>CM023199.3:53473337-53913563 GCA_004115045.4 Sinella curviseta | reverse complement strand
TAAAACTTTCTAAGTTATAATATGCCCGTAAGGTGTAACGTAAGCGTCTCAAATCAATGTCGTAACTTTGAAAACCCTGCGATGCCAATTTACAGCCAAATAAACCTAAGACACATTAAGAATCCTATGTAGAACTATGAACTATTCTAATCTTATTTCTAAATAAAGCTGCGTATACTACAATTAGAATATGACTAATAGTCCAACCGGTTGGAATGCAATCTTTTTTAAAGTTTGATGAGCCCAGAATTTTGTACTTTTTTACTCGTTTTCCAATTTATATTGTAAATTGTGGCATTTCGATTTCAGTAGCGCATTGTAGAAGTCATGAAGGAAATGAAGACATACTTGGCCGGATGTATTATTTCAAATATGAAGCAGAACGGAGGTTGACGAAGGAATGAGCTCCCAATTTTGTAGTTTTTGACTTGTTTTCCACTTTATGTTGTAAAATTGGACATTTTGATTTCACTGGCGCATCGATGAAGTTATTAAATAAAGAAAAACATACTTGGCCGGATGTATTAATTTTAAATATCAAGCACAAGTGCTGTAGACGAAGGAATGAGCTCACAATTTTGTAGTTTTTCCCTCGGTTTCCACTTTATATTGTAAATTTTAGCATTTCGATTTCAATGGCGCATTGCAGAAGTTATGGAGTAGATGAAAACATACTTGGCCGGATGCATTAATTTGAAATATGAAGCTAGTCTGGCAAAGTAATTGACATTTATACTTATTTATTTATACACGTGGCATTTATGCTATAATTTTATTACATTCAATACATCATTTCAGTATGTACTATATTCAACAAATAAACGTATATTACATTATTCCTCTGATCACCAACCGGTTGGTAGCGGGGATAACAGTTCACCAATTAATCGATAAAGACTTGTGATAACTATAATAATTTTCATATACGTTGCACTGCATTTGTGGTAAATTACTGAAACAAACGTCCAAATGAGTGTTGTAATCCGTAGTTGATTCGGATAAAGGAAAGCAAGGTCTCAAGTTGAATTTGTTGAAAGAGTCTATGACGCTCTTGTTATTCGAATCGGACAGGTCCATGTTCATGTCACCAAAAACCAATAATTTATCTGTTGCATGCTTTTCAAGTTGTTGGCTCAAAAGTTGTAGGAAAGTTGTCCTTGAAAAACTCGGGTGCTTATACACCGCAAAGAAATGAAGATCTCTTAACGTACCGCTTAAAATTAAGCAGTGGCTTGGCACCGTCTTTTCTGTGGTAATGGTGAGACCTGCTGGAAACTCCAAAGTATCTGCAAATTCACAATGATTTCGCACGATCACAATCACAGAAAATAATTGCACTAATGACAGATTTTCATATTATGTAAATGATGCGTACCTTTTGTGAATAACAGGATCCCTTCTGAGTTGCAAATATTGTTAGCTACGGCGGAGTTCAGACGAAACGTTGTGTTATATCCATTCAAATTGATCGTGTTTGAGATAGTAATTCTGGGTTCCACCAAAACCAAATAGTCATGTGACGTTATCCTTGCGTCGCCTAAAATATCCGGTTGGTGGGACAGAAAGCCCTCTATATTATGATAATATATGCCGTTTCGTTCAGTGGGGTCCGGAAAGTGCATACGAAAAACATATGTACTTTTGTGCAATTCATTCATCTCGATCGTTACTGGGTCGGCCTTGCCAGGTGAACATGGTGGTTTAAATCGTCCAACAATGAATAGTCCTTCCAAGCTGGTTGCTCTGCTACATGCAACGTAAAGCTTCTCCCGTGAAATATAGTTTCCAACACAAGCCACTACTTTCTCGAGGGACGAACCCTGGGCCTTATTCACAGTCATACCGTTTGCAGCTTGAAGTGGAATCTGTTTTCGAGTAACCTCCATTCCGTGAAGCTTTTTATTTAGGACCCTACTCATCCTGTCCACTGGTGTCCAACTGGTTGGAAATCCACTGCGTTCAGCACGCTGCCTTATCCAAGGATTAGATCGAAGCTCTTGTCCAATTGACGGATGACAAAATTGAAGCCACGCACTAATTGGGGTGGTCTGGGCAGTTGTGCCAGCCTTCACGCCATACTCTATCGCCTTCAGAATTCCAGTTGCCCCATTGAATAGCCCATCAGACACATTTATATTTGTTGTCACGAAATACATTCCACCAATTTGGAGATTTACTTTGTACATAACTCCTGTGCACTCCTTTCTATTAAATGTTTTAGCAGTTTCTTCAAACAAAAGTTTATCATATTTGGAGCCGTCACCTAAATGTAAACAAATATAAATTATTCGTAGTATTATGTGGTGAAATACTCTCATAATTTCAGTAATAATGCCTTACCACTCACAGCAATTGCTTACCAGTAATCTTATCAACTGCAATACTCATTGCAGATTCCGTGCCCATGTCAGAATGTACTTCCGCATTGTGTTTATCACAATCATCGTTTTTCTCATAAAGCCAAACCGCGTCCTTTGGAGCTTCCCCTTTTGTTACAACTCGCGATTGAATTAGTTTAATATCGTCCTCATCCATACATCCTTCAGCCATATTATTTAATGCCTTACAAAAAGCGTGCGCATTTCGCTGCCGCATAATCTCGTCCAACTCAAAAAATCTGAAAAGTTTCCATAATGGATTCCGGGCGACAAGAGAAGCTCTCACAGATTCAGGTCCATGAATATCTGGGCACTTGAAGACGGCCGACATTCCCACCGGTGGGAGCTGACGAAGATGACCGACGACCAGAATTGACTTTCCTCCAAAAGGTTGATTAGGGTTAAAAAGTTGACGAAGTCTAGCGTCTATATTCTGAAGCTGAATTGCCCCTACCATAGATATTTCATCAATAATAAAAAGTTCTGTATTTCGAAATTTCAGTCTTAAAGTGTTTGCAAGTCCTTCTTCTAGTCTAGGGACCGGTCCAGTAAATTGAGAAGGTGGGAGACGAAAAACGTTATGTAAAGTCATTCCAAACACGTTGAAAGCAGCTTTACCGGTGGGAGCACAAATTACAACAGGTAAAGACTCTGGTGAGAAATCGGGAAGTTTGTTGCAATATCGCAAATAGCTCTGAACGATGGCTGTGATGACATGGCTCTTTCCAACACCAGCTCCTCCGGACAGAAATATGTGGAAGGGTAATTTTTTTGTTTTTAGCAAATGTAGAACTTCCAGCACAATTTGTCTTTGCTTGATGTTGAGTGACCTCATGATCCTTTGATATTCTGTGACATCGACGAGCTTTGGAGCTAAAAACTTTTTCACTGTGGGGGGTGCTTTACTAGACAGAAACTCATTAATGTAGTTTCGGTTCTCCTCATTGTCAAACTGGTCAGCATCATTATTCATTTCTGCCTGTCCTTCGTCACTGTGCTCAATCTCAACTTCATCGTAATTTGTTTCATTTTCCAAGCCTTCCAACGACGTGATGTTTTCTCTTTGTTTGTAGTAGACTCGGGAGTTGTGGAGAATTTCTTCTTCGTGTTCCTTCGCAATAGTCGCATAGTCTGCCCGGTCTTCGATTTCGAGCATCTCGTTTCGCCAAGGTACAAACAGCAACAGCTGCTCCCGCCAATACTCATCTGGTTCAGTCACTTTTGAGAAATTGCAAAATCGCAATATTTTTGCCCGCTCTCGCCTGTTGTAGATAACTTCACCTTGTCCACTTTTTGAGTTTGTTTCTGCATCCTCATCCTCGTCACCAGATTCATCTAAAATATTTGAACCATACGAACCTGATGTAATAATTGTACATTTGCGAATTATAACAGTAACCAACCGGTTGGTAAGCAATCCATTACACTGTACCTTCGGCATTGGTGCTTTCATTTTTTCGTTTTGATTGTACCCAACTTGTGAGAAATTCAGCAAAACAAATTGATTCCATATTAGAGGGCCTATTAGAGTATTTTTCGGCAGCGTTTTTCATATAGATTTCTTGGCTGTTGTCGTCCAGACTTTCAAGCTCCTTTGAAGCCTTTAATATTCGTACTCGTTGATTAGTCCTAGAAGTATTTGCAAACACAGCATCTCTGCTACTGCAGGTAAGTGGCAAGCCTAAACAAAATGCAGCTGCTTCCTGTGCTGAGATTTCCGACCCCTTAATCAATATATTTGCAAATTGCTGGAGCTTATTTCCCATTCCTTGGTTTCCGTCATTGACATCAGCTGCAGCTGCCCGTAGAAGTTTGGACACTCCGCCGCCCGATTTAGAAATGTAAGCTGCTACATACTTTGCGCAAGCATATCCATCCAAGACAAATTGGATGTCCATGTTTGCTTTCCATGCAAGAAGTATCTTTTTATTGTAAGCATTTACGAAGCTCTCCTTTGGAAGCCTTTTGAGGAACACGGTGGGACGAGAGACTGTGGTACGAACTGCGTTGATGTAGTCAGCGTGTCCGATTTCCAAAATCTGCAGCATCTCTTCTAAGCTTGTCTCTTCATCATAGTTTCGACCCCACGTGTTAAGTTGTTGTTCTACCTTTGCGTATAACTGAGTTAGGCGGAGCAGTTCTTCCTTTGTTATGTCCTTTGGCAGTGGTGAAAGTATCGATGTGGAGGCCATGGGAGGTTTCGGGTAGTTAAACCTGCACTTCCGAACTCTGCCCTTTCCTTTCCTGCAGGTATGTGAGTGCCGATGAAGCTGATATTGTATTAACGTAGCCATTTCTCCTTCTTCGTCGCGAGCACAGGTAATGTGCTTATCGATAAAATTGATGCACATATTTTCTGTTTCTGGATCTTCTGGATCATACCTCGGTGCATCTTTGAGCCAGTATAAACCATGTGAGTGAGGTGATCCGCGCATTTGAAACTCGATTCTACTAAACCAGTCTTGCATTCCATGTGGTTCGAATACACCGTCCTCCGGCTTCATTAGTGTGTTCAGCAATGCTCGGTATTTGTGGTCAAAGTGTCGCATACAGGTAACTGGATCTGATCGAATAAGTTTGGCACGCTCTGGGAATGGCAGGTTCATCGCCTCTTCTTCACCAACCGGTTGGTTGTGTAGAATTCCTTGTAGTAAAGCGAGCAACTCTGCCCATCGAGTTTCAGCTGCTGATAATGTAATGAAAAATGTGCAAGTTCCAAGCTGTCTCACCATGGACGTTACTTTTTTCAACTGCTCTTTCCAATAAGGTGGTGTGCAACGGACGAGCTTATATACGGCATATCCGTCGTCTTTTGTTATCAACTTGTTTAAATAACCTGGCTCTTTTACCATTCCAGCTGTAATTCGTTCTCCTTGGTACTCTGTGGGCTTCTGACGTAAACAAATTTGGTACGCATGCCGAACTTTTTCGCTGTAGGACTTTTGGAAAGAATATAATATTTTCTCAGGCCTGGCACATCGTCGATCATATCTTCTAAGTTCTGACTTCACTATATCAGTGTACGATAACTTTACGTTAGATTTAAATGTTTGTTTCTGTCCGCAGTATATAGTGGGGAATGAGAGGTACTCTGCCATGGGGTCACGATGAAATGGCATAGGTGTATTTCCTTCAGCTGGTGCGATTTTGCTTCCAACGTTGGATATGTCTTCTTCCATGTACAGTAAAGTCTGATCATCACATATGCCGTTTTCTTCTATCGTTTGTCCCATTCCAATCATCTCTTCGTTTTCATCAGTGTTGACAGATGAGTCATGTTCACAGGCAGAGTCGTCATCGTCCACGTCTCCGAACGGTATTTCCTCATCTGTAACATAAACTCATTAAAATTTTGGTCCCCAATTTTGTTTCATAAAATTTTCCAACCGGTTGGATTTTGATATCATACCTTGTTCTTCAGGATTCCAGTTTGGTGACAGCGTCACTTGATCCTCAACGTAGGACGGGGTATCAATCAAGTATTTCAGGGCTTTCGTCACGACAGCTGGTCGTATTTTATCGTATAAGTACGGCTTTGTGTAATTCATTCGTCGCATTAGCTTAAGCTGAACTACCGTCATGTCCGAAAATTTTCTTGGCAAGGAGGACACGCAGGTATTTATGTTGTTCTCCACATTAACTACGTTCCCATGTAATGACCATTGCTGCTCAAAACCAGTCATTCGTATCTGCATAAATGGCAGCCGTGGGGAGACCATTCTCTCTTCCAGTTGTGTTAAGTTCTATGTGGCAAAAGAACGTGCAATTAGTATCAATTTAAATTCATACTTATTTACTTTCGACGACGACACAGTATTAAACGAGGAAGTGTACCTTAAGCTCTTCTGGAATCACTGGAAAATCTAAACCGTTGGAGAGGGCCAGCCTTGGTACACGCTTTGCTTTGCTAGTGTTATAACATGTAACACATAAGCAGTGGTCCTGGTTGTTTTTTTGCCATGTCTGGCAGCTCACACGATCAACAGTCAGAATTGACGAAATCTTGTCTTCTGGAAGCCCCCATTGGCGAAGTTGGGTTTTATTAACATTTCGGACGCCTTCCCGATAGAATAACCCTCCACAGCAGGAGCAAATCCATGTTGGACCGCGGCTGATTTTCTGTAAATAGGTTTTCATCAATTTGGACCATGGACGGGCAGTCTTTATTTTCAATTTGCCGGATAGATTGTCTGGAACAATGTTTTGGAAATCCAATCGTTTCGGAGGTGCTTTAAATTCATCACTGCGACTTCGGGGAGACGTGGTAGGAGTCGTTGGGGTAGCAAAATGAGAAGAGATTCCAACCGGTTGGACGGTAGAGGTGGGATGATTCTCAATTGGTTCTTTCAGCGTTCCTGTGTTGCTGCGTTTTACCACTTTACGTTTTTTGGTCTGTTCCGGTTTACCTTGCTGTTCTGAAATTGAGTTACAACGACGCTTTCTCTCATTTCGATTCTTGTCACGCTGTGCTCTTTTATTCTTCTCCGCTTCCTGTGTCTGCAGCTGTTCAGCGGATAAGGGACCAGTGTTATCCTTCTTCGCAGCTCGTCGAAGCTTTTCTCGTTCTGCATTCTTTTTTCTCTCCTCCTCCTGTGCGCTTGACTGCTCAGCTGATAAGGTGGCAGTGTTATCCTTCTTCGCAGCTCGTCGAAGCTTTTGTCGTTCAGCTCTCTTTTTTTTCTCCTCCTCTTGTTTCTTTAACTGCTCAGTAGATAAGATGGCAATGTTATCCTTCTTTGCAGCTCGTCGAAGCTTTTCTCGTTCTGCTCTCTTTTTTTTCTCCTCCTCCTGCTTCTCTAACTGCTCAGCTGATACGGTGACAGTGGTATCCTTCTTCGCAGCTCGTCGAAGCTTTTCTCGTTCTGCATTCTTTTTTCTCTCCTCCTCTTGCTTCTTTAACTGCTCGGTAGATAAGGTGGCAGTGCTATCCTTCTTTGCAGCTCGTCGAAGCTTTTTGTCGTTCTGCACTCTTTTTTTTCTCCTCCTCCTGTTTCTCTAACTGCTCAGTAGATAAGGTGGCACTGTTATCCTTCTTCGCAGCTCGTCGAAGCTTTTGTCGTTCAGCTCTCTTTTTTTTCTCCTCCTCCTGTTTCTTTAACTGCTCAGTAGATAAGGTGGCAGTGTTATCCTTCTTCGCAGCTCGACGAAGCTTTTGTCGTTCTGCTCTCTTTTTTTTCTCCTGCTCCTGTTTCTCTAACTGCTCAGTAGATAAGGTGGCGCTGTTAGCCTTCTTCGCAGCTCGTCGAAGCTTTTGTCGTTCAGTTTTCTTTTTTTTCTCCTCCTCCTGTTTCTTTAACTGCTCAGCTGATAAGGTGGCAGTGTTATCCTTCTTCGCATCTCGCCGATGTTTTTGTCGTTCTGCACTCTTTTTTTTCTCCTGCTCCTGTTTCTCTAACTGCTCAGTAGATAAGGTGGCGCTGTTAGCCTTCTTCGCAGCTCGTCGAAGTTTTTGTCGTTCAGTTTTCTTTTTTTTCTCCTCCTCCTGTTTCTTTAACTGCTCAGCAGACAAGGTGGCCGTTTTATGGATAATTTTGGTTTGTTGCGTCGCATCTGCACCAACCGGTTGGTTTAACGGCACGTCACAGCGTTGATTCTCCATCTGCACGACGATAAAATTATCCTGTAGTCGTCACCCTTAATAAACCAATGTATTAATAACATTAATGTAACATTAATAATATTCACAGTTTTATATTTTTCATGTCAAGTGCTGGTTGTTGACAAAATAAAAATATATGTACAACAATTTGCGAACGTAAAAGGATGAACTTCCTGTAAGTTATATTGAAAACTACCCCCTTCATAACTTGGCGGATGAGAGGCAGATAGATGGTGCTTGAGACAAGTCTGGGAAGTGTGGTAAACTAGAGTGTACTAGAGTATTGCAATTAGACAGAGCACGGCCGAGCAAGTCTTCAAAGCAGAACAGTCCAGTTGAGTATATAGTAAAGCAGGCGAGTGGATCGGAGAGCGAAGTCATAGCTGCTGTATATGAGTGAATACAAAGGCTTCAGTACGCTTCAGTACGCTTCAGTACGCTTCAGTACGTTACGTTACAATTTACGAGGATATGGAGTAGCCCTAGAAGAGTCCTTCCGGGCTAATAATGACTTACATTACCTAAATGAAACGTACTTTGGTATACATAAAACGAAGTTCATAGCCCCAGTAGCATTTTTTCTATGCTTTGTGCACAAAGCAAATGAAAAACTCACGCTGTTCGGCTCTGCTCTGCTGCTATGTTGGTTAGAATCCTTCTGAGAAGCTTGCAGGTAAGCAGCAAATAAAATTTTTACATTTTTGTAGTTTGTTCAAAACAGAGGCTTAAGCTACAGTAGTAAAATACCCATAAAGGCTGATCTTGATGACGATACAGTATAGAATCAAAGGAACAGGATCGGTTCACATGAAGCAAAATCTACTTCATTTTACCTGTCCGCATAACTCGCAAACAACGATAGTAATTCAAGCATTAGGGCCCTTGCAGACTCAAATTCATAGGAAGCCAAGCAGCAAACATTACCTACCACGACGTTTACAAGTACAAATGAACCTTTACTAAATGTATGAATGTGGGTACTTTGATTCTTTACCTGATGAAAACCACCGTCATGTATAAGCATACCAAATTCAACGTACGTTAATACGATTTTGTACTTTTCAAAAGTAGAGTCATAACCGTAAATACTAGTTTACCCAACTTCCTTTTGAACTGAGAGCATATTAAATTTATTAAGGTTCAATGGGTATATACATTTTATTGCTATACATTTCGTATTTACTTATTGCTGTCTTCAGAAACGCGAAAGGTGAAGTTGCTGATTTTTCGGGAAATGAAGAAAGTATAACTGATGTGAATTTGTTCTTATTCGTCATCACTAAATGTAATTAGAAAAATTAACAAAAGTTGCTAATCTTAATTGTTGACATTTAACAGTGTGACAAATGCTCATAATAATATGAATATCAAAACCAATGGAGGATAAGTAACTTGAAACGATGGATGGATGTATAAAATCTATATTTTTGAACTACTGAAGAAGGCCGAAGTAAACCCTTGAAACCTCTTCTACGGCGAGCATGTCCACTTTCGTTTCACCTCTTTGTTTGAGGATACTGGTGTAGTGCTTACATACAAGAAGAATGAATGTTGAATGGGGTAGTGTACATATATCCAGTTATGGAGAAAAGCAGTGGAACAAAGGAATTTTGGTGGAAAATGGACACAGGTATTGTGCAATAGCGAGAGGAGAAGGAGCAACCTACAAAGGTGTAATAATAAATAATGATGTTCCATGAAACTGTATAGTACTTATATTATTACTATATGGAGGTCATTTATGTTCAAGTATCATCATCATAAAGTAAACAACACTTCTTGAGTAGTTGTTGTAGATGGCATACCTACCTTATACACCTACAAAACAGTGTTTTATACCTTTTTTGCTTTGATTGCATTCCAAACATCGAACTACCTAGCATACAATCACAAAGTCGGACCACGCCGATGGAGAAGAAAAGAGGAAACGCTGGGACAGAATTATGAGTGAGGTGACTGTAAAATTCTAACTGGTCATCATCATCTCGTGTTCCATTTATACTCTTGATATGCAATATGAATAGGTGTACGGGCAACAGTGAAATTTATTGCTTTTGTAGTTTTTGTCATCTATAACTACCTACTCGTCTGCCTTGCGTACAGTACGCATCGAGCAATCTCCTTTTGTCGCACATTTTCTTTTAAAAGAAATTTCCGTCACCTTTTCTTCCTCGTTTTATTTCCGTCATGAAAATACAGTCTTATTCAGTACACGATAATAATCTTATGCCGAACATGCCCATTATCAACCTTGCCTACTATTATGCATGTAAGTATATTTTCATGAGAAGTAGAGGTACGTTCTTACTTGCTTGTAAAATGTTCATTCCAAAAGGTATCGCATGCATATATATGACAGACTGACAAACCCTCCCTCATTCACTTAGTCATTTTGAAACAAGACGAAGAAAAAAGAACGAAGATCAGAGATCCTTTTTCCTTCTTCGTCTGACTTGAGAAGATGACGTGATGCTCACGGGAGACTTTTCGGCGACATAAAAGTCAACAGACTGCTTGGCTTCATCTTCATAATGCAAAAGACGCTCTCTCTCTTAGTGATTACCTTGATGTCAGTCAAGGAATACGTTACACAATAATATTACTATCTACTGGCAATCCATAAAATTTCAAAGATGCGCTTCTTAACACTTTTGTGCACTTGTATGGATAAAAACATCTCCTTGAAACATTTCTCTCATGATATTCAAGTGCTTTCGATGAAACGATGATGACATGCCGGCTGCTGCTGGTATGGTCAGGCAAATATTTACTTTCCTCTGATTGCGGCATCTATAAAATATGTAAATGAATATTAAATCACCTAGATTGAGTGGGTGAGACAAACGGAATGATGATCATCGGATGGCTCTGGAATGTGTAGTTTTTTTTATTATGATACGATGATTTACATTGATACGACGAAGGAAGAAAAATGTTATCCACGATGATGGATATTTTTCGTTAATTGACGTCGTGGAGTTTTTGCCTGAGTAAATGAATGCTGTATACTGTAAAAGGAATGCAGTCTGCTTTATAAAACGATAATGACGATGATGATGCATGTTATAAAGTTTATACCTTATCCGATTCTTCAAAAATGAGAAACAATGACGCAACACATTTTTAGCCTACGATGTAGCCTCCATCATCATCTAAGGCAAGGCTTTACAATCTATATGTATGTGCGTGTAATATGGGATTTGGTTATTATAAAAGCATGCGTTTGTAAAATTGTGCTCTTGTGTTTCTCCATTTCTTCTTGTTGTTGTTGATGATATTGATGATGGCATGGTATATATATTTTTTGTTTTAATGGCGGCCCAACTAAATCCTTAAATCAAAGATGAGGTTGTTTCAGATTGCTTCAAGCATAAACTAGCTTGGGGCAATAAAAATGAAGTATATGGCCAAGTAAAACCTTAGTGCACGACTTGTCAGTCTTCTTGCTTCATTACTAAATTAAAAATAGTATTGGACAAGTTTTACAAATACATGTACAAACACATATCCATAAAATTACACAAAATAAAAAGACAATTTTTGGCCAGAAGAACTGCTACTGTCGCTTTAAAAAAGTATTATATGTAAATCTATATACGAAAAGAAGATGATTACAGGTTGCTGCTTCATGAGCAACATTGTTTATAAACAAGATACGTAAACGTTATGTAGGAATGGTAAAAGAACTGTTTCAGGTTATGTAGTTTTCTTTTTCTTTGTTTTGCCCCTTTTCATATTCCAACTTACTAACTATAATATATGTGTACATTTATATGTATGCAGAACGACAAATAGCTCGTCTTATCGAGAAAACTAAACTACAAAAATAGCTCTCCCCCTTCTTCCCTACACTCTGCAGAAGAGATGCATCATTATCTTTTATCACGATTATAGTGATTGAGAACCGAGTGTCTTACTTTTCCTATCTGTAGCATGCTCGTGTTTTATAAGCATGCAAATAGGTAAGTATATACCTACACGTACACATGGTGTTATTATGCATGTGCTGCGTAATATTACTTCACTTCACCCCCTTTGGTGTCGTTATTACACGAATTTTGTCACGAGCATAAAAGATTGATCAACACGAAAAGGAATGTTGGTTAAGTAAAAACAAAAACCATCAATTTACCTGTTTATCCACCGAACATGCAAACTTTTTAGAATAGTTTTTAAACAAAATTGGTGTGCCAAAATATCCTTTTTATCCCTGCAGTGGACTTATGGATGGTTATTTTGTACGTAAGTCCAGCATGCCGTAGTGGTATCGACAATAATCTAAACTGGTTAATTTAAAATGACAGGTTTTTATCCCAGCCGTAATTTTTGCTAATAAATATTTAGCGGAGACTTACCTCCTTCTTACGCCATGATTATTATAAAATTAGTGTGTGGTATGCATGTTGGCTCGAAGATATGTATCTAGGGGCTCGGTGGACGGTAGACACTCACAACAAACGTGTAAGTCTATGATAAAAAGTACAAAGATAAAGTAGTAATGAAAATAATATGAACTATTAGGTTAGGATAATTTGCTGCTTTGTGTAAATGTGTAACGAAATAATGAGAAAATGGTGGGTTCCTTCCTAAATATAAATGTCGTGGAGCAGGGGTAGTGACGTATCATCATTTTGGTTATCGATTCCAGCAAGAAGGAAAATTATTAACCACAAATATGTAGTATGTGTATTTAATAAAAAGTTTCTGCACAATGACTCAGCTCAATATTTTTGTCACGTTCAATGCAGCTGGAATAACTGACGACACTTTTATCCTAGAAAGACTGATGGACAACGCGACATCAAGGTTCCTGTTGCCAAATTGCACAAAGTACGTATGTATGTATGTATATTTATGACTCTAATTTCAATCTTTGTTGTCTGTGAGGGAGACCATCCACTATCCACCCGGAGTTGTTGGTTGTGTATGACTTGTACAGTTGCGAATGCTATAGGTTTACTTACTTTCGAGCACTCACTTCATTGTTTTGCACTCGTTTCAAGTCAACGCTTTCAGCTTTCAACAGCGTCCATCTGTACCAGCAGCAGCGTCTTACTGAGTGTATGACGTTGGTTCATCATTCACAGAATATCCAGCGTGACGTATTACGTGTCACGGTCACGGTGCTAATTTAGAAATTTTTCATAGGCAGCTTTTGTTGGCACTTGGGTAAAAATAACTTGTCATCTCAATTCTGTAGAATCTTTTCTAGTTTACAAGAGTTGTACGTACGTTTTCATTGGTTTGCTGATATTTTATGCATTAGCGAGTGGGTACTTGCGTTATGATATTAGTCTGTAAGTGCAAAATGGATTAACTGCGTTGGATGAGGAGATAGAATGTCACTTCTTGAAAGAAGCAGTGAATGGAAGTTTGTGGGCGATACGCTGATGGATGAAAGTAGTTTTTCGTGCGAATGAATAGACAAGGATGCCAACTTACATGACAAATCGAACAAACCAATTAGGTTTTAATTGGTAAATATGATTGATTAATTACATTGTAATAACAAACTACTTTAGTGGAGGCCTGTCATGCACACAATCTTTGCCACAAAAAACCCCATCAATCAATCCTTGCTCATTTCGGAGTTACTCATGCATGTGCAATTAATTATTCAAACCTCCTCACAAATAGCAATCAAATGCCGAAAAGTACGTACGCGTAGTACATTTTTTATATTTTGTACATCTGCACTCGATGCATTTTAGATGTGAAGCTCCAAATTAATCGCTGCAATATTACGAATTTTGTATAATGGCAGTGTACTATTTTTGTATGAAGTTATGCAAAGGTTGTTAGGTTTTTATCTTTGATTACATTTTATTTGCACTTTTATTAAACTACAAAACGTGTAAAATAAATTTTAGTCATGTATCTATACATTGTGGTGAGTAACTAGTTAATACATTTCAAATTAGATGTTACATTATATAAAACTGTGCTTTAGCGCTAAACTAGAGTACTTGTGCTACACTATTTACATGTTTTGTTATGCAAGTGCAAAAGTGCTGTGCAGCACACCATCCTGCAAACAAAATATAATACTGGGTCGGTAGACTTCCTGCTTGCAACCTTTTGTCCATGAAAGTTGCAAACACAAAAGTTTAGAATTCTGATTGCTGATAAAGTAAACTAAAACCGTTTGATACAAGTTCGGAGATAGTGCCAAAAAGGTACAGTTGACAGTGTATACGTTATTACCGTTTTTTATAGATTATGAATGTGACATAAAAAGGCGGCCAATAGTAGTGGTGGTATTTCATGCATGCAATTTGTTTCCGTGTATTTATTATGCTGAGTATGCTGTGATGACACAGTAATAATTGGCAACAATTTTCATTATGGGAAAAAATCTTTTTAAACACGCATACTTTACTACTTCATCAATTAGTTGGTTTGTACACCGCAAATGTACACATTGAATTACTTTTATATTATTATGAATTACATACACATACAATATATTCCTTATATACATACTCATGTATAGCATATTGTTAATATTTACATCAATTTGTATCTAATTATCATATATAATATATCATTATAAATTGCTTTAGCTGTACACGTGATTATAAGTAAATATTCATATAGTGACCTACGACGACACAATATATGTAGTAGGTTGTATAATATATAATAATTATATATAAACTCTTCTTCTGTACTGTACTCTACTACACCGGGCTGTTGAGATACACAATATGTATGGATGTACGGATTACCCATGCATGTATGTATGTACTTATTATATGTGTGTATTTATAAATTCTTCAAAAAATGCTTGTGTGGAGTATGGTATACCGTGAGTGATGATTGCTACATTGAATAATAAAAAATCTGGGTGATTTTGCCTTCTTTATACTTTTACTCTGACGTACACTAGTGTTTAGTGCTCGTACAGTGCAATCTTATTGTTAAACTCTTCCTGACACTTACTTCTATTTGTACAACGGAGATACAAATGTCAACTTACAGTAGGTTATATTCATATTGATAAATATGCAAGAATGTTATTATTATTACTTTATAGCTAGTTCATACAAGTGGATGTATAGATTAATGAGATTGATATTCATATCAGCATAAGTTATTACTTTTTCTGTTCGCACCACTAAAAAACCAAAATCTACACACATAATTTATTATGTACCCTAAATAATAATAAGAACGGTTTTATGAAGGTTCCGACATGGGCAACCCTAAATTATAAATGAAAACGACGTATTTGTTTCCAGTAAGAAATTGTTGATCTGATGATAACGAATGTGGGTGAGGATAATCGTCAGCTTGCGTTTGCAGACTCCCATCATCTCACAAAACGTTATGTTGCTTATTAAAATACATTTCTAACTCTGTTTCACCTGCTTACTTTCTGTACCCTCTCTCTCTCTCTACTCACCAGTTAAATGTGTTCACATTTTAGTGTACCGTTTAAATCTAATGTTTATGAATCACAGAAAAAGTCTTTTCATATCATTAATAGTAATAATTAACGAAAATGTTAAAACTAATATTTTAATTAACGCACAAATTATATATTTAAATACGGTTTAATAAGCAAACTACCCATGTTCACACAGATCGCACAACGCCTACTAACATATTATTATAATTATTCGCTACACAATGCATAGACACAAATGAAAAACTTGAAAATTGATAATCATTATTATGTCCAGACCAGAATTATGTGTATGTATGCCTATGTAAGAGTTACACTGCCTCTTTACCTGTAAAATGATATTATATAAAAATAACTAACTATTTAGGTCTTCTCTTGTATGCTACCTAAGATTGTGCTGGTGGGCTTAATATGTGTGTATACTCTATTATATTTTATAGATATTTACATGTCCACCATTTTTATGAAAGGTTCAATAACCAGTAACACAAAATAGACTATATATCCTAAGAAAATCTACAAACGAGTAAGAAAAACGCACAACCCTAAACAATACTATGTTCGTTTTGTAAATACAATAACAATGGTATAACCTGCTTTTAAACAAACTTTAAATAATTTTAATGTAAAGGAAATGATGAGATCAGTTAAGAGGTTAATCATGACAATATAACAACAAAAATATCAACAACAAGGAACGACCAATATGTCAGTAAATGCATGCACTTAAAGTGAATTATGTTGACACGCTTTACATTTTTAGGCTAAAATCAGTGCAAAAAAATTGCAGTTATGGTTAAATTATGATATATCTGCTGGTATCCCTATTCATTCCCTAGTATTTTCGCTTATTCCTCTCTCACAAAGGTCGCTTTAATGTGTTTCGTTAAATTCAATCTTCGAGAACGCTTGCAGTTTCGCAGCATGACTAAATACTCTCGACAAAAACGATTCGAATGCATATAAATGACGATAGGGGTGTATGATAAAGACAGCATGCTGTATTGACGTGGGTAATATTGAGCAAACTTCCATTTTACATGGATGAACTGATAATTTTAAACAATGAACTTTAAGAAGCTTTTAGCAGTGTTCTCATGCACAAGTAACCGTCAGTTTTACGATATACAAATTAAAGTTAAAGATGTGATGATGATGACCTCTCTCACATATTTCGCAGCACGCTGATGTTAGATAGGCAGGCGTTTACTGCGCTAACAATACAACTATAATGTGTAGGTAGCACTATTATGCTTTCGTACTGTTTTGAAATTTTCAGACACATGTTAAATTTGTTTACCTAAAACCATTTCACATCACCTTTGGTTCCTCCGATTCCCTGCAGTTTGAACTGAATAAATAAAATGTTTATAAAAATGCTCTAGTGATATCGGAGAAGCCCTAACTCCTTCCTAAATGTATATAAGCTTACTACTTGTCATTATTACATTGGACAAGATAAATAATGTAAAAGAAAAAGAGAGCTTTTAAACATATCTCAAGTCAAATTCCTACAAACAAAGTGATCTGATTCTAAATTTCTTAGATCCTGTGAAGTATACAATTTTATAACCTGTAGTCCGTGCCATCCCAGATGGAGAGAGAGCGACACCACACACATTGACGTTGAGACACAAACTGAAGGGAGGTAGAACCCACTACAGAGATTGCACTGCACTTTGAGACTGCCTGACACGGGTCATGACCACTGACAAATTTGTAAATGACGAAAAAAGTTGTGAAGTAGGTAGCACAGAAGAAGATGATGATCATGACGCGAGCAAACGGGAATACAGGGACGATTGGATACACAGCGCCTGGATTTCGTTGTTGTTGTACTACACACTTACTTGAGGAGGATGCCGCCGTGCCTGCTTTCTTTGTGCTCAACAGGGAGGAAGAAGAGAAGAGAAGGAGGAAACGGGGTCAACTCAGGTCAACTCACTCTGATCATCCTAGTACAGAGAAAACATACGGAGAGATAGGATCAAATCTTACTTTACTTTTTTGCCTAAACTAGAATATAATTATGAATTATTTTGATTTATAACGATTAAAAATAAATTATAATAAAAGTAGCATACATTATTTACTACTTTACACAAAAGTAGTTTCATAATTATCGTTATTGTGTCATTCTATACTATGACAGAGAGCAACAGCATGGCCAGAAAGTGCTTACATTGCATATAAAAGTGGTAGACAATTATTAAATTTATTAAAGAAGAATACAAAGCTGTCAGAAATCGAAGGTGAAAGATGCTAGTTTATATACGACAGAGGATTGTGCAAAAGTTGCATATATTATTTGGTAGTTACGTATACATACAGTGAAAATGAAGCTTCATGCAGTAAAGTACAGTACAGAGTAGAGAAGTGACAGAGGATGAAATAAATACTTTTTCATAGAAATAGTGTGCAAATAAATAAAGAGTGTATGCACCTTCGCCTAAGAGCCGACTGAATTTTCATTCTCCTTCTCCTGTTTGGATACGTGAGTGTGTGAGTGACAATTTCATATAAAAATACGACTCCTTCAAATAAACTAACTGACTGACTTGATATGGATTTTATTATTCTTAAGTAGTAAACTACGCTGCCTGTGTATTCGATCGTTTTTAAATACAAGATTGGGAATTATTATATAGCTCGCCGGTTGTAAAACATTTTGTTTTACATTTTCCACATTGCATCTTTTCCAAATCCGCTCTGCCACGGTGCCACCCCAACATCACAAGCATTTCTTAAGAGTTACTTCAAAAAATACATGTTAAATACTAGGAAAACGTTGTTGGTGAATTACTTAAAATTTGTACATGTCAATATAGTAAATTGTTGTTTGATTGAGGATGTATTAATTTTATACTTTTCCTTGGATAATGAGATGTTATGAAAAAATCTTGCCCCCAAGAATCGGATAACTTTTCATTATGATGAGATCATTGCATTATTCCCCATATCTGGGTTTGGAGTGTTGGCGTATAGATGGTGACTGTGAATACTATTGTTATTTACAGCTTGAGCATGGCCCTCAAGAGAAGCATGATGCGGAGGTAGATACATGGATATCATCTGCCTAAGATCTCCTCCCGGGTGCCCTGCTGGGTACAGGCCCTGAGGGCTACCACCACCGCCGCCACCGCTACTGTTTCCATGAGGCGGGTAGCCTTTAGGATGGTGGTGAGCCGCTGCAGCAGCCGCAGCGGCTGCCATATAATGTGGCGGCGGAGGACTCATTAAATGTTGTGAATGTGAAGATGCAGAGGAGGAGGCAGGCGAATGAATATTATTATTACTGTTATGGCTAGCTCTACTACTTCTGGAATGAGGGCTGTTGATACTGCTGCTACTGTGTATGTTATTGTTATTACTGCTATTATGATGGTTATTGTTGCTATTCGAAGAGTTGTTACTATTTGCAGAAATTGACCCACCACCACCACCATGATTAGAATTAGGACTCATAGCTTCTTTAGGAGAAGGTGATACACTAGAACCTACGCTGGAAACGCTGCCCATGGCGTAGGGAGAAGGTGCATTATGATTAGAGGGTGCCCCACCTGAATTCCCACCTCCGGAGCTCGAGCCCACCGGCGTCGTTGATGAGGCGTACATTGCATATGAACCGTTGAGATATGGCGAGGAGGACATTGATGGTGCAGAGGCAGGTGACATGTCGTACCTCGAGTATAGGTTTTGATTCATATAACCTACAAAACAAACAAAATTATAAAGTCATTACTTTTTAATTCAGGTTCTCATTCCAAAGCATTAAGATTAAACCAATAGTACAAATTTCAATGCGATTGCATGCGGTTCACAAAGCAGGTGTTCAAATCAAGATAGGAAAAAATCGAGTGTTGAGTTTGAAATCAGTGAAATATTTATTGAAATTATGGTCAAGTTTTCCAAGCGACATGAGTGTAGTTGTTGTGGACGTCGTCGTTTTCTTGTGTACAAAGTTGTTTAATATTCGATGTGGAAGAAGTGAATGTCTATTATAAAACCACTATGCATGAGCAGTCCATAATTTACAAAAAAATCTGTACATAATGATTTCCATTTCTCATTTCGGTACCATCAATGGTAAAGAATATTATGCAAACTGCCATTCCCATAAACCAGTACACCAAAAATGCGCATTCCTACATACATTTGTTGTGGGTAGGTTGTACAACAGGTATGTGTTGAGCAGCTCAACTTGAGCTACTGAAAACGGTAGCCAGTTATAACAACAAAGATAATGAATGAGTTTTCAATTGTGTGTAGAAGATCATTAGTCTGGCTGTTCATGATAATAAATTAAGTATCTCCAATGATCCTCAAGCTACCAGTTTCTTACGAAATATACACCAAATAGCCAGCCAAACATGAGATTACTTGCTCCCTTTTTATTTACCACCATCACACACAGGACGAGGGATGAAGCATTAAAAATGGAATGCATGAAGAGCAGCATCTCATGCAGTGAGCATAGAATACGTAGATTAAACATCTCGATACATAAAAATGCTTCACTAAGCCACGCCGCATATCACTTAAAAAGTAAGAGAAATCATTAAGCCTTTTTATTGACATGAAAAACGATTTTGCAGGTAATAAGCGTAACTTATCTGGACTATGACTCTGATGGTGATTATGATTATAAATACTGTAAGAGGGACTTTTATGTAGAAGACTGAAGATTTAGGAAACTTTGTCCTGTCGTGATGAAGGAATCTGATGGATTGACTGAGTCGAAAGTCGAAGTTATTATTGTGTGATAGTGCAATGAAGATAGCGAGCAGGAAAAAATGACTGTGAGCAGAGTCCATGACGAGAGAAGATTATTTCTTCAAAGGAAGATGCCTACCTGAAAGGTTACTGATGTAATGGAATCCAATTATAGAGCATATTACAGTTTATGCGACCAAGCCCAACTTACAGTATGCAATATTATGTCGATGGTGCCGCGTACGACGAGCAATCATGAACGTGCGAATGTTGTTGTTGTTGTTGATTCCTTTGACCATGTAAAGTTAAGTGTAAAAAGCATCCACATGCAAATCATGCCACTGAATTAAAATAAATAAATACCTGAAGGTCTTCCGTCTCTCTCCTGCAGATAAACTCATTAAATCCATACCACTATTAAAACGAATTTGCCCTATCGCTTCGCGTTTATTTCTTGCAGAGTATAAAATAAAATCTTACTACAGCGCAGAATTATCATGTCTACTTCAATCTATTTTGTGTCTCGTTTGGGGGAATGAGTCATGGTGTGCCACGGTATTTTGTTTGTGAGAATGTACCTATATCCATCTCATTTATTTATTATTATTACTTGTACATATCAAACTCATCCTGCCAATATACATGTACCTAATGCCTATCTAGTGTCATATTATTATTGCGGTTACACGCATCAGAGATTCAAACGCTACCACTATTTTTGCGCTGGGCTACCAGTTACCGGATGACGGAAGGTGTTGTCATTTGAAACTGGTAATTTCTGTGATATGTAACAGAAGAATGGCAAAAATATATTATTATAAGTTTGGGATCGTCCATTTAGGATGTCACGCCCCGAGGGGGGGAGGGGGGGTCTAGACTGAGCGTGACATTACATGTTAAAAGGGGTACCCTGTAATAGTGACATGGGGGAGGGGGGGTCTGAAAAATGGGGGATTTTTGCGTGACGTCCTAAATGGACGATCCCTTTTAGCATATATATGCTCTCGCCTGAACAAGCCGTACTGAAATAAACTCATGATGTTGCAAAGCGGAACACTTTACGGAAATATATGTCCATCTTTTAACTTCCCGCTCCGCTAATTCGTGAATAAATAATTCACTTTGAATGTAAGTGATAATGTGAGTAGCGATTTTAAACAACACTAATCAAAATTAGCATAGGTAATCAAAACAACGAGAAAAGTAAAAAATTCCACTTGAAGCGTTACAATTTGTTTCTGGAAGGAATACTAGTGTTGTAAATGTTGACTACGCTCTTTTAGCACGATGAAAACATATTTTGGTAACTTTACAAAGACAATTCATTGTAATCGAAAAAAGATGGAGTATTTGAAGTAGTAGTTTTACACAAAATTAAAATATTTTTGGAAATGGATACGAGTAAAGAATTGAGCAGAATGTTCCGCTTTACGTATTTAAAAAAATAAAAACTGCAAACAGTTGTGGTTCTGGAAGCAGCATGCATGTCAGTAAGGTTATAAATTTGTATTAACGTACAGCATAAAAAATACTGAATTTTTATCTTTTCCTACTGACTGAAGCTACCTTTTCAAACATAATAGAGCATTGACATGCGTGCCTTTTAATTTATGAGAGTTTGGATTTTGAAAATTATCTTCATGAAAGTTGTCTAGCAAACACCACTGCTGCTGCAGCGGCTGAGTGAGTGTGGTTGGATAGATAGAACACCAAAGGTGAGTTGTGTATTTAGTATGTAAAAACTAATAGACCTACATCATCTTGTCAAAAAGGGGTTAGGAAAGGAAAAAGTTGGCATTAAAAGAGAATACATGTAGTAGTAGTAACTGTGTGTTCATGTTACATTTTGGCATGCCACCACTTTTTCGTGTGTAGTGAAATGTAATATCTGTTACTAACTACACAGCTACAACAACTGCATCACTCTTTTTAGGAGACAGAGATACGCTGTGTGGAGCGAGCAACGTGGAGGAATTTGTGTTATGCATACACACAATTGCTTTTCACTACACAACGAAAAGCCACAACACAACAACAACGTCTTTTTAGAACAGCAAGTCGATTGGAAGGAATGATTAATTATTGCCGCACGTAATTAATGACTCTGCATGAAAGATGGCTGGTTTGTGGAATGGCAGCAGGAGTAAAGGCTATTACAGTGAAGGCTCCTTGGTAAAATATATTTAAAGCATAGAGGTGATGCCTATATATAACCGTCGGTGATGCTGCGTCGTAATGATGATGGTGCAAAGTTGCTGAAATGCAATGATGATGATCCTATATTATCTATAAGCTTAATACACTTTTGCGTAATTTTCGCTTTAAGGAAAATCTGCATTGCTAAATATGGAGTTCGTCACATGAATGCTAAGAAAAAAATATGCTCCGTGTAGTGAAACGACGCTCAAGGCGTATATTATTTAACTACAGAAAAAAATGTAGTGAGAGTGGGTATGTCTGTCAACAAGCAGTTCAGTTTACTATTAACTACATAGCTTTGTCCATGAAATCTGTACTTGCAATTTTTCAAATGTGCAACCTAGTGTGTATGATGTTAGGTATAATGAGATTTAATGATCAATTACCGGATTCGTGGTCACTATAAAAGGCAGCCTTTCCGTAAGTCCGTGACAAATTTTCCACATAGTCTATACAGAGGGACAGAGAAAGAGAAAAGATATTATATTAAAATTTGCGTCATGCAATAAAAATAGAATCGTAAGTACTGTTGACTGTATAAAGAGTTGAGATTTGAGATTTAACAGTTTGAAAGTTTTGTTCATAAAAAGTTGTTGGAAAATTTGAATGGATCAAGGAAAGGTATGAGCATCAAGAAGAGTAGATGAAAACATTTTTGCGTCGGTTGCAGTGTACTTTTCTTACCACTATAAGCTGATGGGTCACTCATTAGTGCATATCCATTCGGCATATAGCCATTGATTGCTTGATGCGAATACAAGTCTCTAGGATTGAGATTGTGGTGAGGGTGTGACGGGCCATGATTTGAAAGCCCATGATGATGATTGAGAGCTGATGAGGGAACAGAATTCGGATTTCCACTAAGAACTCCTCCAGGACCACCACCTCCCCCTCCACTACTCGCTCCGCTTGCGCTACTTCCTCCACTTCCTGGACCATTTGATGTACTTCTGTTATCCATTAATGCTGTTGGACCATTAGGTGTGACTCCACCAGGACCGCCGTGGCCTGCACCATGGTGACCCCCAGGACCTCCTGGGCCATTCATAGGATACTTGTCTTTCTTCAACAGCGTCTTCGTCTTCCGTCGTGGTCTGTACTTGTAATCTGGGTGTTCTTTCATGTGTACGGCCCTGAAAATTGATAGGGACAGAATGAAAAAAAGTTATTTCCCTTTTTCCGTTATGCGTCGTTGATTTTTATACCATACATTATGTCTATCTACAAAGAAGAGCATACAAACAGAGAGCGAAGAAGGATACTATTACACATGCAGATCGAGCGACGCACACACAAAGGGAGAAAAGGAGATGCTCTGTCTAGTGCCAGCAGTGCTCATCGTCGTCGTTGTCGTCGTGAACTTAACCTATGAAGGAACATATTACATCCGTAGAAGTGTACTTTTGCATTACATCATCACACAATATGTGGATTATTATGATAATAATTTTATGCATTATGCATGTCGAGAGCTTCTTGAATTACGTGCATATAGTATCCTCTTCTCAGAAAAAGGAAACTGTGCGGCTAAAAGCGACATTTTATACGCATCTCTTTGATGCCATTACCTAATGCCCCATTTCACGTTTGAGTTACTACTTTTATACTTCTGATATGCTTACACCTCTTCTCTCCAACAAGTTTGTATACGAAACTTCTTTACTGTATTTTCTCACTTCCTTTTCAATTGTTGCCTCTGTAAAAATGTTTAATGCTTATTGCATTTCAAAGTGCACATAGGTGTTTATACATATATCACATATTGCAAGGGTCCTTTTCTACCATTTTTGGCATTATGCGTTCATTTTTACAGGAATAAAAACGCTAATTTTGATGTTATTCGCACGGCTACTCGACTAAAATATCTTTCAACTGTGATAGATAGTAGATTTGCTATTAAGTATTTCTGTCATCATTACCCAACCTGCTAATTAAAAGAACAATATTTAGTACGTGTTCTGCACTACATAATGCATATTTATGTCAATTATGCTGTCAAATTATGCTTAAATGTATATTTTAATGTTTGGAGAGCCTATTGTACCGACCATTATGAAAATATGCTCGTCTCCATCCATAAACTGGTAGTTGGGGTATTGTGATACAAAACCTTTCCGGAACATTTTTTCACGTAAACTCTGCCAAAATCATGAAAAATCAATAAAACTCCTAAAGTTCCTATTTCAAGGCACTCATAATTGGTTAAATATATACATTTTATAATCCTGAAGGTATTTAGCCGCGCTTACATTTACAACCAATATTACAGTTGTACGCTAACGAATTTCATTTTGTTCATGTCAAGGAGAACAAGAGGGAACACTGATTAAATCAACATTGACATAGCAAGCCGACAGACTGACTGACAGAAGGAAAAACTGACGGATGGATATATAAGTAGCAGTATATAGCCATACACGAGCATTTTATTGAATGAATAAATGAGGAGCAAAATACTTTTGTGCATATTTATGTGGATGAAGTGAGAGGGAGACCTTGATACTTCTCTGGGTATAGGTACACACACCAAAATTGTATGTTTAAATATTATAAAAACTAAAATCCGGTAGCACATGCATATTCACACAATTTTTGGGAACTGACAAGTGAGAAGCGAAAGAACAAAATGATGTGTTTGTTTTATATATTTTTTATTATTATATTTGTATGCTGCAACTCTATATTGCAGTCAATTTCTGGTGAATATTTCATTGCATGTTGATTAAGGTACATAATATGTATATAAATACATACATACGTGCATGCGCAGTTCATAACATACAGCATGTTCTGTTGAATGATGACAGAATACACGCAGATGACAGAAAATATTTGAGTGCCTGTACAACTTTGTACCTACAAATTGAACATCAACAAAACAGACTACAACATCAAGGTAGAGAGAATTTCAAAGAATTCATATTTATCTCCACATCAAATCTGTGCTCAAAGATGACTGACGATGATGAGAGAGTCAGTGAACGGTGGCAACTTTTTAAAAAATGTGAGCTAATCAGTCAAGAATGCTGAGCATTTTTACACCTCTTGTCTTCCCATTACAAGATTATCATTAAGTTAATATACTTCATAATAAAAAGTTTTTTTTTTCTGTAGAAATGCTGATGAAAAAATCTTTCCTTCATTCACCAAAGCAGCATTTCTCTTACTGACAGTTTTATCTGTTTGGTCGCTACCACTTTTACAACCTACCTGTCACATCACAAATTAGGGCTGTACATTTTATTTGAAGTTTTACATGAACGCTCAAGGTTTTATTTAAGTGTACTCATTTTCTTTGGGTTTGATTGGGTTCCTCTGTGTTTAAAGTACCCAGTGCAATGAAAACTACCAAATAGTACCAATTGTACGATAGTGGGAACGGTCAATATTCTGATTGCTTATAAACATCTTATTTCAGAACAGTTGAAGAGGTCAAGGGATAAAAGTCATCAGAGATGACCACGGGAAGGGTTCTTATCTTAATGTAATTTTACAATTATTAATCTAAAACGATTTTTCATCATTAACATTACAGCTACAAGATCGAAAACACGGAGATCGTGGTCAAGTAATTTGCATAGTAATTAAATCCGTTTTTTTTGTACGCAGCCAAATCTCTCAATTAGGAAAGTCTCTCCGTCTAGCATTTGTATCGTCTTGAGCGTCGTCTCGTATCAGATCAACGGTCAGAGCTGATGATCGAGACGGTTGTCTGCTCAAGAAAGGAACCACCTAACGTGGTCAACTGATAAATAAACCCGATAACAGCTCATTGAAATGGGGAGGTAGGTAATAATTTATGTTATGAGAAGGAGCTTTTTTTCTGTGAAAAGAAGTTACCATTTATGGACGGACTGCATGGTGATCGCTGAGACAGGTGACTCTAATCGGAAATGATATTCTTTATGCAAGTAGACAGTAGCGACCAGTGACAAAAACAGTTCAATTCCGATAGTCCCACAATCAACGGAAGAATAAATATTTACATTTAGTTTGTATGCAAATACATAAAAAAAGGTAATTGGTCATCATATGTCCACATTTAATTCTTTACAGGTTTTCTGAATGGATGTGAACGGAACTTTGGAGTCAACCATCCAGAAAGCGCATGTCACCACGAAAGAGAGGTAGTATCAACAGGAAGTGCTTACAATTTACAAAGCAATTACTTAAGCCGGCAGCGATAAACGGAATACAGTAGTGGATTTTGTCGTTCCCCTTTCCAATAAATCAGTAGTATCTCTTTTCTGTTATCACTCCTACAAACTACAAGCCAACGAGAAAATCCAATAATACTAATCAATGTGTTTCCGAAAGATTAAATTGAATGTAGTACCTTGATAAATGAACGGAGAAAGCTAATCTAGAAACATAATTCATTATGTACTTATAATTCGACCATGTTTATACGAGGAAAAACGCCTCCCCAATTTCATTCCTCGTCTTGTTGATATTCCAGGAGGAGATTTGAACGAATTAAAGGAATATCCACCACCCAAAATAATATATTTACGGAAAGCTACGCTGTTGTCAACATGAACTTTCAGAACGCTAAACAGAATACTTTGTAGAAGAAATAACTAACCCATGACCCATGGACTCTGCTGTAATGCGTTGAGTATAATTATGACGATGACAGTAATGACCAAAAATTAGTACACACACATGCTACACCCAAAATAGCACTAATCATCACGCATTAACAATCAAAACTCTGACATCCAGTAATAAGCTGAATACGTACAAAGATTTCTTATTTTGAGCCAATAAAACTCTCGGATTAGACTCGGAAGACCGGAGAAAGCGCATCAAAAACGTATCAATTTCAAGAGCTCATCATTCTTATCAACACCACCAGCAAGCGAACGCAACCAACGACCATAAACAGAACCAAAGAGTAACATAATCCATGCACACATTTTATTACCCAGAACTTGTCTCCTACCCATTCTCGTTTGCTACCCTTCCTCCCGATACAACAGTTTAATTATTTTATCAGAAAATCTAATGGCCTGTTTCATTACCACATGCGTCTGCTAGTCAAACTGCTTGATGCTGGAATGGTAGGAGAGAAACACGACTGGAAATGTAGATTTTGTACAAGCTTTTTGGTTAGGAGGGAGTTTTGTGTGGAGCGTAGCTCGTAAGAAAGATACACCGTCACCGTCTACTACACGGCACGCTACTGCGTTCTTTCACGCATGGATGCTGCGAGAGGCCAGCAAATTAATAATGGTTGATTAGATCGGAAATGAGATCAGTGAAGAAAATTACATTTGTCTTCTGTCTCACTCGCACTCGGCAGTGCAACGCTTCGTGTTTGTTCTCCCTTCTTGGTAGTAGTCGTGTAAAACATGATCGTATCATCATCACAACCACTGTATATTATCATCATCCTGCTCTCTTTTAATCGTGTTGGCAGCAGGAGCAGGCAGCAACAGTGTTCCAAAAGGGTCTTTTAATCTACCGGCTTTACATGATTGCTGTTGTAAGCAGTCTATTATTGTTATTGAGTGAGACAGTACACAAACTTAACCAAATCTGACAAATAACATGAGTTTTAAAACCAATCACTAGATTATCAGTCATGGAATCCCTGCATGATACTATATCTGATTTCTTAATGAACACCAACCATTTGGGGTGGTTCAAACAATAAATTATGAAGAGAGATGTGATAAATTCAATTGATTCAAAAAAGGAAATCGATACGAAATATGTATGCTATAAAGTAGTACGATAAAGAATTGAGTCAGAAAAGGAAAATAAAATAGGTATAAATTAATGAATGTCACTGTTGATCATTGTTAAAACGTTTATTATCGTACGTACATATCATACCTTAGTCTCTTGGCTTCATCGATAAAGGGCCGTTTTTCAGTTTCACTCAACAGTTTCCATTCTGCCCCAAGTCGTTTGCTGATTTCTGAATTGTGCATTTTAGGATTCTCTTGGGCCATTTTTCTACGCTGGCCTCGTGACCAGACCATAAATGCGTTCATTGGGCGTTTCACACGTTCAATGTTGTTATTATTGTTGTTGTTGTTGGATTTACTGTTAAGTCCGGGTCCATTCTGACCGTGATGTTGTCCCTGGCCAGGTGGACCATGTCCACCACCTCCGCCCGGATGCGTCTGTCCTCCACCTCCCATATGCCCATGGGAGTTTGGATTGGGACCATGGTGGCCGCCGTGGAGTGTCTGAACAGGAGATATCGAGTGCGGGATTATGGATGGAGGGGACCTCAGGTCAAGATTGTATGAAGGATGGGAGTGGACTAGAGCCGCCGGGTTTGGTTTTATGTCTTCGATCAACATCCCTCCGTGATGGTGACTCAATGGGGAACCGGAAGGATCTAGCGGGGCTAAATCGCCACGCCAAAATGATGCCATTTAATGAGGATAAAGATTCCTCGAAGGAATCCTTGGATTATTCTTCTGATTTTTTTTACTAAATCTCACCAATTCACTTTCTCTTGGCCTACCAATATACAACCGTGATGATTGTACTCATTAATGTCATCGAGCGTATTTCAAGATAAACGTAAACACCCCCACAACAGAGTAAGCAATACTTTTCTAGCAATGTACAGTTTTAATTCACATTCACCAACAAAGCTACCTATACGAAGCAAACGCGTCCGTTCTAGGAAGGAATATTGGGGTATAATGCAAAGACCACGTGCACACGCTCCTGACAACTTGTGTCACTTTTGACGTTCATAAGTACCAGTTTAATTTAATAATTGCAGGATTTCTTCTCAATCACGCCTAAAACACAGGACACAATCAACTTCACGCTTACACTGACTTACAGAAGTATATATCATTGATTTGATCAATGGAAAAAATTATACTTGTTTTACGGTTTACCATTATTATTTGTTGTTGGTCAACCGGGTCTGAAACACTTTTTGCGTTTGCACATTCATTCAACCACGATATTATAAGAAAGGGACGATTTGTGTTATTTTTTATTTATATCATTTTTATCGCGTATCAAATCACTAAAATTGACCGATTATGTTGATTATTGTGGACTGTCACAAAAAGAATTTGAATGGATTTTGTCTCTTCCTTTTCTCTCCTCTGTCTCTTTTCTTTCCCTTGATCTGTTTTTATTATATTATTATTATGATTATTATTATTCCTATAACTCTTATTATATTATTATTGTGTATTTTATACTGATTATGAATGCTTCTTTTGAAGAAGATTCCTTGATCCACCACCACCAATGTGTCACTGCATACACAAAGTGTGAGTGAGTGAACCAGCGAGAGAGAGAAAAAAGGATATGATGATGACGATTACAAGAGCTTTTTGCTTTTGCTTTGCTTTGCTGTAAAAAAAGGTAGTCGTAGTCGACGCGAGAGAGCGACCACAATTCACCTTTGTATCTGGACGAGGAGCTAAACAATTCTATTGAAAACCTTTTTCTGTGAAGGTTCTTTTCAGCTATTCTCCAACACACAGACCCTAAAATAAAAAGTCCATTGGATTTACTACAAAACTACTTTGGTTGCTGCTGCTGGTAGTAGTGGTATCCTGCTTGCTTGCACACATATATACGGCGCTCTGATGGGATGATGTGCTTGTGTGGTGGTTGTTACTTCGTCGTTGGGGTAGCTGTGAGAATACATAAGCTCCCGTGTTGCCTTCTCTTACGGCGATCATAATATGACGCTCAATGCATTGCACAGGAGTTATATGTTTCGCCTCCACCACCAGAAAGTGATGCTACTTTGCTCCTGTGGATCCTTCTCCGTAGTTAGTAGCAGTTTTGTTGTAACGCAGTAATGTAAGCTTGTTTGTTGGTTGCCGTGCTTCTCTCGTATAGGAGCAGTTAGTAAAGTAGTAATTCATGTAGTGACTGAATAACTCACAAACGAACTTATGGTGTTGGTGTGTGTGGTAATATGGACACATACATTTTATATTGTCGAGTTTCAACTATTGGATATGTATCTCCCTTTTCACTCCATCCTCCGTGGTTGGTGAAAAAAGAGCGAGTTCTTATGATGATGGACTGATGGAACCCACAAAAATATATGTACCTACTACTATAATATGAGGATGCAATGATGATGATAAAAAGAGTGATCCTTACTAGCTCTGATCCTACGCTGGATTTTTCTCTCTCTCCGTATACTTTAAATTCGGTGCCCTGATGTTCAACATGCTGGCACTGCACTGAAAAGCGGAGATGTGATCTCACCAAAAAAGCATACACGCATACCTATGTACGGCAAGAGGAGGGATGAAGTAGTAGCATGTGTTGTTAAGTAGCGATCGGACTCAAGAGCCACTATGTATACCTACGCGTAGGTATATACGACTTTTATATAGGTAGTGGGAATGATATATCTTTTACAGTAAACTTTAAACACCATGGAATAACTTGAGGTGAGCTATGGAGGGGTAGTGTTGTGTGTTGTACTCATTTCCTTTTGCTTATTTTTAACTTTGGTTATTCATGAGCTGAATTTTGTCACGAAGGAAGAGAGCACGATTTGTTTATGCAAAGAAAAGCTGAAATCATGGTTTGCATCTTCTCAAATAGTGTCATCCATAATTCCTAGGTAAGTCCACAATATTGGGTATTGGAAAGGTGTAAAGTACGGAATCCGTACTACGGATGTTCTCAGGTGTGTGACACGGTAACAACACAGATACTTTAGGTCATGTTGAACCTTTTTGTTGTGCATTCCAAGTAGTGTTCAGCGTGTAAGATTGAGTAAATTCAACTCTCAAAGATCACAGTAGACCCAAAGGAGCCCTGAATAAAATCATAATATATTTTGTTAATTCCTAATTTAGAGAAATTATATACCTAGATGCACATTATATACATTTGTTCTTTTTCCTCGAGTAAAAATAGCATCTTCCATTTGTCATTTTGCCACCTTTGTGTTACACTCTAGTGGCAGTGTCATTGTCAAAGGTACAATGGCTTTTCTGAATATTTGGCAAGTTTTTATTAGCTTCGTAAGAATCCAGAAAGGGTTTATAAAGATTTTGCGAATTGCGCTTTAAACGAGCCATGATGTATTAATGTGTGTATTACACCAGACATAATGTTATGGCATAACCACGTCGATATAAGTCACCATTTTTTTTAAAGAAGTCATTTTCAATTTTCGTACAAAAATCGTACAAAGCATGAATACATCAAGATACAACAATTGTGAATATGCAGACTATGTGAAATGTGCATGCAAGACTGGTCTGGTCATGAATTTTGAACATGTATCCATCTATTTTATGCATCCCATCACCGTCATCTGAAATCCTGTAAAGTCAGCAAACTAGTCGTTCAGTAAGATTTTGGTGATGTAGCTTTGCTGCAGCAGCAGTAAGGATTTTCGGCTCCAGACTCAGACGAGAAGAGGAGTAAGTGGCAAAGACAGAAAAACACACACGCCAGTTTTTTAGTAGTTACATTGGTTGGTTTTCTACACGTTTCTACATGTGGATAATATGCAACACAACAGCAAGTCGCTGGTGTATTATATTATGATGGTTTATTGCTGATGGTACGATGATATTTTCCCTTGCTTTTGCTTCTGTGTACTTTTTGATGTTGGTTGGTTCAGTTTGTAGTAGCACAGAGCTGTCTTGATGTTCACAGAGCGCTTGTTGTAGAAGCACAGGATGCACATACGAACTTCTTCATTTCCACGATGTTTCCCTTGTCTACACACACAAGGAATACTCCACGTTGTGTATATGCCCACACTTACACACGGAGAGTCATGTTCATGTTAAGACGATATGCACGGGAGAGTTTAGTAAAGGGATTCAGTAGAGTCTAGCCCGTCCTATAGCCTCGCAGAGGTCTGCCCATTTGTCTACATCCGCCCTAATCTTTTTTATTCTTCTTGCTGACGTAATAGTTTCAGGCGGGCCGGCTAGCAAACCCGTCCTTCTAAACTTTCTACCATCTCGTCAATGTCTTTACGAATATCGTCTTAAGCATGAACGTCCCTCGCGATAAACTGCTTTGCTCCTGTAAGAAACTTACTCGCTATACTCTATACTTGGGTTCTTATGCAAATGATCGCATCTCGGTGGATAGAGGTATGAAATAAAGAGAATCAACAAGATTACTTGCATTTGCATCCATATTCTTCTCATACATTTTGATGCTCCTGTTTATTCATACGATTATTTTGTCAGGATGCAAAAGTCGACTGCTGCTACTATACGTTGGCTTTGGCTCAGCGAACATCATGCAAAACATGTAAACAAGAGAAGCGTACAATCTTTTAAGACATTTAGTTTTGGTGTGAAAGATTTTTGCAGTTTGCACATTAAATGTTGCATTCCCTGATATTCTAATGTTTATTTACTCTTTGTTGTGGGATCTGGAATTGAATGTGCATGGTGAGGTAAAGGAAAATGGTACATCTGAATGTAACTTTGTGAATTAATAAGCAATTATTCTATATTTTTATTGAATACGCCTAAATAATAAACAGCATGGTATGCATGTACGGTTAAGTTAATGGATGATATATTTCAATGATAAACGAAGTGCCGGAAGGTGAAAGCGGTTGTTTGTTGAATTACCTAGATTGAACTGCGATCGTCAGAGAAATATGATTTGTCCAATCAATCCATCGGAAACGCTAATGATGATGGGTCGTGTAGATAAGTTACCAAATCAAACAATCACGCGTATGTACATATGTATATGCACACATTATTAGTCGCTATACAACACTTGAAAATTAACACGTGTTGATGATTTTTCTATTGTAATCTATTATCTTGATCGGCTTATTCATTATGATACTACAAGTAACTTAATTAGAAAAGGTAAATATTTTAGGATAAAATGCAACAATAATTTCGATGCAAGTTTACAAACAAGTCTCCTTTGAAACGGTTTTTGGTGAAAAGCAGAAAAGGAACAGGTTGGATAAGTTCATTGATTTTATCTGATCTTCTCGTCAGTCAACTTCATTATTGAATACAACACATACATTTTATATTGACAGGAGAGCAAACAAATTTAAGTAATTTTCAATTCAATTTTCTTGAAAATGCTGTAAATTCCAAACTGCGGTTTACACTTTGTCACAAAAATTCAACCATTTTTGTTATATTCATTTACTTCAACCCGTTATTGACTGGACTGTAGTTATGCATGCATAGTTGCTGCTTGCTAGCTACCCATTTGGTTCTGCTTTGGTCAAATGCTACAATTATCTACGGTCTACAGTAATGCACCCATATTATCAAAGGCTGTATCAAACCATTTTATCATGGTCGCATTAGCATTAGATCAATATGAAATGATTTAAAAATCACACGCGTAGGCTCAAATCATTTCCTTTCCTTTAAATAATTTTAGGTGTAAATGTATTGGCACTCGGCACATTTGTATACAAGTAGTAACTAAAGGCATACCGAGAGTTTAAGAGTGTCCCATATTTTAAGCAGGTAAAATTACAAAAAGTTCAATAACTATATATGAATATTATAAGGATACTTCTTTGTCGATTGTTCCTGTCCCTCTCGGAACATTCCTATTATCCTTTCAAAATATGACATACGCTCTTACACGCACCCATTCCACATGAAGACAATGAAGTCATTGTACTTTGGTGCTCCATAATAAATCGCTTTTATTATTATATCGTTAGTATATTATATGCATGCTGTGTCTTATATAAGACCACTTTTATTTACGAGATCATCAATATTACCAACAACAAGTGAATTTTGCAGGTAGACGAAGCATATCGCACAAAACGATGCACTTGTAATCCTGCAATTGGTCGACGGGAGGTATGTTGAACTTATTTCCGTGCAAATCTTTGCAGTTCCGGTCAAACCGGTCACGTCAATACATTGATATTTGATGTTTATATGGACATGCTCAACATAAACGCGATTTGCTATATATTACCTGAAACATTGCAACGTTACAGACCATTCTGCCCAGATACATGATTAAATATAAACAAAAAGTGTCAGCTATTGAGTTTGACAGGTAAAATGAAATGAGACAATTATCTCATGTATCATCTCCACGTAAAACCTTTGATTATCATCATCATCAGCAACAACTAGCCTCATTCATCTCTAAACATATGCTTTTTGATATGCCTTAACAAATCTATACAAAAAATCCACCTGACAAGAGGTATCACGCACAAAACAATTGAACAAAAGCAAAAATCCATGCACGACGACGATGAGACCTACTGGTGCATGGTGCACAAAACCACTTTTGTACGCATGCATGCATGCATACACGCAAAATGATTCTGAATAAACACAAAATAATAATGACAATCTGTAGTGATGATGCATACACACACATTATAACACAAAAGCAGCATTAGCATATTATATGGCACTGATTCCTCTTTTTTGTGAATGACAATGACAAATAGCAGTGGAAGTGGAGGACTCGTATTATTAATGCTACTGTTGCGGCGAATGATGGGAATAATAGATATGCACATACATATATTATACCGGCTTGTTAATAACTATCTCATGTATAACCGTTTGGCTTTCCTTTTGCAGAATAATGGAATCTTCCAAAAACAATAAATGTGAAGAGTTTCTTTGTGTGTAATCCCCAATTATTTTAAAAGTTCCATTCAAATGTGGCAATTTATCATGTAATTTTTATACACTCCCAAACAAGCCTTCTGCGCACACAACGTGCATTCGTCTGTCGATAATTTGCAGAGAACAATAAAATTGTATCACATTTTCAATGAATTTGCAAATAACGACCGAGTAATTTCGGTGACAGCTGAGCAGAGAGACAAGCGGTATTTCGGGCCAGTGACGGTTGCTGACACTTTGCACTTCATTCACACACACGCCGGTAAACAGTCGATACCATCCCATTATTATATCACCAAACAAATCTGCAGCATTGAATCATACATAAATAATATATGGATAAAAGGTTGTGTGTGTTGGGAAATGCATAAAATGAAAGCGCACAGAAAGAACATGTGTGTGTCAGTGTCAAGTCTGCTGGTGAATGATGAGCCATTAAGCCATATGTACCATTTGCTCTCTGGCATGATTTTGCGAATTTCTATTATTGTAATAATTATAAAGGAAAAACAAGGAAATTAGCAACAAACGCCACATGCACTATTGCATCGGCATGTATTCCTTCGAAATAACAAACGTTGTTTTTTTGCATGTACACATTCATTATCTATGTGCATACTAATAGTTCTGACAGTGAATAGAAAAGAAAAAAACAAAATTACATGATACGATAAACCGTAATCACAGCAGGCTGTTCATTAACATATAGTATATTATTATTACTTCTTTCTGTATTTGTCTCTGTGCAGCTACAAACTACCTACATAGTGACTTTGACATTTGTCTTGTTTTAATCTGTGTCTAAATCCATTAAGCTGAAATTCGTTTAAAGGTTTTTCTCGCTTTTTGTTTATTCGTTCCCTTTTATCTATGCTCTTTTTCTCGTCAAAGCAGACATATAAATATAATATGTATATAGGCTTAATCGTCAACCTGCTCATCGCGCTAGATGTTTGGCTTTTTAGAAAATGTCAGATACTTATCATTCAGGGCACTTTGTGCCGTACCACGGCGATATAATGAGGAAAAAAAGAGAACGCAGAGAGAGATACTAAGTTATAGGGACTACTTGGTGGTGGCATTGGCAAGTACACGTTTCAGTTTATGTGGCATTGAACTCTGTTGTGTGCTGCTGCTGCTGTTACAAGAATAGAAGCAGGAAGAAACTTAATTTGAGGTATTTTGCGCTTCAGTTCTTTTAGATATCGCATCGTCGTCGGAAGAACGATGTAAGCTTTTACAGCGAGAAATACTCTTGTACTTTTGACAATTGTACAAGCAGTGCTGATGATATGCATTTAGGTGAAGTCATGAGTACACAGGATAAATGAGTGTCAAGAAGACTAAGCATAATGATACATTGGTACTTTCTGTAGATAGCGTTTAAAGGAATGCTTTTTAAACTTTTCTTCACTGCTCTTGTTTTTAGCTTAAGCGATATTTTAAAGCTCCTCAAATTATAATTAAGAAGGATCCCCGCAAAGTTTCTCGATGCTTTTTACCCAGTCCAAAAAGCCACACACACAGTCAGCAAAATATAATATTGTAATCTGCCGCCGGCAACCTTGTTTGTACCTACATAAATACTAGATATAAGAAGCTTTCTACAATTACTAAACATCATGAACTTATTGGAAAATGAAGAACTTGAGCAGTAACAAGGAGTTTGTATCCAGAAAGAAACTAAAAAGTGAGTTAGTTGAAGACGAGATTGATATATTTTCGTATTCAATGTTTGCGTACTTCTTTATTCTTCCCCGCTGTTTTCTTCCCATGAACTCTCTTCATCATGGATGAATGATTATTGGAAAGGTTTGCTTTGCTCTCTCAAACCTAAACATTTCTAATGCATGTTATTAATACTCCTTAACTGGCCAATATTTTCATCTATCGTTCTACATTATACTTTTCATCAAAGGACACAAATCGTCAATATAGGAAAAATACACACATATATTGTATACCAGAGAAATGATGTGAGAATAATGAGAATTTGGGGGTATGAGAATATACTCTGCATAACCTGCTCACAACGCATTCATGTCATACTCGCATACACACACTTGTTTCACCTTTTCTTTGTTTTTAGAATAAATAAAAATCACCTTGCCCTATTTAGCTAATTGCGCAAACGGCATAAACCAACTAAACATAGGGGCATTATAAAAAATAATAATTTCGCCGCTTTGTAATCCTGATTTTCCCCTCTGAAACTATGTAATGTGTTGCTTCAATACTGTCTCCAGTCACGATAAAAAGCTATTGGAGTATCCAATTTGGTTCATGCAACGATAATTTGATCACTATCATCAAATGCTGTACCATTAAACTACTGCGTTCATGTTTCACATGCTCGTTATTCAGTTTTTTCCCTCTCACTGAGGATACTATTTTCGGCCACATCTTCATTTTTACCGGATAATGATGATGTTGATACTCATTGACTTTGGACAGTAATGAGCCCCTGTTGTGAAGAGCTTAGGAATTATAATTTTCACATGGATTTTATAAGAGTCCTCCACAAAACATTTTTATGCCTTTATATTCATTCCGTGGCTCTTGCTTATGATGATGTATGTATTTTTCATTTGTTTTTTTTTCTCCTCATTAGACTTTGTGTATTTCATACACATGTGTGCTTTATGTGTGCATTGTTCAAAGAGTTTCATCTTACCTCGAGTATTTTAAGTAAATGAATCCCTTTTCTGTTCGGGACTTGAAATTTTTGCTTTTATAAGCAAATGAGCCAAATACTACTGCTTCTTCTTGCATTGCGTTTATATAATACGGTTGAATTAATAAATCAAAGCATGCAAGACTCGTGAGTGAATGGGGAAGCGGTGGGACGTGTAAAAATACATATGTATGGAGAGTGTTTAATGTGCAAATACTTATGCACAGAGGAACACCTGTCTAGTCTATGAGAACAATGGGCTGATTCCCACCGAGACTTTTCTCTCAACTCTTTCTGGTCTAATTAAACACTTCAAGTACTGCTGTTCGAAACTATTCAGCGAAGCCGAAGTAGTGGAAACAAATAGCAAACAACGAATCTCAGTCTCGAGGTTTCCTCATGAGTCTACTTAACTCTATTCTGACATGACTACTCTGTGTACGGCAATGAATTGATATGAGCTAAATTGAAGGGAAATATCTTACGTTGTAAATATACATATTTTGAGACAACTTTGAATCAACATAAAAATATATAATAATTACTACAGTCCAGTCTGAGCCGTATCGTTTTTTCTGTGAAGATTTCATGTTTGATGGTAAAGGATATGTATTTTTCTTCTGTGAAATAGAAATAATAACAAGCTACCTTACTTCACCTCTCAGACAAAGATTAGTCGCCATCGAACGCTTTAAAATTAATGTTTCTTCATTAGCTATATAATCAAACAAGGTCTGTCTAAATACGTGTCATCAGCAAAAGAGGAAGAAAGAGCCAACAATTTATGTCTATTGTTGGCTTTTACTTATCTTATATAAAGTAGCAGAAGCGGCAAATAAGCATGCGGCTTCTGAAGAAATAAGCTTTCTAGTAATATAATAATAATTGATAAAGTATACATTTAACAAAGGAGCTCCTTCTCATCAAAGCAATAATTCCCAATTGTAAAAGTAAGTATCGTGAGGATTGCTGATTGTGTGTTAAGTTTGCTAGCTAAAGCTACAAATTTGTGTATTTGACAAAAGCTCCAACGCGGAAAATGATTTCCACGAAATATATCTGCCCACTTACTCGAAAATATTCATTATAATTTTCCAATTCACAGTAAACTTTGTAAGAAAACACACAAGTCTAAATTTTAGGAAAAATTTTTGCCCACAATTTTTCTATACTTTACCGTTTGTTATTGCACGCGAAGGGCTCGAAATTATGCACTTGTTGTGTGGATTATATACTTAATACACATATCTCTGCGCGCCGCGGCCCGACCAATTTTATTTATGATTACGCTCCAACAAATTTTCCCTTTATTTGTGAATATAACTTTTTTATTTATTTGTTCACAGCTGAAAGCTTACATTTCATTATTATTAAAATATACACGATGGTAATCCTTTAACGAGCTCTTATAAACCCACTATTTGACTAGTGGTACAAAAGTATATAATAAGTTACTACAAAGTGTAGCATGGAATAACGTGCTTCTGGCAATTACGCAGCAAAAATTTGCAAATTTCATTACAGGATCTTTTCAGTATAGACGACGTCGACTTACTGTTGTGAATAAGTTGTGCATGCTATTTAAAAACTTTCATGACATTACATGCTGATAAAGTTTTTTTTCTTCTTTCTTTCATTCTTTCTTTTGTAGAGGGAAAACTTTTGTATGAAAAGAAGCATTGACACACGAACTTGGCCAAACAGTAAAAATTTCAACATGGATGGCTGCGTCTATACCATGTAGAAGGAAAGAAGAGAATGAACGAAAAGAGAGAAGACGATGGAGCACGCAGCAGCTTCTTGCGATTGCCTATAGGAATTTTTTAGTAGAAGTGTTTATGCTGCTCTGCTGCTGTATGTTGTGTGTGTACATGTCTTTGTACTTTACTTGAACGATGGGCTAACAACATCGGTGTGTTATCACAAAAATATCACCACTACTACCACCAGTTACTTCACTCTGCGTGCATCCGTTTGTGGAATGTACATTTTTGCCTTTTCTTCGCTCTTATGCTGATTCAAAAGATGACTTTTACATTCCTACTTCTAAAACAGTTGGTGCATGTTGATTCTTTATGTTTCATGTACAATACATTGTAGATCTCTCTTTCACATATTTTTTTTCAAAATGTCTAAGGAACTCGGTTAAGCAGGATATATTTAAATATATGCTGGGTTTTTAAGTAGATGGAGAGATGTATTTAATAAATTACCCCTGATGAAGTTAGTATTTCCAAGAATTTTGCACGAATAATTATAAATATATGATTTTGTGAAACAACCATCTAGTAATGTATGTAATTATGTACAGAACTTGAAAAATAAATAACATTCCAATGCTACATGATTCTTGGTTTCATTACAAAAACGGGCAGAAACTCTTGTGGTATGTAGGTATGTAAAACGTAAAGGAGTGGTTTCCCTTTCTTTCCAGAGTTTTTATGCAACGACAACAATAGGTAAAAATCAAATAATTGTCAAATGGTATTTGTACATTCAAACATCACATATACCACCACACCACCGTATTACGACCATTCTCGGTAAAATATTATAACAAAAAGTGTGCATAGGTATATTCTACAACTTCATCATCATCAGCTCAGCAACTGCTTGTTGCCGTTTATATGTACTTATATTAGATATGTATGTATGTATATAAGTAACAATAAATACTACACAGTATACATATTTTCCTGTCGAGAATGTATGAACTGAAACAGGAAAAGTGAACAAAAGAACGTCTTCTCCTGCTGGTACACACAAAGTTTGCTTGCATCCATGATAATAATAAGAAGAAACAGTTACACAACAAAGAGTTGTCAGAGAAGAAAACGATTTTTTTTCATTCAAGTTTTCAGTAAGTCTTCTTAGGTCACTGAAAGTAACACTTTCAGCATGGATATTAGTACTACGCAAGAAGGTCTGCACTGAATATACATACCTACGCTTTTCCATACACACCATAAAAATCTCTTCTTGTGTTGTAAATCGATACACAAAGAAAGGAACAATACAAAAATACAAAAGACAAAACTGCTTAAAGTTTACTTTCTCTATATTTTATTGTTATTCGGCAAAGAGTGCAGAATGCACACAATATAACATCCGAAAGCGAGACAGCAACAGCAGCAATGAACTATTTTTACTCTTTCCCAAACTAACTGTTGCTCTCCGACTTGTCAATCAAAGATATAACAATATTAAAACTTTATGCGTGTGACATTATATCGTGCTACTGTCACTTTGATTGCATTTCTATAAAGACACAAAATGCTCCCCACCAAAATAAGAGTGTCAATCTAGATTAAGCTTGGCTATGAAGCGAAAAAATCCTAATTGAAATAAAAAGGGTTAAATCAATTCAATTTTGTTTTTGATATCTCAACCGCTCTCAATGCGATCATTTTTTACTGCAAAATTATATCTATCAAGTTTCATTTTTTAGAATGTGATTGTGTGTGGTGGGCCAGCGATGAGAACAATAATGAATTGAATGCGATTCCAGTGATATAGAGTGATAATTGTTTGTTAGATGCGAATGATGATAATAACAGATGAATCTGTGGACATGACCTGACTCTCAACAAGTTAACGTAAGTAAACTAAAAGCCGAATGTGAAATATAGGGAACAACGACCAAGCCATGAAAATTGAACACATATATGATCTTACATGCATTTTTGTACAGTTCACTAGTTTACGTATACTTGCAACAAAGCGAGTCGAGGTGATGTGCCAAGCTGTCAAATTCTATTGTTTGCAACTGAAGATGATCGAGTTGAGAATTAAGGTGAAACCTGGACGGTACTGCATATACACACATATACTTACATACAGTAATCACGTTGGTGTATAATCGTTCCAAATAAAACGCGACACCCAGCGAAATGTTTTTCTCAATGAAATGAGCTCGGCATTCATAAAATAAAGGAATGTGGTGGTACTTTGAGACGAACTGGAAGCCGATCGGATTCAGGTAAAATCTACACCAGTAGCAATGAGCTTTGAAAAAGGAAAAAATAAACATTTTTGAACCGATCGTAATGTGGCATTTGTTTGTTGGAATGAACCTACTTCAGGACCAAACATTTAACAGAAAATGAGAATTCATCGTACCTAATAATAATGAACGAACAGAGGACGAAACTGCGCAGGTAGGCATATTGGTACAAAGTTTAAATCGTTCTTATTATTTAGAAATGGTTCAATAAGCTCAGGTAGCAAAATGCTTCGAGTCGGTAAGGACATGGGTGATCTATCCCTGTACTTGGAGTTTTCAGGGATCAGATTCAGTTTGAGTGGGGGATGGAAATGTGTACCTTTCACGCCAAGTTCATCGATATTTTTAAGGGGCCAAAGCTTCTGCTTACGCGTGAGAACAAAATTCCCCAAGGTGAGGCGTAGTTGACGGTAGGGAATTTGGCTGACGAGTTACCAGAGGAAAAGTGCTATGTATTCGATACTCTAAATAATCATATACCAACAGATATAGTATAGAAGGTAGACACGAGTATATAGAGGACTGCTATCCTACGATTTAGATTTTCTGTATAATATACTGCATACCGACACATGAGACGGAATATACAAACGGAGAAAAAATGGATAAAACAGCGGATCGAAGAGGATGGAAAAAATGTTGTGACGGGTGTATTTCACGATTTTCATTCTTCACGTTTAGATGCAACAAAGCAGAAGCTGGGATTTTTTGTTTAATGATATAACATGCATACCTGGTGAATGGGTACGTTATTTTGTACCCCTATATATCACCATTCTCACCCTCCAACATGCTACGTCAAAATTATAGCCCGTAATTCAATTTTATGTACTGCGCATAACGATGGTAAAAACAGAGCCCTTTCGGGAGCTCCCTCGTGTCCTTTTTATCCTACCCCTGTAGAATTTCAAGCCAGTGCCCGTCCAAAAGTATTTCATCAACTTTATTATTTTTATTTCACTTTTCAACATAACCTCGAAACAGATTTACAAGAAAAACTGTTTATAATTTGCGCATAACTGGTAAGTAATTTAAAATTTAGCTCGGCTAAATACTAAAAGTTTTAAACTACTATGGGTTTCCGCTGTGATCAAAATGTAGCTTTCATCAGATAATGTCTGCTCTTCTACTTTTCGTTACTTCGAATATCAGTTGACAATTATATTCAATGCAACTCTTGAGATTGTTTGCAGAGGAGGATATAGTGCGTTAGAGAAACACTTGAATGTCAGATTAAAATACCAAGGGGCACCCCTTGCCGCGAAGAGACAAGGGTCTCACATCACTTCTCCTCTCGTAAAATATATTATGTGCCAGCATTTTTCTAGCGCTTTGTTCTTAGAATTCGAAACTAACGAAGGTAAGTTTGGGTACCAGGTACGTTCGATGAACATGATATTAGCTGCATGCTAAACTATAAAACATTCACCTTTTGGATAAAACTCTTATGCCACTACTAGTGATATATAAAAGTAAAGGTAATACAAATACCCACACACAGGTACCTTGAAAGTTTATAATACGAAAACCTTAAGCTCAACAACACACCTTGATACAAATATATTAAGTATCATTCATTCAAGTTCCTTCATTCCTTGGCCACGCTTGAGATGGAGTAAAAGGCCTGCCTGCACATTGCATATTGTATCGCATCGTTTCCCTTGTCAGTGTCCCCTTCATCATCATTAGGAGAATGCGATAGCACAAAAGGGATTCCTTCGGTTAAGAAATCCTCTTTTGAAATGGTAGACGTTTTGGACCCTCGGAAATTTCCGAGTTTTTGTTTGTTCTCACACAGCCAGAGGCTTGCTGCCTCCGTTTGCACACCAGCAACTAGAAGCATATATACAAACGTGTAAGTATGTGCTCGTATTTACCTACCTTGTTTACTCAACTGTTACGACACTGCTGCTGCTGCTACAAAATCACTGCGGAGTGGTCCCATCATCATAGTACCATATCGACATTTACGAGCGGTTAATATGTCATGAGATATGTGCGATAGTTTCATTTAGAAGGCCCTTCAAAGTAAATGAAACCAACAAACCGAGAAGGAACCCGATGATGAAGGACCATGTGCATTTCTCTCCTCCGTGGCTATACCTATCTATATATGCACGTTACTCCGTATATCTTCACACAACTACACAAAAAGAAAATTATTATTTTTTAGCTGAAAGCTATAGGAGCACAAGAGAGGATAACCATCATCATCAACATCTTGTTGTGTTGCAATGACAGACGATGATCATATTACTTCGTTTTTTTCTTCATATAACAGATTCAAAGTTGGTACATACAAACAACTTGGAAAGAAGAACATTTTATATTTTAATATTTTGCCATGATCATCTCATGTATTCCTAGAGGACAAAGAGAAGGATGTATTATTATCCAAACACTAGAATCATCAGCCACTGTGTAATCTCAAATATTATAAAACTTTATTTTTCTATGCACTCACTCAGCATTATCTTTCCAACAGCAGCAGAGACGTAGTTGTGGAGCTATCCATTTCTCCTCAAGCAACAGATTACCATTATCATTACACTGTACATAAATTCTTATGTGATATCATCTCTCCATGATTTCTCTCAATGTTGCATAGGTGGGTTTTTATATCACAGAATCATAGCGCAGGTAAATTACTCTTGTATAAGACGATACGTACATAATTGGACGAAAATGTGTCTAAACGATTACCCTCAAGGCCAATAAACATAATTTTGTGATGATTATGATACTTTTTTATTTTCCCATTTCACAGGTTAGGCTTGTAGCTAGTGTTGTTTCTTTGACCATAACCAAACGAGAAATGATCCAACTACCAAGTTTTTTCGTTAACGCTTTATAGTAAAGGTATACTTTGTCACGAAATGAATATGAAACTTGAAGGACTCGATGTGCAGCTCTTTATCAATTACAATATTTCTCATGTTTTTGCGCATAGCATCAAAATTTCTGTGCATATTTATGAAGAATTTTGCAACAACGATCCTCTTTCAAAGCGGTCATGTGCTGTAAGAGACGGTGGCACTTTATTCCACTGCATGTGCACTCTCGTAATAATCATATTTCATTATAATATTCTGTTGTATATGGTATGTTACCGTATTGTTATTTTGTGATAAAAAGAACCTCCAGTGAAATTCCACTGCGTATATATCATTAACATTTTTTATCATCACAACAGAATTCATACTGTAAAACCAAAGATTCGCTCGTCTTTGTGCTTCAGCGTGTGCTACACAAGTTTATGAGCATCTATTTATGAGGATGTGAACTCATTGTTGTACAGTTATCTATTATTATTACCACTACTTTCATCGATGATAACCCTTCTGTCACAGAGAGTCCCTGCTCGTGCTCAAATCCAGACATACAAGCGGCAATCTCTACTAATCATTTATCAAAGCATCTAGTACGCATGCTAAGTGAAACCCTGGCCGTCATAATATGATAAACTGAAGTAATAATAATAATAATCGCGAAACGATGAAAAATATTGTAAACTCAACATGCTCACCGGGAGGAGAAGAAAGGAAATGCTGTGAAGCGGTGTAGCACAATAGTAATATACCATTTAGAACCTGCCCTGACCAACTCTATCAGCAAGCCACAAAAGATTAGATGAAAAGGACTGTTAGTTTACCTACTCATAAGCTCCTGTTCGCTGGTCTTCTTCAACTCGCCAAAGTGTTCAATCTCTAGCAATATGATTACGAGGTGACCTGCGACACTCAATATAAAAGGGCAGTAGAATCATCAACATGATCATCATCATGTGCGGAACAACAATAAGCGGCCAAAAGTTCCAGGTGTACAAAATAATGTTTTTAGTTACCTCTCTACCACCACCGCTCACTATTGCTCCTGTATTTATGAGAGTACGACAGCAACATAGATTTATGTGGAACCTTATTCGTCGGTCGATGTGCCTGGTACAAGTTATCATGTCGTAGGCATTCTACTTTATAGTCGAGCAACAATAAAAATAAGGAAAGGAGAGAAAGAAAGAGAGGCGCATTGCAACAGAAATCACAGCAGCAGAAAAAAATGAAAGAGGATGAAACGAGGAGTGTGGAAGAAAAGAGACATATAATATTAGATGGACTGTTTGAGTTGTGCAATACGATGAAATGAATGTATAATGTGGGTAGGGACCGATGTATCTGCGTGTTGTTGTAGTGGTGCGGTGGGGAGAAAAGCAAAAGCTGCAGCTTGAGTAGTTGGATGTTGTGGAATATTTTTCAACTTGAATAGCGAGAGCCCAGGCAAGCAATACATTTTTAAAGGTCGACAGCAGTAGCAGCAGCGGAGGAAGGAACGGGAACGAGAGAATAATAATGAAATAGAGGGTATAAATTATTTCACAGGGGTAATTTCTTTCAATTCATATTATTCCGGTGGTCTGGCCTAGCCCAGAACTGCATTTCATTACGTACATTTTTATGTATCCACTATGTCTGCTGTCGTTGTATATCAACCCACCAGGCATTTATATCGAGGCTAATACTGAAAATATCTTTTATTTCGGGAATACTGTCAACCATCATTCAAGGGCTATTTTTTATAATTTACAAATATTTTTAAACGGATCGACAAAAACAAGAATGGTACAGGTAAATAAAAATGAAGCACATGGTTTAGAATATATATCATTTTGATTCATTAATTCTTGCATTTTGCTCTAAATCGGGAGACCAGAGCAAGAAAATGTGTATGCAAACATATCTTTGAACTTATTTTTTTGAAACAGCTCTTTCCTTTGCAAACGAACTGTCCTGTCCTAATGTCATGCTGCCAGCTTACATATGTGATGTTGTGCAATGATGTCAATATTTTTGCTGAGCTAGCCCTCGCATTATTATAGGAACGATGTTGATGATGAGTTGGACTTAATGCATGTAATGGAAAGGAAGTAGTCACTTTGGCATAATCCGATCGTAAAAAACATCTCGTTGATCAAACATCAAACGGAAACGAGTCGGGAAGAGAAGCCGACAAGAACTCATCAAAGTCATCACATCACGTTATTTCAAGAGGGATACAGATAAATGTACAGATTTTTCATTGAATGTTGTAAGTATATACACTTGTGTACATTATCCCACGGTATCCTTTTTAACCGCTAAAATATTATGCCAGTAAACTAAATGGTCGTCCACTGAAAGCTACATGATGGTAATTGGTATATCTGTTTGGAGAAGGTTTGCGACAAAAATTCGACGAGAGAGTTTCACGATAGATTTTCAGGCAGCACCAACAGAGCTTGTTAACTTTGAGTGCGAGAACGGTTAAAAATTTATGGCAAAATAACCAACATTATTGATGCATGTTGCAACAGGAACTGGGGTTAAGGTGTGGTCGCACATAATACGTACGGACGTAGATGGATGATACGTGTATCAGGAAAAGTGGCTTTATTTGATCACACCAGGCGATTGTGAAGCACGGCCATATATCGCATCGCATGACACGCAAGGTTTGTCATGTAATGGTTCTCCCACTGTCTCACTCACTCTCTCTCCTGTCTCGTGGAAATCAAAGGCTTGTATCTAATGCGTTTTTGCCAAAAATATTGTACACTTAGGCAAATCGTGAAACCCGTACAGTACGAAATCGTGAAACGATTTTAAGTATGAAAAAACACAACCTGATTCTTAGTACAAACGAGTACGTGTAATTTTAATGTGCACATTTTTGCGTTTATTTTAAAATGTACAAACATGAAAGTGCCATCACCTCACTAGGTAAAGAGGACATCTCTGAAACCAACTAATGCAATCAATGTGTTTTTAATGATATCGTTTCCAAATCTTTGCACTAATCACGGAAACAAGCATACCAAAGCAAAGTCCATATTATAAACGTCCAAAATCTAAGCCGGCAAGGTTGAATCTACATATTATTCATGATCAGTGGGAAATCGTGTGTAGTGCTTATATTCTGAAGTTAAATTTTTGTATTTTTTTAGATCAGCGTGTGTAAAGTTGAAAGTAAACAAATACATACAACTTGAATATTAACCAAAAGCAATGGTTTTTCATCAGTCCAAGTTGCGCTTTTTTATTATCGAGCTGTGTGACTTTGAGAGTCCATTAAATCCCATCATTCTACATTGCAATCACAATCATCGACATCGTCATCATTATCTGATCATCGTCATCATCAGTTTTGATCGTGATGGATCATGGAAAGGAAGTTCCGCTTTGCCACCAACTATCAACTGCACGGCATGACACGCAACGCCAAAAATTCATATATATATATATCCATCTTATATGGATGTAAAAATACCAACATAAAATATTCCTCTATGATTCTATTAAACACAAAATCCGTTCAAACTGTACGGAGGAATGTATCAGGTAGCTGCGTAATTATAGCTATGCGACTTTTGGTGCACGACATTTCGGCTTCATTAATAATAAAAACAATTTAGCTAATCATGAAATTTATTCTCCCTCCCTTACCTGTTTTTCCGCTGTGACACTGTGGCATGAATGCTTACATGATCGTAACATTGTTGCGATAGTAAATCATGATGTGTGGAAGCATGTAAACTTTGTTTTTCTCATGAAGTTTCATTAAAAAATTCTGATAGCATGATATCAGTACTTGTCTCATAATCTTGTAATATTTTTTTACCTCTTGGAATGTAATCACGCTGAGTTTATAAAATACAAAAAAAGTTGCCTTCAGGCTTATAATAGATTCATTATAGATGCCAAAATAGAAACATAGTATGGTTTGCTTCCTTTTGTTCCTTCCGTTTCGTTCATCGAACGGATTCCAAATCCATGAGAATCTACTTTTTTGCTTTCAGTTTGCCAGACACCATGCGTCTTGGGAAAATTCTAGGCAAGCAGACACAGCAGCACATGGAATCGGCGGCGACAAACAAAAGCACGACAAAATATTGTGCTATCCCACGTGTTATGTTTTTTTTCAGATATGGATGTGACTACCATTACCATATTTATATTATATTTATTATGCAATGACGTGCTTTCTAACATTTTTATTTTCATACTCTCTAGCTCAATCTCAGCAACAAACAACAAATCAATAATGCTTCACATTCAGTAAATGTACATATTATATTACACAGAAAAACAATCTCGTTCGTCGGATGATGTGACATTTCCGAGCTCAACTCATCGCCAGTCATAGTTTCGCTGATGTTATGCTCAAAGTAATTCAACCCTTACAGAATTAGCCAAGAGTAAAGCTAAAGGTCAAAAGATCGGAAAATCCATGCAAGTTACTCAGCCATGACATCCTGCTTCCTATGTTTCATCTTCCTTCGTCATCATCATCATCATGTGCATCCAAATGTCTAATATTAGCAAGAGTGTACGTCGCGTAATATGGGTACACAAAAATTGGTTTTCCATACATTGTGACTATGGTTTAGTCAGAGAGTAGAAGCACATAAGAGCAATGCATTCGAAAAATATAATTTTGTACATCTCCATAATATAAAAATATATATCAACTTTGCAATCATCAAACTTGCCATTGTATAATCTGCGTGAGATGGATGAAACACACATTTACACCACCACATTGACACAAAACAGATTCGACTACACCATTTTCCTTTCTCCGTTGATGCCATGAATAAGTTCAAGCCAGTGCAGTGTCTTCTTGTCTTAAATTTTATGAGTAGTGTATCGACACATTTGTCTACTAGTGAGTTAATGAGTTTCCAACCAACCCTTCCTGGAAAGGGAGAAAATCCAACGAAACTGCTACGATCGTTCCATGTAACCACTTAGAAAGTAGTGAGAAGAAAATGAACGGCGGATATCAATCTGATGAGGATTATTACTGCTCAAACTCGTTCATGCTTATGCCTACGACGTTGAGGAGTACTATTAAAAGGGAGCCCGAGAAAAGTCACGAGATATAGAAAGGGTAGAATATCGACGTAACATTTTTTTTTTCGTTTGACGCGTCGATGGAAGTACATCGAAATAAAAAATAAAGCTTATAATGCTTTGACTTTCACGTTACAATTACCCGGTTGTTGGCTTCTCCTATGTTCTTGCAACCATGCTTACAAAAATCATTCCGTTCAAATAGCATAATGAATGTATTTGTATAAATCAACAAATAGATTCATTTAGCGTGCGACGTTATCAATCACTTTATTTCTTCGTCGCATCTTATGAAACACTTTATAAAAACAGCACGTTCTGAGAACTGCTGTTATTGTTTCACACAGTCATAAAAGGTGCAAAGTTGTAAAGGGTAACGAGTGTGCATCTTTAAAGGTATTTGTTTTTCGAATGATTCGAGATTGCGGAAATTTACAGTACCGAATTGTATTACATATTACCATTATATAAAATGAACGAGCGCAATAAAAATTACGTCCGTACACACATTTACAACCTTTTTCATTTCCTGTTAGCAAAGATCCCATCCGAAAATGTATGAGAAGTAAAAGGTGTTATTTTTTTATTAAAGCATCATGAATCATATGACACAGTAAATGACACAAAAATAGTTTATAAAGTAGAGACGCTATAAATATAAGCGAAACGACGAGAAAGGCTTGTTGTAAAACTGAAAAATAATCCCTGAGCGTTTACATTCGTAAACCCTTTGGTGTTATTTTTTGTAGCAACGTGTGCATCGTTCTGCTTGAAAATTCATGGTTGGCTGCTACCAGTACGACTCCTGCTGCTATGTTCTTAACAGCTTATAACTTTAAGATGGATGATGGTCAATGCTTCCTTCTTCATCGTTCGTGAAGTTTGAAAAATGATGATGGTCATACAGAGAAAAAGGAGACAAAAAATAAGACAGGTGAAGGCGGAGATACTATAGCTCGTTTGCCATTACTTTTATCTCTCTCTGCGAGTTTTATAGGCAGTGCATTGTAGGTGGATGCATGAAAATGGTTATTTTTCAGGCAAACTGTACCAGAGTAATATTCTGTGTGTAAGGCGTGTATTGATGTTGAGACTGTCAGAGTGAGCGATGCGGACAGGCAGTGTTACAATAAGGTAAGAATAAAGTTTTTGTCGAAATTAGCATCATTAGGTTAAAGCCTGTCATAAAACTTGAAACGTGTTATTTCAACCCTGCACGTCGTAATTCCACGAAATAACCATATTACGCTTGTGTGAGGTGTGTATATAAAGAGTATAGATATTGTGTAGCGGAGGAAGGGAAAATCATGATACTACGAATATTATAATCATCGTAAAAGGTGCTTATAATGAAGTGTGTGTGTGAAATTGCCGGTAAGGGAATTTGTCCGAATAATGATACAAGAGGTATAAGGAAGCTCACACTCTCCGAAAAAATAAACGGATGCCTTCGTTGTGCGAAGTAGTTTAAAATGTTTATTCTTATTTAAGCATTTTTCAGTTCTGATGATCGACGTCGTAGCACACCATGCATATTATGATAATAATAACATGCCGATCGGTTCCTGTATGGTAGTCGTCGGTGATATAATGTTGAGTATGAAATCTCCATATTAATTTGAAGTTTACTGCTAATGAAGCGGAGAGGGTAAGTGAGAAATCCTAGCCGCATGATACCGTACGAAAGCAGTAAATCTTTTTACTAGGTGATATAACACTCACTTTATCGCTTCTTGAGGGTTTCTTATCTACCAAAAGAAGAACGTCAGACAGGTAGTGACCAATATAGCTTAACATCCAAAAGGGACACAATGGGTCGTATTCCAAACATTTTTATGTTTGGGGTCATTTACCGAGATAAAACATTGTAAAACAAAATTTTATGAACCTATCAACCTTTCTCTTGAGTTTGCTTTATGGATTTTAGTGGACTTGCTGGCGTAAAGTCAGACTTATCCAGTTGCGGACAATGAGGATAAACAGCATCATAATTTGATATAGGACACTGTGACATTTTGCCAAACCAAGTGGGTAATTATCTTCTTATACTACAGCTTGAATTATTTTATAGCACCAATTTTATTTTTGTAGCTCAGAGATTTGTAAATGGATAGTTTTTATGACAATCGTTTCAAGTAATAACGATATTGTCCCTGTGTCTTGCCTGGAGCAAGTTAAGACACAAATTGCTGCGTACAAAATATATTGAGAAAACTACTATTTTGAAAGTATACACACCTTGAATTTTATTCCATATACCTATTGTACCATCCATTATATATCCCCAATTAAAATCATTGTTGAACATTTCATGTATTTGTGACATAATTGTAAAATGATTCAAATAAAAACACACCGGTAGGCTGTCTTGGTCCCAAGGTCAATGCCAGTGTCACAATTTTGTAACATTAAAATCTAAGTCAGTAAGACGAGGGTATTTGAAGTGTAGTGCAAAAAATCAACAAAGCAAGTACAATTTCCTCTATTCAAAGTTCAGACAACAAATCACTGTGTGTGTATGCAGTAATGGTGCAAGCTAGTTGTAGTTGTGCATTCATTCATTCACTCAACTCTTTTCTGAAATGTATTGAAAAGGATTTTTTGAATGACCTAAACATACATTATTATTACGTATAAAAGTCTACCTACATTTTACATCGCTATTGTTAAAACTGCAAATGCAGCGACACACACAATACACTCCATACAATATATATACATTACATAATATTGATGTGGAGTGTCTTCTTTTATAATGCCCATGATGATGATGATGATGTGGGGAGAAAATCGATAAAGTTCTTTATGGTATAAAGTATACATGTTGTGTGTGATGCTGTATGGATAGATATATTAGTACAAGAGAAGAGAATAATATGCAATGCAGACGAGCAGACAGACAGGCAGGCAGGGTACGCAAAAGACTTTCATTGTTCCTTAACAATAACTGTGCGAATTTCGATTTCAGTTCTATTCAACCATTGCAACTTGATTTCATTCAGCTGATCTTCAATAATAGGTTATGTAAGCAAAAGTGAAAAAGCATCATCTCCTTCCCAGTCCCGTCACCATGAATGAATAAATACAACTCTTTGTGTAAGATATGTACTACTATGCCACTGCTTTATTTTCTACCACTCTGCTTCTGCTCCTATACAGGCGGCTTGAAAGGCGAGTTTTCTCCTCAAGTAAAAATACACATAATATCCACTATACTATATTTAACCGAGCAAGTTCACATTTTTTGCTCCACATACGCAAATAAGAGTTTTAAAGAAAATCTCCGAGAAAAGGCTCTTATAGATTGCATCAATGCCAAGTTTTTCCGTGTGTATTTTGAGAAGCACAAAAGATGATGGAAGATTTGTACTGATGTAAAAATGATAACAAATGATCAATTGGAAGTGTAAGTGTAATGTCTTTGTTAACGTGCATATTATGTATACGCATTTATAGAATTCACCAGCTTTAAGCAAACAATCAAGCAGCTCGTATTATATATAAATATCTGCTTTTTGTATGCTTGCAAACTAAGGTAATATAAACATTTCAACAAACGACACAGTTGATTTGATCCATTCAACTAGCGAAACTATTCAAAGTCGGTTTTAAATAGCATCAACACATTGAGTGAATCCCAGACAATTGACTCGCTCTCGTACACGTCACTTCCACTTGTTCTTTACGTGTGTCTGTTGGCTGATTATTGGCGGTGTGTATAGGTAGCTGATATAGTAGATTTTGTGTACGTGCAATAATAATGCACTTAATACCCATCAGGTTTATTGTTGTTCGATCTACAAGAGAGTGAATGAATGAACGAGTGAAGAATGGAGCACCACACCAGTGCATTATGAATTGATATAATAAAATATTATAAAGAACAGCAGCAGAGTTGGAAACAAGTTCCATTGAAATCAGTAGATAATGGAAAATATTATAAAGCCGCTGACATAATAGCGAAAGCATAAGGACCAGTAAAAGGGAATGAACAGGTCTTTTGGACCTAGACCTAGGACAACACGAGACAAATTGAGAACCATTGAATTCTATTCAGAAGCTATTATCATTTCATTACATTATCGTCATTATGATCATCGTCAACGTATGTGTTATTATTGCTAAGAAGAATACCTCTCTCTCTCTCGCTACCATTCAATGGGCACATGTATATGGAAATTGAGGAAAGTTAAACCACACAAAGCGTTATGTAAACATCTAGCAAACAAGCAAATTTTAGCTGATCCACCGTCAATATCATCATCCCTACTACCATCAAAATGACTCGGTGATGTGAGTCAACAACCCTTTTTGCTTAGAATTGCATAACTATAGATGTCTTTACTTTTCAGTTGAATACCTTTATTAATCTTTTGAATGGCCGTTATGGGACTGCACTAGATGCGTACGCCACAAATGTCGTAGTAAATCGTAGTGCAGTTCATCACTGCAAGTGGTAACTGTTATTATCCTGATGATCATCACTGGCTCTATTTTGATTTTTTAACAATCAATGTATCCTTTGTCCCGTCCAGTTTATTTATGATCTGCTGGTGGTACGTACAATAATAATGTATGCCATTATGTAAATAGGAAATAAAAAAGCAAAAGCTGACTGGAGTTGAGTGTAAATAAAAGAGTTGACGGTCAGTTATTCAATGAAAAAAGGATTTTCTCTGGTTGATGTAGGTAAGTGATACACTGTAACAATATTGTATTATTATTATATCATCAGTGAATAGAATTTTGTCTACTGAATGGCAACTGCATAAAAGAGGGCATTTCCTTTTCACTGGAATAAAGAAGACCATACACCATGGAGGCTTTTTACAAACTTTTTGGGAGTCTCATGTTTGGCATCAAGGAAATGCACGACACATGTGGACACTGAATGCACACACATATTTTATTATTATTACATTATGTACGTATCACACTTGCCATTATTCTATTTTGGTAATACCTATACATTTCTGCTGGATGTTTTATAATAGCAGTAATAATATCTTTTTTAACCCTCACAAGTAGCTTTGGATCTTAAAACATGCGTAGCAATAATAATAAAATAGTGTGTTGGAATTGCACTCTGTTGCTCCATTCCTTTTTTTCAACCTCGTCGACTAGTAAATGCATCGTTTCACTTCTCTCAAGCTTTGGTTTCGAATGCATGAACTTTTCTTTCAGAAGAGGAGACCGGTATATAGGGTTGTGTTACAATGTCCCGTTTTTCAATGAAAAGATGTACATAATGGCAATAATAAAATCCTTATTCATGCAATCTACCTCAACAAGACATAATTCTGATGAATGGGCTACTTTTATTAAAATGGTGAAGGAAGAGGACACTGGGTGAAGGAAGATGGTTCTTTTTTTGGGAGAAAAGCGCAGTGCACTGCCATGACACGTATGACATTGGCAATGGTAAATGGAGTATTATAATCTGCATGAGTGTGACAGGACAACAGGCATGCACAGGAGCAACAGCAGGTTGTCTTTTCTAAACTGAACTCTTTTGTACATGACAAAAAGTGTGTATGATAATATATTACGGGGAAAGATGCCTCCATTCATACGTATTACTAGTCGCGTGCATTTCTATATGTGCATGTGCTTCTCTGCTAATATAACGTACATTTTCTTGAGGTTATTCCACTAATACTATTGAAGTAAAAGTAGACTTCTTTTCTTTTGGCAAAGAAAAAAACTACAAAAAAATCCTACCCATTTGACTGGGTGGCCCTTTCGTGTAATCGTGATCAACATTTAGATAGTAAGTATGGATATAATGCAGTAAACATTCTCTTGGGTAATGTAGTGGTGGGATGAATGATGTGCATCCCTCTATTATGTCCACCACCAGGTTTCCAACGTCTTTTTCTTGGCTCATTCAAATCATTCATGATGTCTTTTCAACTTGCTTCTTTTCAATTCTTTGAAAACGGGAACAATAATCAACCACAATCCGGTATAAATGAACAAGGAGGAAATTGAAGTCAATTCAGGAAATAAAAGGAAAGTCTACTATTCATTCAATTTCAATAAGTGGAGCTGCAGTTTTTGTCGGACTGGCTGAATCGAGCATGTGCCGCCTCGTTATACACTTTTGGGACATTAGTATCATGAAGTGTTGACGTTGAAGTACAAATTATGATTACAGATTAAAGAGATTACACACTGACGAGCTATTATTATTATCGTTGAATTGAAACTAATGCTATTGCACTTGTGTTAGGTCACGCAAAAGCTGTTGAAATTATGTACACATTTTGGGTTATCAAATTGCAATCTTGTGGGACAGGAAAATTACATGTAGGGATAACGAACAATTCTTTTTCTGGAGACGAGGACAAAGAAAAATAGTTTCAGTTTCAGCACGTGTAGTGTTTATTTGGGTGAAGGTGATGATTTGTCTAATAGGAAGTACGATGGGTGTCATGTTGAACTGATTTATGTCGTGAGTAACACTACTTAGTACATGTAGCAGTAGTATTTTGTAGCCTTTTGTCAGTAATTTTCATTATGAAGGTCTGAAATACAATTCAAAACATCTCAGAAAATCAATGTACATTGATGAAAATTATATCTAATGTAATTATCTATAAGTATGATTTATCAGTTTTTTTCGGTCTTCCTTAATTTGGTAAAATGGGCAGCTGAGAGTCAGAAATTAATGATTATAGATTTTTTGGCCCTGATTTAATGCGTAAGAAATATATTCTAATGTGTGCATTTGAGGTAGATTGATCTCACACGCACTATATTTGCCTTGTACCCATTGTCTACTTTGTTATGTATTAAAATATTCATAGAATCGCTTTGCACGTCTGCTATTGCTGACAAAATGTTGGTGAATGTCATTTTCCGAAATAGTACGAAATCGCACAAGTCTATTTTTTGGCCACAGATGCATTTGTGTGACATAGAAAATAAACAACATGGAAAATAAATGAAGTTAGAATTTTATAGACGCATTTGCCATCATCAGTATCATCATCATTTATCAATCATATCATATTCAATTATTTCATTATTTGTATTCATATTTAATAAAATAGGTGCATTATTGTGTGAAAAAAATGCTGCAGTACCTTTTAACATTCCTCTCAACAGAGTTTTATCATGCTATATTTGTCTGTATTCGTTTTTAAACATGATTCTGTTCGCGTTATTTGTTTCATTACATACGTTCCATTCAATCGGTGATTGGTTTTAAATCAGCACCCTCGGGAAACTAATTGGCATATGTGTTGTAATTGCAACTTATGATCCAGTTTACGAAAGTATGTAGTACGGTCACACATTCAATAGTATTTTAACAAATTATTTAAAGGTTTAAAGGGCGTATTAATTTGGTCAACATAAAACTTAAAATCAAACGACTCAATCTTACTTCTTTAGATTAGATGAAATGCGCAACCAATTTGACTATGCCAGTTACATTCTGTGACTTTCTCACAACATGAATGGAATTATAATATCGGCCATACAATATCAACATGGACTTGTAAGAGTTACTTTGTACTTGCAGTTATGCAATTTGGTGAAGAAGAGCAATATTTCTGTAGCTGCTCATTGTGCTGAAATATTGTATGAATCGTTTCATATATTTCGTTATTGTGCCGCATTATACTCAAGATATTTAACACTTTGCACAATGCAGCAAGAAAGGAGCTGTTGCTATTCTAAAATTGTAAAGAACAAGACAACAGTAGGATCATCATCATCAGAGAGAGAGAGAATATTCTTATGAATGAGCTTTTTTATTTTACTACAATAAAGGAAAATTTATGAATGGCAGTAGTGTGGTAGTAAGTTGTAAAGCTGTGTGTGTCTAGTGCCTACTACAATCGTCGTGTCGTATTACTATTGTGACGTGTGCGATGAATTGTTACTTTTATTGAATAGTTGAACATTGAACTTGCACTTTTAGCTGAAACGACCTTGGCATTGTGTGCGAAATAAATAAACAAGTGAAAATAATCCTTTTGTTGTAAATGTAGTTTGGCAAATTTATCCTCTAAAGCCAAATGAATTTTAGACAGTTGAATGAAGAGACTCTGATTATTATGATGTAAATGCATAAAGGCATACGCACTCGAAACATCAACAATACAATAAATACGTATTAGCATGGTGGACTCAGTACGACAACCATTATGAAAATAATAATAGCCATGAGATTATACAAACAATTATTTGATGGGTCGGTGGATGAAATTGAATGTACAGTATAGAGACAACAATGCAGGAGGGAAATGAATAACAAAGAGAGTTAATACTAGGGTTTCAGTCGGTAGCGCTTCAGCATCATCATCAACACCACTGCCGTCAACCTATTTTCTTTTGTTTATGCTTTTGATTTCTACTACTTGCCATACAAATATATTCACTTGTCATTGTTATGCGATTGCGTAAAAAACCGACAACAAAACATTTGCAAATAAACTCAGCAAGCTAACATGTAGCAAAGTGGCGGAGCAGGGACACCCTTAACATGTATCTTTCAAAATAGTCAACTGAGTACCACTATGAGGAATATTTTGTTAAAAACAGAATGCATATATTCCAATCCATTATCAAGTTAGAACATAAAAACCAAAAATCAGGTATTGCCGTTTAACGGTAACCGTTACAATTAAAATGCATTCGGATTTGCATAAAGAACACTCAGGGGAGTCGAATGATATGCCACTTGCCCTAAGTGACTTTTAAAAATTTCGAAATCGTAACGGTTTCTAACGGTTACCGTTGGCCGTTATGGCTGTCAAGCTTATCACTAATACACTTGTGGCAAGAAGCCGTTTGTCAAAAACTGAAGTCCAAAATTCAAGACCATTTAAACAGGACCATTTGAAATCGTAGTAACCGTTAAATCGTAACCGTCACCTTCAAAATGACCGTAGATCTGTGTATTACGTTGTTAGACGAGTCGAATGATATGTCACTTGCCATATGTTGTCATTTAAACAAGTTGACCTTGTAACGGTTTATAACCGTTGCCGTTGACATTTGGATCTGGTGAGCATGTCAGGCAAAGCCCATGTGAAGAGAAGTCGTTTGCCGAAAACAGAAGTCCAAAATTCCGAACCACTTAAGCAGGAGAGCATAATGTGTAAAATTATTTGAAATCGCTGTAACCGTTAAACAGTAACAGTCAACGGCGAAATGACCTCATATCTATGCGTTATGGTCATAGACGAGTCGAATGATATGCCACTTGCCATGTGTTACCATTTTAAAAATTTGACCTCGTAACGGTTTCTAACGGTTACCGTTGACCTACGTATTTCAAAATCACGCTGGACCTTTCTGAGGTGACCACCTATCGATTGCCGAAAACAGATTTCAAAAAAGTCAAACCGTTTTTGAGTTAGAGCGCGCACAGACAGACGGACGGACAGACGGACGGACGGAGATCTCGATCTTATAAAGTGGCTCCGCCACTTAATAAATGCGTTTTACGTGAATGAAAGAGCGACCATTTACGCCAATGGACAATAATAAAAAACTGACCGTACTTTACATGTCATAAAAATACAAGCATTGAACCTTACGGAACAGCTACCAAAAAGTCACTACGGTACATGCAATAATACAATGTTCCATTGTGTTTTAGCCGAGTGTGTAGTGGATGGGATGCAGGCGGTGTGAATGACTGACTGATTGATTTTTTTCACAAGAGCTTTTTAAGAGCGACTAGACTTGTCGAATTACTAAATGCTGTTGTTGTACCTTCAGCGCATACATATGTTTTGCATAAAAAATGAAAAGGAAGAAGTGCAGCCATTGTTCAAAAGATTGCTTTGTTTAGTTTCACAATGCAGTGCATTATTTTTGTCTGATCGATTTGTTGAGCTCTATTTGTTTTGAATGAAACAAGTTAATGGCCATTGTGATTCATGCAACAAGTTAAAACAACCTTAAACTTGTTAGTTTTAGCAAAATGGAAACAATGAAGGTTGCTTTTCCTTACCTTGATTTAAACAAATGTTCCTGCATTCGAAAGCAATTTTTTTCTGATGATTTTCATAAAACTTGGCTAACCAAACTTTGAAACTGGACGTTTTTTCATGGAAAGTATACACATATATTTTCGGTTTTGGTGCAGCTACACACTTGCAAAAAAACGAAACTCTCTCACTTTCATCCTCATCTATTCGTAAACCCTGTCCTCATGAAAAGAGCTCGATGAAATCTGCACTGTCATGAATGCAACCGTTCATTTCACATTATCATCATCATCACATATATTGTACATCCTGACCGAAACTAGAAAATCCGATTGACAGGAAAAATGATAAATTATCTTTTTGGAGAGAACACTAGCTCGATGGGATGTTGAAATATGATGTGTAATGTAGATACTAGAGGCAAAAGTTCATTCTTCTTCTGCTTTCTTCCCAACTGCCATGTACACATAAAAAGCCCTACTACGTACTACTGCTGCTGCTGCTTGCAGGATCCATCTTGTTTAGTAAAAAATTATGTAAGCTCTTGGTAAAGTAGATGGTAAGCTCGAAAGGATTTGGTTGACATGAATTTTACATTGAATGAATGATGTGGTTTGTGTAAATAAGCAGCACATATATGTAGCATTGAATTAATCATTAATTCAGACTAGACTGTCAGCACGATTTTTTTTGAGGAATAATAATTCCTTCAGTTTTCCATCATTAACCAACGCGCTGCGTAAATAAAATTTAAACAGAGTTGTAGCGTGCAGTAAAGAATGATGTAATGAATCATTGATATATCCAGTTCACTACTCACTGGCTCGTTGTAATGAATATATTTGTGACGTTGTTGGATGTACTACTTGGCATTGGGAGAAATAAGTGATCAGTTTTCTCAGAAGCTTGTCTGATAAAGCGTTTGCAATGGTCAAACACGAAGAATATAAATAAGTCGAATAAATCCTCTCGGAAAATGAGTCGCCTGCTTCTGTAATGCACGAGAGAGGAGCATTATTTGCTATGAAAAGTGAAAAGGGTGGTGGTGGTGGAAGGATATTCGCCGGGGAGTAAATAAACGCTGTATTTGTGGAATTCCCAAATCGTTTTCTGATCGGTCAGCTACAGCATTTTCCCAATTCCAATTCCTCTCGTCAACTCTGGTATTTACACTCGTTTTGTCATCCTCCTCATCATCAGCATCACATCATCATTACGAAACATTAATGCGGTGGAGGTGGGTGGATTTTCGGATCTTTTTCTGGTGGTGATTTCGGTAGTCATTTCACGCACTGCTGGAATGTCCATTAACTTTCTTTCTTGACATTCCTTCTTTTTCACTGTGGCGGGATGGACCCAGGTCTCGCTATTCCTTTGCCTTGTGGGTGGACATTCGTTTTTATTATGAATGTTCTTTGCACGTCAGTCTACACGAATTCCATAAGTTGAAAGTATTGCATAGTTGTTCAACTGTAAGTTGTGTGTACACCCGTGGCACATGTACATGCATACAAGTTACGTATACCCATATATAATATTAAATCCGCTTTTACGCCAAACTCCCCATTATTACACGCAACTATGATCCACTGTACGAAAAGCACGTAAGCATATTTAATTCTTTGAAGATGTTGATGCTGAACATAATTTGGGTGGGTGAACTAGACAAGATCGTCACCAGATTAATATTTGTCAAACCTTCTAATGGGAGCAACGAGCAGTGTGCAACGATACAGAATGCGTAAATATCACCACACTGTGCAATGTACATCATTTGCGATTCAGAAAGCAAAAGCAGAGCCGGCCTTGTTTTATTCATTATACTCACTTGTGACATACTCTAATCATTGCATCTCAGTGATAATTGAATCTTTTTATAGTATCCATCGGTGTACCTTTACTCAGCATGTGTATCTGTAAAAGTAATTGAAATTGCGCATGATATCATTGAACTATTTGGTTTTTGGCCAAAGCGCAATGATTAGCGTAAAGGAAGCCATTTTATAACCTGCACACAAGATTATTATGTTTCATAAGTGCGGATTTAGTGTGGACGAGGAATTTCTTGAATGTGTTCTGTGGAGAGTGGAGATAGCGTCGTTGTCGTGATAGGATTTCAGCTTTGCTTGTCTTTGACATGAGATTCTCTGCGCCCATATAATGTCTCTGTATGATTAATGATGATTTACAAAGTGCTGCAGGCGTTTTTATTATTATATTTATCTATCGTTTTTTCTACTTTTTTTTTCTTTTCACTATTTCTATCACTCACTTCAGTCATCGCCACTTGTACCACTCACTTTTAGTTCCCATAATCATCGCCAGCCTTGGCTCTCATAGCCATCTGGCTATATTGTATATTTGGTAAAGTTTTATGAAAGCGCAACCTGTGTGTACGAGTGTTATATAGTCAACTGCTGCATGTTACATTATTGTAGAAATAGAAATACACGTAGTTTAATCTTTTTATCCCTTCATATACTACTCTGTCCATGTAGCGTGTTAAGTGTAGCTGCCGAAGTGGAAGAGAGAAGAATGCCAACGTAGATCAATAACTTCACGGTGAATTAATGACTCACCTGAAATGGCTTTTCTTTAATCGCTACTGCAAACGCTGCTACCATATAATGCTCTCTACTTCATGTTCGTACACTCATGGAATAAAATTTCAGTATAGTTTGCCACACTTCTACAATATCTCATGTGCTCTGGAAACTCTGTCATGTGTTTCATTGAAATGAGCGCAATGATGATGATAGTTCATGTTTTGGTGTAATTTAAAATGTTCATGATTTAGTATCTATACTACAACTTACATTCCCACAAAATGCTCCATTTCTTACGTTGTCGTTTTTTGATATTCCAAAAAACTCCCTTTTTATTCATGGATCATGTGAGAGCTGATCAAAATAGCGTTCACTCGTCTTCCCACCCAGAAGTGCCAATAAACAAAGTATATTATACGTTATATACTCAAACCAAATGTAATTTGAGTTGCTCTAATGCGTGTGTGCAAAGAGGATTCTCTTGACATCACAAATATTGCTGTTGCATGCAACAAATGCATTTTTAGAGGGAAAGGAAAGCCCATATCCATAATTCAAACCAATCCAATAAAGTCAAGTTAAATCAAATCAAACAGGCACTTAACCCAACTTAACTTGACTGACTGAAATAATATTAACTTTGCATTAGTGCGCACAGTTAATGCAAACCCAACAACTTTCCTATCCCTTCCTCTCTTTCTCTCTTACGCCTGTCCTCAATATTTACTGCTGCTCTTCCCGAACAGACATTACGTCAACGACAATGCAACCTTCCAACCTTCTCCTTAATGCAAGATGGATACAGAATGGTACACAATTTTATTTCTATTCGGTTGGTTACACAACACACACCAGGACACGCCAGCTCGAAATTGTTCAAGTGTATTTTTTTTCACTCTGGGCACCGAAACATATGTAACTACTGACTGCTAGTTCCCTTCTCCACTGCCATAGTCATAATAGAAGATAATTATTATTAGACCAGATCAATAATAAAATCAGGAGCAAGTAGACAGAAGAGTGTGCTAACGCAGCAAATTTGAAACACAACACGTTCATGTCAGGGAGTTGGGCAGCAGGAATATCCCCTTTTCTCTCCCATTTCTGTGTGTGGGGCAAGCGTACAGAAACTCTTGTTTTGGTTGGAGTGTGGGGATTGCAGTTGAATAAACTTTGTCTATAATAAAGTGACAACAACTTGTGTCTTTAAGCCAATTTAAATCCAATTCAATCAAATTAGACATAATCAAATAATTCCGCGGTACTGGTTTGCTTGTCCCCTTTAGCCTATGTTGCGCATTCCAAAACGAGCACAAATAAATGAGTAACAATAAGTGCCGTATAAGAGAAAGGAGACGCGCTGTATATTTAAGAGTTCATAAGAATCGTATATTTTCTGATTAAAAATTGTAATTAGGTATATGTAATTGCTGACAATGGACAACAAATTATACTACTTTCCAAATAACCCCTTTTAAATCAGAGAATACGATGATGATTTTTGAAACGGAAACAATTTAAAAGTTTTTTTATCTCCACTTCATTTCCCTCAAATCATAGTGTATCAAGCAATGCTTTTAATATACAATGAAAAAAACAGCCAAATGTATTGTAGATGGGGAAAATATCGAATCCTGTCTTTCATTTTTCTAATCACTGCATTGCAACGCGTTTTTTTCTTGCATCATTTCGTTCGATTCGATGTGCACAGCGTACCAAAGTTTGGGGAAGACTTTTTTGTCTTCGATAATGACAGGTTTCCCAAGGGGTGGGTTATGATTAGTTCGCTGTTGAAATTACATGTTACTGTGTAGTGGTTCGAAAAACATGGTGGCAATTTCGGTGAGGAACTTCAGAAATGGTTTACTTGCACATAGAGACGGCAACGTCCATGAACAAATCTTGGGAAGCAGTCCTAGATTTAAAACTTTATATAATAACTTCATGCTTTATAGAATTGAAATATTGGTGGATAAAAGTAAACATAATCCATGCTATACTTACATATAAAAACGAATGAAACGTGTTGTATGTGTACTATGTGTACGAGATGGGATTACAGCGTTTCCTGATTGGGGCAATGTTAAACATTTTGAACATTAAGTACAAGCACAAACTTTACTTCCACAGTCTTAACGATTATTATGACTGTATTAAGAATACTTTTGCACAGCTCCGTTTTGAAATTTGCAAAATATTTTTTATTGTAATATTTATCGAAATGAAAATTTGCTGGGACTGAAGTTCTATCATTCTTCCTCTGCTGTTGTCCGTGTTGTCCATACATACTGTGCATTTATTCAATGGAAAGTCCAGGTAGATATGAGGTTCTAACTTAGAAATTAGTTGAGGCATTGATGAGGAATTACCGGAAACACTAAATAGATTTGATTATTTTCAAAGAAATTATTCAACAACAGTAGATGTCCAACAATTCACTTACTGCAATTGCATTACTTTACAGTATTTTACTTTACATCCTTCTTGTCATAAGGGAATATTCATAAAGAATATTACTTTGAAACACGTTTCTTCACCAAACAAATTGACACGAGTAGAATTCTCTTGAGATTTCTTAATAAAGCTGAAACATGGGAGAAGGGAAATGTTCATGTATCCATCCATTCCACCCACCTTGATAAGATGCAATAATAATAAATGTAATAATAAACAAGCAATAATTTTATCACGCAGAGAATGGTGAGAATTTAGGTATAATTCAGATATATACATTGTTAAGCATTTTCGGGGTTTTCGGATCCCTGATAGCTTAAAAAGAACTTGCCTATCCATCCATATACTCTCTTTCTTGACAGTTGATTCAAATTATATTATTTTATTATTAAATTTCCTTGCATCGGTAAGGGGAAGAGACAGGGTAAATAAATATGGTGAACCACGGCCAAAGTAAGGCCTTGATGCGGATTTGGTGTTGTTTGTCGAGTGAAAATGGAACGGCTGACCTGATTGCATAACAAAAATTGTGACAAAAAATGCTACTCGTGATGGTGGTGGCGGTGTGCTGATTGCTGATGTTGACGTTTGATTACTGCTATTACTACGACTGTGTGTACGACGGTACAATGATAAACTTTGCTACTTGATGACGATGATGATCTGATGACGGAGATGGTGATCATGATGATGAGCTTTTAGGGTGCTCATTTCTACTCGATAATATGCGTACCTAGATGGATGCAACATTGCGTTGTGAGGAGGAAGCGCAAATAAATGAAAGAAGACCCATCCGAAAACAATTTTTGATAATTTACCATGTTGAATAGGGACTCTAATGAACCAAATCAAGCAAAGCAAGTAAAGTAGGCAGGTCCTACACGATGTGTTTCTGTAATGCTCCGGCTGGTGAAGGCCGTCGTCGTCAGACTGAGCATCATCATCATCGATATGAACATCACAAATTCTCTACAGTTAAAACTCCTCGTCTTGTGCACACGTTTCCTCTTTTGCTTTTAATGTAAATATGTTATAACTGTCTGAGTGAGTGTATCGTACATTAATACACATTAAATCAACAACACAGACACACTTCATAATTTTGATGTTGCATTGCAGTTCTCCTAGACCAGCAACCTAAAGCTTCACAAAAGTACTCATCATCATCACACAACAGCCAACATCACAGCTTTTTGAGAAATTACCCTTCCCTCCTTCTTGTGTGTACGTACACCATCACCACCATCGCCACATGCAGCACAGTAATTACGGTAAAAGCTTCCGCGAATCAACGCATAATATCAATGAATAGAAACGTACATTCTATGAAAATTTCCATTTATTTCTGAGTTGCTGCTGCTGCCGTGCTGTAGATATCCAATGCAAAAAGCAACGATTTTTAGACTACCTACGAGAGTGGAGGCAAGTTTCTTGTAGCAGCAGACATTATTATTATGTATGTCCCTTGTAAAGCTAGAAATATTTCAAGCTTATTTTTGTAGTTTCCTTCTCCTCATCATCATCTAAACACCGTGATTAATTAATTGCCAACTTCCTCAAAATTCGTGGTTCGTGGCAGTATTGCTGCAAGTAGTACAATGTAACTCGCATTTCGCGTATAACATCCATGTCGAGAGTATAGTTGGCCCGACCAGAGATTAAATGGCATGTAAGAAGTGGTCGACAAAATAATAAAACATCCATTCATCCTTTCTGCTGAGATGACGCAACACTATGCAGTAATGTGGCCTATAAAACAAAAACGACTACGCTCCTTGGGCGGAGCGTCTAAACGAAATCCAATCTTTCTTACTCCTACTTGACTAAACGCACTATAGATAAAAAATGTTTTCACATTTCATGGGATCTTATTTGTACAGGCAAAGTAAGACGAAGAAAAAACTAAATTTATAATACTAAAACATTTCATTTATCTATGCATTTTACTATTCGAGTAAAAAAACTATATTCGAGCAGAAAGTCACGATGAAGTATTAAAGATATTCTCTGCCTGCAATCTTGTTGTTGGACCAAACTATATGTAGGTTGGTTTGAGAGCGCATAACCGTGAACGCTACAACTTTTCAATCTTCTTAATGTGTCTATTTTGAAGAAAAAAAATCTGTCTTTCTTTTAGTCATTCCAAGTAACCAAAAACCGTGAAGAATGATTTTTTCCTAAATTAAGCAATGTAGTGCATTGACTATATAGACATATATGATTACCTTAAATGCATGCATATATACATATATATTAAGTACATAGCGAATTTAAAATATTAACTTCGTCAATGCCACATAACCAAAATAAGCAGCCGCAGCCAACAAAGCAATCACTCTTCATTTGATTGGAGAGCACGTAAATCTCCGGCTTTGCTTTTTGGTTTTTATCGCTCTTTCTGCTACCTCTACCAGTGCAACCCAGCCTTGCATCAAAAGCAGCAGCGTTCCTTAAACCATGATCATTTTATAAATGATTCTCTCATTATCTCGCAGTGTGCTCCTGCATCACACACTGTAAATATTTTTTGTCCGTCTTGTATTTAATGTATAATCATCGTTCCTTTTTACTGCTAACGTGGCAATCTTTAGGTATGCTTGTTAGCTAGCCAGTCAACCGTGCATTTCAAGATTAAAGCAGATTGGCAAAAAAGTCCTAAATAACGAGAGAGCAAATCAGAAACGATCCTTTTTAGTCGCACATTTTTCTTATCCAACATGCTGCCCTGAGAGCGTGCATGAACAGATGAGTTAGCTGTTTTTTTGTTAGATACAAAATCTACATGCATATAGGTATATTTTATGCATTAAGAAACTGTTTAGCAAATTATCATTTAACCCCATAACATGTTTGCCAGTTGTATATAGATCATCTTTGAAAATGTGTACTCCTTACATTCAAGCTCCTTAAACAGTTTTTTAATTAATGAATTTCGAGTATAATTTCAGAATGGTCATAGCTGCATGATATAAAATATCGTTAGTAAAACATTGAAATGCCGATACTTCCGAACTGACAGAAATTATATTCATCGTAGCTTGGGTCTTGTAGTCGTTAACCCGCTGTTTCTGTTTTAGTCACTGGTTTGCCTACTTTGGTTCGTTGATTTGTTGACGGCAGGAGGAGGAAAAGGAGTATCAAGACCCAAGACGAGTTGTCTCGACAGGTTTCAGCCCTCCAAGACATTTGTAAGCTGTCTGTTCCTGTGATGATGGCATTCTTTCTCTACCATCATCGCATGCTACGTAGTTTAGATGAAAACACATATATACATAAATAATATAGTTTGCTACGAATTTTCGACTCTGAGCATTAGGCTTGTGGGGCCGACGATAAAATTATGATAAATATCGTTTCAACGAGCATGAGAGAACACGAGCGTGGTGGTGGAACTAAAGAAAGGTCTCAAGTTGATGAGGTGCCTATAATATGTGTGTATAACACAGAGCTAAAGACGAAAGCCAGCATAACAACTTGCCAGCAGCATCAACCAAAAACTGAGACTAGACAAAATTACTATTATTTTTATTACCAACGCCAGCATGGAGTACTAGACGGCTTGATGGAAGGGATTTTACTTTACGTAACAACTACCTGAGTCGACTTCCTTAAAACATCTTGCAACTCAACAAAGCATAAACGCAGCGCATTCAATAATTGTGGAGAATATGGTGGGTTCAATCTTCACACGCTGCATAGTACAGACCTGGTTTGAAAACTACGTGATTCTTCGTGTAGCAAAGTAAAGTGGGCACATCTCTCTATTTCAAAACAATTAAATATTTATGAAGGCGCACATTTAATGCTAAAATTACTGTTGATCTGTGTATTTTCCTACGCTGCTCTCATATTTATAATATAAGCATAACATACAGATAAAGACGTTCACAGTATGGATACGCGTGTATTACAGCGCATACGTCAAAACTGATGGCTGATGCTTTATTGCGATAAGAATGATGATGACGTGATGATGATTACGACGATAGTTTTCGAGTCTTGGCAGGAGAATGCCACACAGAAAATCATGAAAGATGAAAAGTTGTAATTGCAGCATTGCAGAGTTGTGTTGCCACCACACAGAGCTCTGCGTCACACAATCTCCCATCGTCCCGTCGCAGCATGCATGTCAGGGAGGAAGGGAAAACCAGAGAGTTGTTAGAAGTTGATGACGATGACATGACATCAAAAAATTGACACACCCACAGCTGATGTTGGAACGAGTGGGGAAGGACAGTCAGACATTTAAGGAAAGTCATAGGCCATTTGACATGTCATGCATCTGTCTGTAAAGTCAGCGTCCACACATTAGACAAGTTTATCTGTATAGTCTTTTTAGTGGATGGATTTAACGTAGACGCGCAGGCTACATTTTAGTAGAACCAGGCGTTGAAAATGTTGTAATGACATTCATGTGGTTTACGTATGTTAAAATGTGTGTAAATTAATCAGAAATTGTACAGAATTTTCTTGTAGAAACTGAAAATTTGTAAGGCTATAAGTCTCAGGGAACAGTTTTTGTCGAATTTTAGTATTATATCTTTTTAACCCTAACCAGAGTACCTTCAGAACTTGTTATATTTCTTTTTTATCCTTTGGTCGTTACATGAAATGTACAATAAAAAAACTACACAATCTTCACATCAGCTCTTGCTTCGTGAAAGTTTTCTAACGTGTAACATTCCTACTATTGAAAAGTGCACATCATTTCATCAAGCATGACGCAGGCAGGACTCGCAGGACATGATTATGTCGATTCTTGAGTTATGACCATTATCATGAAATCATTCTCATAATAATCATTATCGTTTCATCATTATGCACGTCGTCGTTGACGAGAAGGCAGATTCCAAACGAACATTTCACTTAAAGGCTCATGCATAAAAAATGGTGCTGTCGTGTTATTCCAAAAAAAAAAATTCCTACATACAGCCACCAACCAAGTCATGTCTACTTTAACACCAAAAAATGCTAACTAAGTAGTGTTGGATTTAGGGAAGACTCACACTATTCTACCACCGCCACCACAAGATACAATATAGAACTATGTATAAGCCACGATATCTGTCCGCATCATATTAGAAGCAAAAAAAACAGTATAAAACCACTAACAAACTGTGAAGGCGTGTAATATTGTTATTATGAAATATTTTGTACTAGTCATTACGTGATGACTAGCAGAAGCTAATAATAATTTATCCCAATATGTTTCCCAGCAGCTCCTTTCGATATGATAATGGCTGTGGGTACGCCATCGCCGTAATAATAGTTAGTTTAACAACTCTCTGGTGTTGTAAAAGTACGTTTTTCCTATCTATTCACTGAAATCCAAGAGTGGATTGGTATATTTGTTGGTTCAGTTTCAGTAAAAATGACATGTCATGTAATGGTAATAATAATATGCGATGCTCATGACTTGTCTTGTGTGCATTATTCTCCTTTGCTTTGGTGTTGGAGTGGAGGAGGAAGTACTTCTCTCGTGTCAGATACATCAATCCATATGGTTAACGATGATGATGGTGATGACTAGGAAACTGATGATGATTATGGGTAGTTCATGACATTAGCCAAATGGCGGGGATAACGAGGTAAAAATCGGTTCAGTTAATGCTTTCTTCCACTTCTCAACAACACAAGCATCACCACCACCACCACCACTATAATAATCTATCCTCCTCTTATTCCCGTCTCCCTGCGAATGATAATGACATTTCGTTTTATGTCTGCTCTGGAATCAACCAAGCAACTCACTTTCGAAGCTGCATTTATGTGTATCCCCGTGTGTTATCTGCTCATAATGTCTAGTTGGCATTATGTTTTAGTGTCTAGAAAAGGGTTTTGCACGGACTCGAAACAAGGAAGGAAAAGAAAGTGGTGCATGCACGTTTCTCCTATAAAGACAGGCTAGTCAAATTTTTAAAACTCACACGTCTAAATTACGCATATTAGACTAAATGATTTGTCACTACAATTTAACTATGCATAATAATAATTAAAGGGCCTGTCGCATAAAGATCATGAATCCACGATAAATGTGGAACAGGAGCATACGATAGAGGATGAACGCGAATAAAGCAAAGTAACAACAAATGAACGTCTAGAAAATGTTCGGCGTGTCTCTATTTATACTACACATTATGAATATGATGAATCCTTGAGAAGAAAATAAAGGAGTGCATGCAACAGAAATGCAAGAAAAATCGACCCAAAAGCTGTTTCCACGATGAATTGAATGCGTGAGTGCAAGTGTGACGTGCGTGATTCGTAATACAATAAAAGCTTTTTTCATATCTTTCCATGCAATCAATTCAGCATAAAAGCAGCCAAAAATCCGGAGACGTACAGTGGGGTACATTTGTATTCCTATAAATGGAGGTCGAACAAAAATGATACAACGCAAAGAATGGATGTATGCATGTATTCGTTCTCGTCCAACTCCCAGGACTATTTTGTGCGTATAGTTTTTACGTTTTACAATCCCTTTTTCACACAGAAAATATAAAGAATTCGCATTTCGTAGTTCGTCTATTTTTCTGGGCTTACATTTTTCCCCATCAATGTTGCATTTCTCGCATTCCATTAATGTAAACGCTACTGCTACTCGCTTTTCTGACGACGCAATGGGACAAGGATTTTAGCTTTGCCACGAAAAAAAATTGCATATTACTTTAATTGCGTAACATTTATGATGCAGGCTTTTCACATGATAAAACATCACAGCAGTGAAGAAATCCAAAATATTAAACAAATACTACTTCTTGCTGACAGATAAATAGAGAAATGAGAGCACAGCGGTTTGGTTTGGGATTTATCTTGAAAAAGACGGGTGGTTGTTTTACTTTAGTATTTCTTGCATAGTGAATGAGGTGTATTTTGAGTGAGTTCTCTCATCGACTCATCCTTCTCTAGAGTTGGTGGGCATAGGCATGCATTGAGTAGCGCTAAAAGCTGCAGCCTGAATGAGTTGTGTAAGGGCAGCGAGATTGAAAATGAAATGGAATGGAAAGAATTGATGGGATGTTGAGATGTCATATATAGATAGAGCACGTCAAAGGCTTCCTTTCTTCACTCTGCACTGTTTCTAGATGCTTGGAGGCTAGCTTGAAACTTTCTGGACGTGATGGTACTGGAAACTGATAATGTCGGTTCAGCAAAAAACGTGGCCGCTAATGCTACTTCACTAACTTCACTACAGCTTTTAGAAGAAATGGATTTTTTACGCACAGATACTGGACAAATTCAACTCGCTAACAACATTTTCTAAACACACAAATTCATACACAATACACATACCCAGTCAAGTAGCTGCTAGATGTGTGGTTTTTACTTTATTACATAGCTGTATATATTTATTTATATCCAACTTTCATTTTAGGATCATGTCTTCAACTGATTTGGAACTGAACTGAATGAATTCCATTAATTTTCTCCCCTAAGCCATAATTTTGTGAGACGTAAACTTATCGAAATGTCATACTTTTTTATTTGCAAATATTTATGAGGTAACTTATAAATAAAGCCAGGTAGAGTATTTCCGTAAATTTACCGCTCGTTGTTGACCGATTCTAAACGAACAAACATGACAAAAATTCCCACTCCAATAATTCATTCCTATACTACTCATCATCATCCTCACCACAACTCAACTCTTGTGGCACGCGTGAGTGAGTTAAAATTAAACTTTTCCAAAATTGGGAAGAACCTGTAAAATAACAGCAAAGAAGATGTGGGTACATAAATTTGAGCTTGCTTCTTCATTACCGCAATCGCTTTATCATTTTCATCATGTTCATCCTCCACATGCTTAATTTATGTATGCATCCTGATTTCGCTGTCTGTATGCCATGTACTGCAATTTAGCTAGAAGTTGAGTCAGTTGTGTGTAATGCTTAACATAAAACAACAAGTTCTTCCGAGAACGGTTTTTTATCTTTTCGTAACTTTATTAAAAACTAAAAAAAAGTTTTGAGTAATCAAGCTAAAGTTTTCTTTCAACATTTCCCTTAATATTAACAAAGAAACGCCTGAAATAAATATAATGAGATGGTGGCTGTCATTTCATCATCTTCTGAAGTACATACATGAGCAAATGAGCTCCAAAAAAGGTCTGAGGGAATGTCTGCGTTTTCATCTCTCAGAGGCTGTGGTCACCCTTATCATTATCACATTGTATAGAGCGCGCACTTCACAAGGCTTATGATGATGAGCTGATATGGTGAGTTCTTTGATGGCAGAATAAACCATGCATTAAAGGGAGATGGAATCGGATTCGTTTGTACCGTATTCACTTCAAAGATGTGTTGTTCAACATGGCCATAATTAATTGCTGCATTTATCAGTGTAAGCCTCCATCCATCTTACTATCCTTACGATTAGGTGTGTTACAGTTTTCGCTAAACATTAACTTTATACATAACACTTTACCAATGCAAACCCTTGGGACTTAGGTATGTATGTACATAAGTATTATATCAAGTTGGATATTATTTCTAAACAAGAATGTACCATTAATGGGTACCTTTTGTTATAATTTTTTTATTGGATCGATGCATCAGTTTAGGAAAAATCCATAAAAATAACCCATTGAAAACTGTGTTCCTTAATCACTGGAGTAATTGTACTTTATTTTAATTGCCAGCTAGAGAAAATGAAAATGAATGTCAAGCAAATGTTGGTATGCATTCAATTTTCATGTGAATTCAAACTCATTAAAATTGGTTCAACTTTGGGTAGGTAGTCAACTTATGTAGGTACATACAATTTCTAAATTGACAACATATTTATGAAATTGTGAGTCTTAACGAAGAAACAATCTTTCAAGTTTACGGTTAGTAAAACAATATGCATGACTATATAGCTTCTACGCAATGTAACTTTCACTTTTCCTCTCTTCATCAACATGGTTCATCGTCATCACACAAGGGACGTCGTCATTAGCCCATCACGCTGAAACTGTTTGGTGTGGAAGTTGTAGCAACACTTTTCACCCATTCAGCAGCAAAGTCACATGCAGTGATAGCAAGCAAACATCATCACAGAGTGAGTATAAAGATATATGTAGATGATGGTGGTGGCAAAAGTTTTTTTTATATTTATATAAAGAAGTTTCTATTAATGGTCCTTTGCTTTTTGCTATGTACTTATATACAACCTACTGCTGTCATTGACTGCTACTGCTGTTTATGCTATTATTATTTTTGTAAAGGCTAAGGCTGGGGTTGCTTTGGTTTATAGCTGCTGTGTGAGTACTGCCAGTGTTCTATTTGATGCTCTCTGTTGACTGTTGTTGATTGTGACTTTGGGTGACTGAAAGCAAAAAAAAATCTACACAATGTGCCTGCCTGTCTGTTTTTTGGTCTGCATCCTTACAGCAGAAGAGAGTAGGGAAGTTATTGCAAAGTTAAGTAAGGAAATCACAGCAGGGTTTACCACGACATTAAGGACAAGGTAATAAGTTTCCTTCAGAGTTTTGGAATTGGATTCGTTGTTGGTGCTACAGCAGCGATGAATTACTTGATGTATGATGATAGCTGACGAATGAATCTGACGACAGTGGTGGTGGTGGTGGCATGCTACTATTATAGAGGTTTGAGTGGATGGCGATGGCTTAAGTTTATACTATTAATTTATTATTACTCCGACGGAGTACAAATATTTTATAGCACAGTGGCAGCGCTACTGTTGAAGGAAACACTAATACACAGCAAACAACAAAATATAAAATGCTGGCGGTTGGTAGGTTGGATGGAATTGAAATTTTTGAGGACACTCTGTCAATCCTTTTCCTTGGCAGTCGCAGTAGAAGAATTAAGTATTTTTCTTATTTACTACCGCCTCCCATACCACATCAACGCCACCATCATCATCATCGTCACCGTCGTCATTACTTATTATCAACATTATCATCATCATCGTCAACATTTCGTTAGCTGTTTGCCATTCTCTCAATTTGGATGCCCATCAAAAACACTCTCCCTCCAATCGTGCACAATCCATTATATCACTCGCTCTCTTCTCTTCTGCTCCCACACTGCATGCTGCTCCTCCACCACTACACATTTAATACACCAACGCACTTAAATTCTTGTTCAACTTTGCTTTCAATCTGTCTGATTTTAAAAGAGTTTTTGCAAGTGTTTGATTTTCTTTCTCAAGAATGAACTTTTTCTTATTTTCATTTCTACTTATTCACGGAATTAAAACACTACATTTTGGAAATGGGAAGAGTGGCTGAAAAGGAAATTTTCGGTTCTCTGCTTGGAAAACTTTTTAATTTAACGCTAAAATTAAATGTCAAAATGGACAAATAAACGGGGACATTTAGAATCTGTTTTTCTTATAATCCTTTGCCTTCACTCCCACCCACCACCACACACATCCTGAACTGATTTCCTACGATTGACGACACAAAAATACATTAACACATTTGCCTTAAAAAGAGAGAAAATTAACATTGACGTACATTTTGTCTGCGACAAACAAAGTGGCTTCCACTCTGAACGATATAGGTACATAAATTCGTTGGAACTAAGCTCACATAATAGCCGTGGACGTCGGAGAAAGCGGGCACCAAATATTACAAGCCCAAAGCTTAGTTACGCTTCAACAAACCGCAAAAGTGTCAGCCTCGCATCGCTAAAATTCTATATTATTAAACAGACTGGAGATACAGATGAGTTGAGGTAAGGAGAAAATGATATGGCATCCGCTTATTAGACTAAGCAGCTACGCAGCAATAATTCACTCTAATACCATACAGCCATCTCACTTTCTCGATACACGATCAATGCGTAAGTGATGAGGGTGTGATATGACGATGATTTCACTATTCCTAACAAGGACCCTTGATGACATGTGCACACAAAACCATGCAATAAACCCAGATTCAAATTGTGTTCGTGATTGCTAAATCAAACAAAGTAAATAGTTGCTTCAATCATTGTACTCATTCTGTTGTTGCCGCTAGCAAGATTTGAAAGCACGACAAATTGTATAATATCCACTCTATTTCTTCCTCACGGAAATAATTTTTTGAAGGTTTGGCTATGCTACAAGCTAACATGATGATCTATGCACACCTTGCACATTCGTCGTTATGCCGGGATTTGTTTTTAGTACATGTTTGAAATATGAAAATAATATTAATCTCATGCCGTCCCAAATAGGTATTTATGCTTTCTCGCAAGTGGTAAAACCCGTGGAAAGTATGAAAATGATTAAGTATGCTGGAAACTCGCATAATATTGTAATATGCATATGCAATAACGTTTCTAATTCGAACGCATGCATCCATCCATCCGATAATTGCTCTAACATCATCATCGTGTTGAGATTGAGACGAGACTGGTTACAAGCTCAAATTCAGTCAGTATATTGACGAGGATGTCGTATAGCAGTTTCATCATCACAGGATTAAATTTAAGCCTACGAAAGAGTGGTTAATAACAATGAAATTTCGCCTACTTACCTTTTCACGTCGGATTATTAACAACATCAAGTTCCACGACTTAAATAAAGCGATGCATGCAACATTGGGAATTCTCCAGTGAACTTGGTCGAAAAAATGTAGGGATTCTGTACTTTCCAATAAACGCGTCACACATTGCACTTCCTACAGAGCAACTTGAGCACACTATATTGGCTATATATTTGATGATTCTCTAGAAGACTGAAAGTAATAAGGAATGTTAATGTAGGTATTTTCCAATAGCAAGTGAAAACATCAACTTTGTTGTAAACAATGGTTGTTTGTATGAATCACAAATTCGTATCACAGATCAAGGTGAGAGTTGAAGTGGGCCCGTGTTTAATTTGTTCAGGTATGCAATTAGTCAATAGTTAACTTTTATGTTCCTTTGGTAGATAATGGATGTACATAATATTTAGATTAATTCATTCTCATTGCAAACACTTAAAATCATCCATCGCAATCTTTGCCGTGTTTCCAGATTTTCCTGAAATAAAGAAAAATACATTGAGATTAATATATATATAAAATCATTAAATGAACCTTATTAACTACCGGAAGCATGAAATGCTTAAAAGGTAGTTAATGCGATTAAGTTGTTTGTCTGTGTGTCCGTGTGTCCGTGTGTCCGTGTGTCTGTGTGTCTGTTAACACGATTACTCCTGTCCACATTGACCGATTCGATTTAAATTTAGCATGTAGGTACCTTAGGGCAAAAGTAAGTTCGCTATTGATTTTGGGCTTCCAGGCCCCACCCCCAGGGGGATGGTGGGGGGTAAGGCCCCCCATGCTTTCTTATGGGCAAAAAATTTTATTCGTTAATCTGATAGAGAATTTTAAGCTGATCATTTTTGGTCACGACACCATGGGTCAATTCGGTCAACTGTCGGATTGGTGGCTCCATGACCCTCACGGGTCACGGGGTCACGAAAGGGTCAAAATACATTATTTTGGAAATTCATCAAAAAATTGAAAAGTAGTGTTAGGGAAGGTGAACGGAGATTAAAATGTCTCAATTTCACACACAACACGTTTCCGGTAGTTTTTTAATTCGGGTTTACACCCGTCCTAGTTTGCTCTTAAATGCGATTTTTACAAGAAAAGGGGATGAATTGATGTGTATAATACATATCTACAAATAGGCAAATAAATTAAATACATATAAGCACATGTGCATATATGGCCACATGCATTTACGTGGAGGAATATTACTGATGTAAAAAGTCAAAATAGGCTCATCCATCAAGGAGCTACGTCCCATTATGAGCTGCATTCTGTTGGTGTGCCACCGTCCAGGAAGTTGTTATTTTATACGGAGGGCATTAAGTCTCAGAAACCGGGAGTAGTTTACTCGGAATGGGAGCACCAATTATTCACCCATATCGACCCTCTTAAGAGCTCCACTATTTACTTGCCAGTCTAATGTAAAAATACTTATTTTTTTCCTACTCCATATTTAACATAAAACTATTACTGCGAGTAGTGGCACGACCCCTTAGCGTTGGCATTATGCTTCTCTGCCTGCATCATCATCATCATCGTGAATGAATATGTACGTGAAACAGAACATTTTCTTCTTCTCCTCCTTCTATCGCTATTATTGCTGCTTTCCTGTTGTACATCTATTTTACTAAACTATTACCAACCAACTACCGCCACCAAATTCCAACTAACAAGTGAGCGGTGTACGTACGCACGTTGCGACTTTTCGAAACGACTCTTGGAATAATATGCGATAGAATATATTTATGTGCATAAAGTATGCCTCTCACTTCCTCTTAAATTCGCTCTAGCCCAGCTCTTATTTCTTTTTCGCTTGACTCTCTTTCGCGTTCCTGTTCTGCTTCACGTATGGTAAATAAATAATGCCCCTTCTCTTACCCCAAAAAAGTCTATAGTTTAATAATACCTCCAAAACCACCACTACAACCATTTCTACTAAACAGTACAGCTATTTTAGATTCGCCTTGGTTTTTGTAGTAAAGTAACGTTGGTGTGGTGGTAATGTGCTCTGCAACCGAAAAAACCGAGTAATTTGTTGTGATTTTTATATATTGTGCATAATCTTTTATACTCTTCCATTTTTTTCTATTTTTTGTGAATGCAACGTTGACTATATGGTTTCCTGTAATATAAGCTCATAAACACATTTATCCGGCAATGAATCTTTTATATTATTTGGGCTATAGAGAAGAAAATCAGAGCATGAGAATATACTGGCTAGGATGCTCACCATTGCGCCTTTAATGTGAAATCTAAAAACAAATATATCCTTCTCCGTTTTCTACTGTAAATATTAAAGAATAAACATTTTTGTAGGATGCTAGTGGGTTGGTTTGGCGAAAGCATATTGAACGAACATTCCTATATCTTCATACGAAACTAAACTTGAGCGTAGAATCTCTATTTTCACGCATTCATAAAAAACCTTAAGGAATGCAGTTCATATAGATATAAGTATAAGTTGAGTTGTTGGTGCGGACTTTTCCGTTTTTAGCAGAGATTCATCTTTCCCCCAGCAGTTTTGTGAGTAATATATCAACGAAAAAATCCGTAAGGTACACAACCACCAGCCAAAAAGATATGGCTACAGAGAGATTGGCTGCAATCCCATGAAATCATCAACATGAGAAAAAATTTGTTGTTTTACCAGCATTTTTTATGTACTTTTATTCTTGGGAAACATAACGGATTACTAAAAATACAGAGCATGCAATAATGCAATGTGTGTTGTGGAGACGTAAATGGGGCTGTATGTAAAATTCATAAATCAGGGCTAAAGGACATTTTCTCAGTAAAAAATAGAGATGAGAAATAAACTGTAGCAAATCCCTTTTTATAGCTTTTTAGGCTCGACACAGCATTTGTTTAGATGCTCTTCAAGGAAATTTTCGAGCCTTCCCCAAAATCCTTATGGCTGCCGCTGTGTATCTTCTCTCGTGTGTGATCCTTGCAAGTGATGAGCATGTACAAATATTTCACACACGAAAAAACGACTCCTCATTTATTCAATGTTGCTTAAATTTTTGTCGCAAATACATATTTTATTTTCAGAGATTCCCCTTGTTTATACAAATAACTTTCATGTCATAATGATACTCATATACTATATGTGTTCCGATCCGCATTATATAAAAACGCATATATTTCCACATGTGCAGGCATATATTATTCGTAATGTTTTGTTACTACATGTAAAATCCTACATATATGCATTTGTGTTAAATAAGTGTGAATTTAAAATGCCTCTTAACGTTGGTGCAAGCGAAATGGAGACAGTTTTCTCTTGCTTTTATTGTTTCTTCAAATCTTGACTTGCTCATGATCCAACTTGCAATGCAACAGTATAAAGTACAGTACTACAACAGCACAGTTACGATGAACGATTCAAGCGTTAATAAAACATCCACTTGCAATAGCACCGCACTACAGTCATAATCGAGTAGGGTGTAAACATAAAAATGGATGCAAAAGAAAAGAGACAATGACACAGAGACAGGGTTATTTTGGTATGTGTATGTGTAAAACTGTAAAGATTGCATACAGTTCTTTGTATTATTATTATTATGTGGCAGCATCGTGCTCTTATATTTTCATGATCAAGCAATGGTAATATAATGCAAGTGAAGCGAAGTAAAAATGCGAATCGGAAGTTGGAAAGATCATACGGTGATCGGTTGCAAAGAAAAGGGCAATTTTTTGTCTACTTCTCATCGAGTTCCCCCTTTAGTGCTGGATGATTCAGTATAATATTCATATTTCCAGTGTGTTGTTCATTTATGTCGTACTTTTGCATTTGCTGTTGCATGACAAGAAATAAAGAGAGTAATAGACCTTTTGTAGAAAAGTAGGATATTCCTTTGAATGTATATTATGATGATATTTTACCATTCTTATTTGTATTAGATTTGTGTACTCTTTACGAAGACACATAAAAATTAATATTTTTTCGTGTTCAATTATTGGTGCTTTCTTGAAACAAGTTGGCAATATTTATAATGTTCTTGTTGTGAGTTTACACACATCCAATTATGCGAGTTTCTTTGTTTGCAACCAAAATTATTGATTAATGAGTTATTACATTTTGCATCACGCCTTTAAGGAAGCAGCCAACACATAATTTTGCATCGAGTTTTGGCAGGTTTAATTAAAATTTTATCCAATATTTCAATTATCAGCAGCCCTCCACCCAAGACACGTAACAACTACAGTGCGGGAGTGGAGAAATACATAACATGACAAATTACACGTTGCTTAATAGTGCACCTCTGCTTATCCAATAACCCTAATGAAGAATAGGAAGGGACAAGAGAGGTTAGAGAATTCTCAGGACCTCACCACCTCCGATACCTAAATTATGTGTACAAGCATTAATTTCTTTAATACGAGTAATCATCATTATGATGTAGTGTGTAAACAGAAACGTTTCACTTAAAACTTTTTTTCAATTACCCCAAAGGTAGACAGTACAAAAACACAGTTGTTTGCGTTTTAAAACACTTATTTTCTGCCCTGTTGCACACGAAATAGTAATAACAACAATAGGAGCCAGATAGAAAAGAATGGCTTTTAGCCAGTTAGCCAAGTTATGTTATCATTATATCATCATCATCACGTCATAATAATATGCTGAGTACTGAGCAAGCAGCAAAGAGGAGTGCGTGTGTTTAAAGCATGCCTGAACAACTTTTCTGGATGGATTATTTAAGAGGTTTCAAAGTGGAGTAATGTGAGTATGTGGTGGTGGTATTATGATTAGTATTACAAAGATTATGATGATTATTATGTGAGTGAAGATGACCCACCCTTTTCTATCTTTTTCTTTCCTTTCTTCACATTTTTCTGGGTTAAAGTAAGTGTCCGTACGAACGGAGTAGTTTATGCGAGCTCTTCTTTTTACTCGTGGAAACATGATAATAGTTCAAACAACAACAACAAAACATATTAAAGCTTCTGTGTGTGTGTGAGGAGCACAAAGGATTGGATCATCCTTTTGTATTACTACTCACACAACATAATAATAATAAATAAATAAAGACAGACAATTATTATTTGTGTTTGTCTGTCTCTTTGTGTGTTTGTGTGTGAATACCACTTTTTATTGTATTCAACTTTTGGTCCTCCTATTACCACCACCACACCACACACTACTTTGCTGCTTCTGTCCATAAGTATTGTAGGGATGAAAAGAAGAAAGCGAAATATAGATTTCTATCTTTTTGCAGTGAAAGAGCATGCTTTGTTGTAATAATATTTCTTGCTTATCATATCATGTGTGATTACCACAGACAACTGACGCTTCTCCTGTTGATGAGCTATGTGTGTGTGCGTTTGTGTTGTAATTCTCATTAAAGCCCTGCTTACACTGTTGTAGTGATGAAGTTGATAATGATGATGTGATGATACGAGTGCCACTCTGGTCTTTGCTTGTTCAAGTTCATCACAATCGTTTTCTCTTTTAAACTGCACTTCATCAACCTTTGTGAACAACAGGTACTACACATACATCACAGGGTCTGTGCATCAAGGTGTCGAGGTTTTGGTTGCCATCACTCATTTTTTGAGAAATACATTTTTGAAAACGAATTTAGCGAAACAGCTGTTGATGTTATATTATGTTGACCTTATGGGCACGTTACGTATCGGCATATCGGTGGATCTAATTAATTTGTCTTAGTTTTGATAATTTGGCAGTCACAATAACATTAAATTAACGATAAATATTCGTTCATATTATTAAAATGTCTGTGTCACTATCTGCAAAAACTCTATTTCACAAACTCAAACTTGCAAAGAAAGTACGATTACCATATCCCACTTGCACAGGATAAAATCAGCCATCTCAAGTGCATGTTCACTCTGATGACTCGTGAGCAAAAACTACTTTATGAGGGGTATTTTGAAAGTGAGGATGGTTAAGTATACAGTAAAATTAGTAAAGAGTGGGATTTGTAGCTAATACGCATTAATTTCCTTCATAAAATTAGTGAAGTGTGGAATTTGGTAGCTAACTAGCTTTAATTTCCTTCATAAAATTAGTCGTTAGCTTCTGTATTAAAACATTCAGATGGTTTATGAATCTGCTTAGGAGTTCTCATCTATAGTCATTCGTATGATTTTTTATTAAAAAATTCATAAAAATTGTTGTTACTTGTAACGCACCGTAATTTGCTGTTAAGACGGACATTTTTAATTGCTAAAACCATAAAGACATTTTTTGAAAATTGTCAAAGATACATCTCGACACCTTGTTGCATAAACCCTGTGACATACAGAGCTCCTTATCGTGAGCTATAAATTAAAATTATAACCGCTTGTCTTTGCGATTACGGGAGGATGAAAAACAACGGCGGGAATGATTCATGTGCACTTTGGATGTAGAGTAAGCTTCCTGAAAGGTGTGTCATCTGAATGTTGAAATACCCGTGTAATAATTAAGATTACATTTTAATGAGTATATAAACAGTTTGAATACTAACAAACATGTCTTTGAGAAATATTTATTTAAAAAACACATTTTCCAGTCTTGAAACTTTCTACTAGTATACAGTACAGTAAACAGACAACCTTGTGTTTACTGTAGAGGCCATAAAGAAACGCCAGAACACTGCTGCGCTATAGCTTTATGTATATATTTCATTTATTTTACTTACCTTGTTCATAAACTTCTACCTTGACAAGCAATTTTAAATTGAAACTCAAATAAGGTAACTTGTGTGTATATTGAAGACGCGCAGAGGCACTCTGCATTAATTTTTTATACCAGAGGCACCATAACTAACAAAGTTCAGCGCAAACTTGATTACATATTCCATTCACTTTTTGTACCAAGTTTTTTCTCTCTAGAAGTGCTTATTGACAAGAGAGCTCTCTTAAAAACCAACAATCACGATGCAAATGAATGCATGTTGTTGTTGATGATGATGAAGTGAGTATAGAAGTAGCTCTGGTAAGTATTACGAGAGAAAAGGCAAAAAATGCTCTACGAAAGAGAGTGAAGAGAGGAAAAATATTCAAGGAATGAATGGAGAGGAAGAATAGAATGAATAGAAGAAAGGAAAAAAGGGCATACTAGTGAGCAAGAAACTGAATAAGTTTTTTCCTTTGTGTAATTTCATACCAGGCTAGAGTGGTTCATGTGAATAGGCAGAAGAATGGTATAGTGCAGACTGTATTATAACATGCCACTTTGAAGCTGTTGCTGCTAATATCACATTATATGAAATGAGTGCACGCATTTACAAAGTGAGGTGTATAACAAACTATCTGCTGAACGGAGGAAATTATTATTAATAATCATCGTATCAAGTTTATTAAAATAGTACAGCATGTATCAGCACGTTTGCATGCTAATAGAACGACTAAAAACCCAATGGAACGGTTGAAAAGAATTTTTCGTCTTAGCTGCGAATTTTTTTGGCAAAGTGATCAGTATCACTTGTAATTTTGTATAAGCTTGCTACAAAATACTAACATTTTCCTTGTAAATTAAAATTCCAAACTTTCATGATGAAAATATATTTTTGTTTTCTGAGAAACAACTTTGTGGAATAATATGATAAACTGCTGGAAAAGTAAATATTTAAAATATATCAAGGTCATGGAATGGGAAATTGGAAATGAGATTTGTAAATAGAAGGGTTTGATGGTGAATGGTCCAGGGAATTCCCTGCAGAGTCCCCAGACGGGACGTAATAAAATAAAAATCACTTCACGACTCAACGCCAAACGTACTGCTTGCATTGGGGCCTGGTCTGCTCTGTTACAGTTTATTACTTTGGTGGTAGCGGCGGATTTTCTCATGTCACAAGTCACTACACATTGCATTGGCTGCACAAAGTATATACATTCATTTTCAGTTTCTAGAATGAAATGGCGTAAATATGTACACAGTATAAATATCCGAAGGCGCAAGCAGAGTTGCTGGTTATAAGTTAGGTTCCCTCCGTGTGCAAAGCAAAAGTACCACCGGCGAAAGAAATGAGATTTGAAATAATGTAATCGTGAGTGATGTGGAAAGAGAGCATATGCGTCCCGTCTGATTATGTTTGCATTTGAAATTACCCTTTTCCGCTAATGAATATTTGATTACGTTGGATTTTCTTTCATACCGCTTGCTACTCTGAGCGATGAAACTCACAAAAATACCGGCGCGTTATACCGTGTATTCTGTTCCAGAGCTTAGCCGGTCAAAACGCATTCAATTTGAAACCATATATGGAGGCGTGATGGCGTATTAGAACGGTTAATTGACTACTGCAAACACGCTTAAAACAAATATACGCTCTTATTTTTACAACCTGCTGTTGTAAAAGAAGAAACTGAGAATACCGCATTTTTTAATTGCGCAGCATTAAGTTAGATTAATTAGTGCTGAATGAATTGAATTCAGCGTTTTTTGCTTTGTCAACGGAGTATGTAATTGCACTTATTACAGTATATATCTAGGTATACGATTTGGGTAAGTACCTACACATATGTATGTACTCTATTGATATTGAGTGCGCAATGTTGCCGGCCACTACCCTAGGGACAATTCGTTTGATAAACGAAGATTCAACCTGTATCTCATTCGAGCAGAAATATCAGGAAGCATCCAACTGTCAAATCCAATAAAGTTCGGTAGTCAATTTCTCCATGCAGTCATCCGACACTCTATTATACTTCCTTCTCACCCAGGCCGTTATTAACACCATAGGCCGTACACTATGCGCCCCATACTTCCTATAAGAATAGATACTTTCCCAACTTTTTTGTTCCCAAATAATCATTATTAACGCAAAGGGCTTAACTTTTACTCACTTTTGCACCATTTATTGTCTGCACTACTGAACTGGTATGATATGATACAACCTAAAGAAGAAACAGAAAACCAGATTCGTTAATAAAAATATCTTTTTTATAATTTTTGGTTGCACAACCAACTAACAATTACAAATTTTCATTTTTAGGCAAGGCAAAGTATATTTTAGAAGTCAAGTGCCAACTTTAGTATATAAAATCATTAAAAATATTATACTCACAATTCCTAATCAAAACGATCTATTTCACATTGTAGATAGATCATCGTATCGACGCAGCACGCTTTGTGGATTAAACATTACATACGCGACTGATCATAAGCTCATCATCCAGTTTTTCCTTTTTACCAAATCATATCTTCCCTGTCACAGTTGTTGAATGGGAAAGGTAAAGGTTATGGATGTATATGTGTGTTCTTTGCATAGGTATAGTTGTTAAATTATACTATTGTACGACATTTCAGAGCTATTGGGCCAAATTGTAGATTCATATAATATACACCCGTGTGACGAGAAAGTGATACCACCAGAAAGTTGTCTTATGTACACTGCGACATCCAAGTATGTAACAGCGCACCGGCAAAACGCAATGACTGACTACGATAACGGCAAATGGACATAAAATAAATCCGTTGACATTGAATGGAGAATGACAAGACGTGAAAGGACACAAACACGAGGCGAACTAAAATGTAATGGATGAGTAGCTGATCGTCGATGCACAGGAAAAGAGTCCAAAACCTAAATCCAATCAACTTTCATATAGTTGATACTTCGGATGCGAAGTAGCATGTTGTTGTAGCGTCAGTATCATACATGTATGTTTGTATCATACCAGTGTGGTATGGTAAGATGTGAGATGACTAAAACCAAAGCTTATTTTAGTCCGTAGTAGCAACTTTCCTTATGCAAAAGTTGTGTACATTGTCACAAAAGATGAGATTCTTCCGGAAAAGTTTGATGGCTGATTTCATCTGTACTGATACTTGCGTTCTTACTTGCTCCTTGCTGTGATATACATAGTTTTTGGATCATATTATTATACTTTGCGTTTACTGTTGCTGTTCCTCAGACTTTTGCTGTCTTTTTACCAGATTTCCCTACAGGGTAAACTTAAAAAGCAGCTGTTTTGGTCGGCTGACTTTGACTTGTTAACATGATATAATAGGCTTTTGCCTGTCAACAACGATATGAGCATGAGAAAAGGGATTCTATAATATTATTGGTGACTTTGCATCTTGTGTGCGTGCGTAAGTATATAGATTTCCATTTCGTTATAGAGGACGACTACTACTGGCTGCATGCACACAGTCAATATACATAAATAACAAAATGCAAGATCCTCGCAGTAGTGAGTAAAACCGACCGAGTGATTCTAAAGATAATACGGTATTGTGGGTTATGATTTACTCTTTCTCCTGTGTGGCGATGACTGACGGGTGAGGAGAGAATGATACGACAATAGAGAATGAGTGCAACTTATTATCTTTTCCACTGCTGCTTTGGTGGTTGTTTTGTTGGCAATAATGACTTTTATTCCTCTTCTACTTTGTTCGCCTTTTCTCAGCGGAGCTTTCCACAAATATCATATTCATATTTATTATTATTGTGATATCATTAGTTGTCGTTGTCTGCAATCTCAAGTAAAGTAACTCATTTTCAGAGAAATAAATGAACTCTCGCCGAGTGGATAAGTCGAAAGGAAAAGTCATTTTGTGGGTTTAAAGAATATTATGAACGAATGTTTTAATATGCGTCACATGCATACATGCATACAGGTACTATTTCGTGGAACATTATTTCTACGTTGAAACTGGCTTTCTCAGTTACTGGTTTATTTTATATTTGAAATGTTTATGTGTGTATGTGTGTGAATTCTATCAAACTTTCTCTTTCCAGTAGAACCAAACTTTTCGTCGCCTTCCGTTCAACTTTTTTGTTCTTTCATCAAGTGTCTGAGTTCAACTCGGTCGCTGATTTTCGTCGTTTTTATAAACCAAATAATTTAAACTTATCTTGAATGCGCCAGACTTTCTTCAACATTTTGTGTAGAAAAGAATGGGACAGTTTGGAGATATATGGCCATATTGGTACTTTTTACTTTTCATCGTTCCTTTCACCTTTCTCCTAAAATTATTATCAATACTGAAACACTCATCTTAAAAATACTCACGCTTCGATGATTTTAAATATAAAATTAATTTTCAGATCATGACAAAAGGTTTAATTTTAATTTAAGCTTGCATCAAGACAAAATAACTATGTATATGTATATGTAAAGCTATGCACAAAACCAAAAATGTCAGGATACGTTTTTCCATACCATGCGACGCAGTCGCCTGATTAAATAAATTAATATCGTATTTAAATTATGAGCACGGCAAGGAACGTACTTATTGTGTGATTGTGTGCATAATAAATGCAGTTGAGAATCAACTGACACATTAGTGATCATTAAAAGTGTCGTTGATTCCCACATTTCCATTACAAAAATAAACATTTGACACTTGAATAAACTTTTGGTATTTAATGGCTGTTATTGCAGTTGTTGCGTTCACTCTTGGCGATGATATTTTCACTCGTTGAGCACACTGCATTATGTTGATATATGTGTATGAAATGGAATGGAAACAAAAAATATTATGAAGATGAAGAAAATTAATGTGAATGATAAATGATATGAGACAGATACTCATTTATATTCAAGTATATAATATAATGTATCTAAAATAAAGGTGGCAGAATAAAACAGGAGTTGGATAAAATGCAGTAGGTTTTACCCTTTCCTCTGTGATGGAGGCTGAAAATATTCACATTCATACAGCAAGTTATCATCTTTCTAAGCACGAGGATGCATGACCAAGTGGAACGAAATGTAAAAGAGGAGGATAATGTGCAAGTGAAAAACGATGTATTCAGGGGAGAAAAAAATACAGCGAAAAGAAACAAGCCGCCCTTTAACAAATCCAAAATGTGAAGACAACTTAAATATTTGTGAACTCTACACAGTTACGGTTATATGTAAATTACTTGGTGGTGGTGGTAGTGGACTTTGTGTGTGAATATCCTCGCAGTGGCATTGGTTGAAACAAACCCAGTGGTGGAGAGAGTTGAGGTGGTTCAGGAGTAAAAGCATACGAAACTGACTAGTACAGAATAGAAATGAATTATGTATGTACACAAGGCAAGAGAGTATCATCCCATCTTCATGTGTATGCAGAGAACAGTGACATGAATAAAAGTGGGCTGACCACGGTTTGAAATATGACGCAGTGCTCTTGAGATGTATGAAAAGCTTGTTAAACAATTTTCAGAGATACAAATGATTTTAAATTGTAAAAAGAGAGGAGGAGGGAGACACTTGACTAATGAGGTTATAAATATTTCTAAATGAGCTTTGTGGAAAATACTACCGCACCATCATAACCAAAACGAACACAGTAAAAAGCAATCGCTTATTCATCCCTACCAATTTTTTAAAAAGCACTAAAGTAGCAGCAATGTGGCGGCGGGAAGGGTGCAGACGATATATTTTGGTCGGCCAGCTATTATTATAACAAGCAACAACACATTATATAGCAAACGGCATGGTTTTTTAAAAAAGGGGATGGCCACTGGCGATGACCCAGCCGCAATAATGCCAACAGCAGAATTGGTAAAATTTTCCAGAGACTAATTCTAGATAAAAGTATCATCTAAAGTCATTAGAAGAGATGGTGACGATAACACAATTCATATAGTAGACGAAGCAAACATTATTACCATCAGACTATATGAAATCTTGTTTTCTCCAGCTGCTGCACGGACCAAGCGTGCATACCTATAAATTCAGAATAAAATATAGTTGAGGAGAACGTGGGTCGGTCCACTAAATTGTTAGCCGTTAATATCTTTGTATTGTTATGGTCGTAATTATTTCAGTTTCAGCTTCCTCCACTTCAGAAACATGCTTTAAGGCTATTAATTATTGTTGCTTTTACATGGCATAAAGGACAATAATTACTTCCGCAAGGGAAAGGAGGAAGAATAAAAAAATCCTCAATGACCGGGGCCAACCGTTCCGTTTTACTTTACATTTTACAATGTATATAATATGTACGTATTATTCTTGTAGACCCTTTTCCTTCCAGGAGTGCTATATACATACATCATTAACCATCATTTCAACTCCACCAACGTAATGCTTGAAACTTTATAACTTTCATTTTCCGTGCATAAGAAAAGTTAACCTCACCTCGTTCATACCGTCACAAGCATTACCCCAAAATGCGTAGCTAACGACTCATTCGCATTTATCGTTACTTTAATTTTTTTACTGACAATGTGACACTTGAAGTACAGTAAACTATGTGACGACTGAAATGAAGGATGACAAATAATCGTGCAGTGTAATGAAATGAAAAGTGCTTCTTCGATGTACAAGTATTAGTTGCGTATTCGCGGGTGTTTGAGAATTTTAGGGAGTAGAATTGGAAAATGTAAATGCTTACGAATGTAGACGGAATACTTTTTCTGCTTGTTCGTCATATTTATGTTCTGGCAGAAGGGAGACTGGATTTTGTTGCATTAATAAAAACATTTCAATGATTATTACCCCCATCATAATAATAATCATCATCACATCATATTGCTATAACCCTCATCATCACAATTCTCACCACCGCGGTTCCCCACCACATCCTCATCATCATTACGTCCAATGAATAACTTGCTAATATATAATGAATGATGCCGAGTCCGATGGTGGTGTGGTGTAGAATAAATCGAGCTAACCGTTTTCTCATAATTTTCGTTTCATAAATTTTGTATTTGTATATTCATTAGGTCATGCATGGCCACGTAGAGATTGAGAAACTGCTACTGCAGGGGAGCGAAACAACGTTGTGAAAATACCAAAGTTTGTTATTACGGTTTCTTGTTGGTTCGAACAAGTTTTAACTTTTACCCTTGATGCCAAAAGGTACAAAACTACCGAATTCAAGTTGGGAGCAGTATTTTCAATTTAACAGTTCTGTTCAACGGATATGATACACACGAATTTTCTATTTTAAAATTGTAAACTGAGATGTGTTTGTTATATTTGGCAGTAGTATTTTGAAGATATATAAGTGCATCTCAATATCAAGATAAAAAATACGAGATCGAATGACTCGTGCCTTTCCACATTTGGTTTTACACATAAACACATTTTAAACATTTACAGCCCCTGCAATTTTTTTCAATTGAAATGCAGTGCTTTCCATTTTTCTCTTTCGTAGTAGTTTACTTTTTAGTAGATTGGGATGCTCAAAATCGGGTTCTAAAATCTCAGAGTCAATCACAACATAAAAATGTGAAATGGAAGAAGGGAGTGCGCGAAGCGGAGTGTGCGATTATACTTGAGTTGAAGTGAAGTCGGAAATGTGTTTAATTCGGGATAAAGGAAAGCTAGAGAAGAGGGGGTGTGCTGTTGGTTGTACGAGAACATCACCACGATGTCGACATTATTTTGCCATTCCCCAGCTAACTTTTTAATCCAGTCCACTTTAAATCCTGTCTGCTCTTCCATTATTGTGACTTTTTAAAGTTACAACAACACTGCATCATGCCAGCCATCCCGTTCCATTATCGCTATCGCTCTATTTTCATAATGGTTTTGCATATGCTTCCCATCCATCCAAAATCAGAGAGAACAAAAAAGTAAAATGTTCTCTCTGCTGCTGTTGTCAGCAGAGAGGCGTTTTATGTTGAGTTTGGAGCACGTGCCATGTGGTTCCACTTGAAAATTTTAAAGTTTCAATCCCAATATTTCACTGATAAAACATGGATCTTATCTGCAGATTCCTGACGGCTCTAGATTTTTAATGTAGAAATATATTTCAGGGCTTTCGTTTTATTCTAAAAGCAGTGTAGATGAAGACCCGTCAATCTGCAAAACATTTTCAACCACATACATACTTCATAAGACATACCGGAGGTTCTGTACTTCTCAACTTGAGTTCAAACAAGTTTACAGCACCTCGGCTTTCTTTTCAATTCGGTAATTACTTTTACAGACATTTCTGTGTACTCTTTCATTCAAACTACTGCGTGATCACATGCCATTCATAGTACCCACGCGAATCCTACGGTAAAGTAGCGGAGTTAAAAAAGTTAGTTAAATTAAATACAACACAAACTTCTTCTCTTCTCCATTCCTGGCTGCTTCATGTAGTGGGTAGAGTTGAATCTGCGCCCTTTCACAACCAATTTTCAAGAAAACAGGTTACTCCTTACGACAGAGAAGGAATGTAATAGGTATATAATAAACAGAAAGTGGAGGAGTAAATGTAACGGCTTTCTCTCGCTTTTGTGCCTGTGCCATTTATTTTTACTTTGCAATTAAGGTACTTACTTACATAAGTAGCATGTACTATAGTCTAAGCCAGCCAAAGTTGCCGAGATAAAACGTAGCCTTGTACATGTTTGTAGAGGAAATCCAGTTTGCTTTTAAGCCTTTTAAACTTCTTTTTTTCTTCTAGAAACACAATTTCATTTTGAGGCTGAGTCGGTATTTCGGAATACATGCACCGAGATTTTACATTAGCAGTTCATATCAGATAGTTCAGAGCAACAACTTGGATCCAGGGATGTGAATATACTTGTGTAAAAGGAGAGAAATTGGACCGAGCTGAGAAATGGTCTTGCGATAGAAATTTTATTTGAATAACATCCAGAAGAAAAGATATATTTCACAATGAGTGCAACATTCAGCGTGTATCATTGTGAGCTGTGGAACCATATCCCCTCTTCTATCAACATGCTTACGGGTGTTTGTAAACTTACCAACCAAGGAGAAAAAAATTTAAGTAAGTCTTATCGAATGTATGCAAAGAAGAAATACTTCCCAGAACCGAGATATATATGTGTATTGTATATAGTATAGTAGTAGTACTTTGCCAGTTGCTTTGCTAGAAGCTATTTGTTACCAACTTTCACATTCCTGTGAGCCCGATATGTGTGTATTTACCTAGCATGGTAAATAGAAAGTGTGAATGTATACAATAAGGAGACACTGGTGCACTTGCCACGAGAAGCAAATCGTAGAAAACCTAATATCTCCTTCACCTTACTTTACTTTTACATCCCATGCTCCATTCATTCCTCTGGCCGTTATTCGTCTTCTTATCCTTCCTTCCTTCCGTCTCCTTTTGGCAATAGTGAACCCAAACGACACCAAAGAGACCAAGTTTTCATGGAGTTAAAAAGAAAAGAGAGCCAAGCTCAAACTCATTCCTTGTTTCTTCTATCTTCAGACTCAGACCCTGTTCTCACTTTACCTCTCTTCTATTTTCTTCCTTTATACACCACGGAAACAAAATCGAATAGCCCATCATCGTGTTTGTTCTCTACGTGCATACGCAGATATGCATTATATGTGTATCGTTTATATAAATGTCCGCATTATCACTACAGCTCTGCTTGCTTTTCTTAAAACTTGGATTTGTGCGCTCCACACTCACTCCCGTTGCTTGGTTGCTCTGCTTCTGTTGTTATTGTGAATGAACATAAAATGCACGCAATCTGAAGCAACGAACTTGTAGTCTAGGGAGCAAGTTAAGCAAGCTAAAATCTCAGGGAGTGAAAGGAAAAAAAAACTTCTTTGAAAAGAACTTTCCCCTACTTGCTTTCTCCCCAATTTCTATTCAACTTGAAAGATTTCAGAACTGTGTCTCTTGCAATGATTATGATGTTCTGTTCCTGTCCTGTTTACTGGATGCATTTTACCATTGCCATCATCACCACAACCGCCAACATCACTATTTTTTCTGTTATCATGAAAAACTCCCAACTTGCCTGTTATTGTGACTGGATTTCATTATTTCATTGCACCAGGCTTTTGCCTACATGAATTCCTGTGTTGGTGTTGTTTGATGATGGTAATGGTACTGATACTGATAATATGTTGATGGTAAGGTATAGGCAACGCAACTTCCAGCATGCCATGAGTCAAGCTTTTGCTTCATTGCACATTGAGTCGAAACAGCATACTCTCATAATGTAAAATTATATATAAGGTAATTCATTTCATTTTGGTGCAAACATTTTTACAAGATTGTGCAAATCCCAACACTTTTTATTTGCACTGCTACAGATAATGCTGCGATTCATCAAATAATTTATACGAACCAATACCAAAACCAAGTATTGCAAACACCGTTTGTTACAAAATTGTACAAGTCTTGTCGCTGACACCTTGGGCATGGAAAGCAAAGAAATCACACCAAGAAATCGAAACTACGTCGGCGTTATTGGGCGTTGACTCCAGATTTGCCCTTATTACTGGCAACTGAGAAACCTTTGCCATTGCCACCACACCACGACTGCCGTATCATCATCATGATCATCGACATCATTTCCCCTTTCCCTCGTCTTCCCTTCTTTTTTTCTTTTCATTCTTCTTTCTTTTTACTTTTTCCTTCTGTTCGTAACTAGATAAAATGTTAGCATGTGCCGTATGCGCGAATGTAAGGTTACATCGCTATATACTGTGCGTATGATATACAGATATCTTTTGTTGGGTAGCAATATATGTCACACAGACGCTGAGGAATGAATGAAAATAAGTTGGAACACTGCAGCCGCCAATTGCTATACTTGCTCCTATTCTTGCATGACTGCATCTAGTTTTTGACTCAAGTGAGCATAATGGCTCTTAAGAAAATCGAAGGAAACCAGATACACAGACTCTCTCATATGTACACCATTTTCTCCATTTTCCTCATTCAATAACTTCATACAGGGACAATATTATAAGGAGACGACGTTAGTAAAGCTCCTACTGGTTCAACAGTCAATAGTAAAGAGCAAGAAACACGACACTGGTGAGCTACATGCGACACGTATTCATTTACTAGTTCACACTTACAGCACAAAAAGTGCACTTTCATTGAATATGGAATTCTTCGATTCACGAAGATGCTCGTCCATGTTCTCTAGGGCTGGTATATTTTATGCTACTTTTGAACAAAATATCACCAAAATTCACCATCCTAAATAACCTGCGATAGTAGTTAGGAAGAATGCAAATGTAGTGCAAGTTAGTAGTGCAAATGAAAAAGTGCATGTAATAATGTAGCAGTTTTCAATGGATTATTTTTTATTACTCGCAATTTATGGCTAGAGAAATTTGCTTACTCGTTTCAATTTTGCCTACTTCATTGTTCAAGACACCGTGTCAGACAGAATAGCAGCAACCCAAAGATGCTTTGTTATTATGAACTAGGTATTATGATATGATGATTGTTATTATTATCATAAAGCCGTCGCCTGCTTGTAGTAGGTCGTTTATTCATTGAGGAGAAAAAAATACTCTCGCATAAATGGTACAAGTTATATATACTTGTACATCTTTACATTATGTCTGTATTGGTTGTATGCACACGATGACATAATATATACACAATGAACTATTACACTCAGCGTTTTCTCCTTTATAGTATTGCTTTTTAGTGACAACTGAGCTTTGAGTTGCAGCCACTTCAAGCTTTTTGCTGTTTCTTTGAACCCATGAATTGAATGCATCCATATCTCTATATTTATATGGCGCACAGTGCGTGCTCTTGAATGAATGCGATGAAGAAGCAGTATAATATATAATGATATTACATGAACTGCATAATGGCAGGACTGACATCGACTTCGCCTCCTTTAGTTTGCACAATGGTGACAAGAACACTATAAATGTACTTGTATGAACCAACAACGTCTGGTAGCTCTTTCCTGTACTGATTGTTTTGCAATTGTCCATAAAGAACTGTGAATTGTACCACTGACTCGTATTATTATTATTGTGCGTTTTATTATAAGTTGTAAGTGGTGAAGCCGTATGATATTCGATTTACACAATACATATTATGGAAGCCTACTAAAAGGCGCATCAAAATGTTTACCTGACTGGTGAATTGTTTGTTTTGTCTGGTTTTGAAATTGATACTGTGAACTTGAGACTGTTGTAAACGCATATTATAACAAACAAAAATAATACGAGTACACAAATTCATTGGCTTTTTAATGCGGATTGTTGTAATCAGAAATTTCATATTGCTCATCATACATAAAGTGTATATATTGGCACTAAAAAATTAACGTGTAATTATTTTTTTCTGAATTTGTACAAAATTTGTTTAAAAAACTACTGCTAAATAAGCATGGTGGTGGTACCTAATTTTAGTGGCAAAGTTCTGACTAATAACCCAAGGAGCAACCCTTGTACTTAAAGATACAATTTATGCACCTATTCACATTTGTAAGTCGTAATGTACATGTCTCTTCGTGATGTACATCTCAAGTGGTAGCAGAGTCTGCAGTTGCGAGTGAGAGAGCGAAGAGCAAGCGAGGAGAGATAGAGGGTTAATGATGTAGGCGTGAAACAAGAGAGAAGTAAAACAAGAAAAAGTTGAGATTGTTAAAGCTCATAGGATGAACAAAAAGATTGTGTTTGAAGTCAAGAGCAAATCGAGTATCTGCCAGGAAGCCACCTCCTCCTTCTCCCATGCTTAAAGGCTCTTTCTCGTTATTTTGTAATAACCAGTCCCAAAAAGATTTTTTCCACGCTATACCTCAAGCGAGTATGCATATAACATTTGCCCAACATATTATAAGAGCCAACATACCTTCAACTTTGTATAAAAAGTTGAGCAGCACATTTTGATAGTGTCATAACGAAACTTTATAGTAAAAAATAGTCAAGAAGTATAAATAAAGCCACACCAACTTACATTGGTGTGTAACTGACAGATGACAAGGCTCCCATAACTTCCAGGCTGACATCAAGAAATAAAATGCAAAAGGAACTCCACTTTACTCGTTCTTATAGGAGACAGAAAAATAAAATGTTTAGTATGAAACAAATTTCTTGAAAAAGTATGTAATTTAGAAATAACAGTTCTGTCACAAGTAAAATACACCATGTCTTTAACTTTCTTAAACTACTTTCTTGTGTGGAAAATAACTGTAATTCGAAATGCTTACCGCAGTGCAGTGTATACCAACGATAATAAGAAAATTGGTGCTTGGGTGCATTTGTCAATGCATATCTGAACATGCTACGGTACATGTGTCGAATATATATTTTTTTGAATTGAGAGGTTGATGAGCGACTCAGCGTTCACAACACATCCTAGTTCTCATGAGCTACAGACAAATATCATTTATTTTTGGGGCTTTACAGAACTAAAAAGATGACAAGGTTTAATTCGGTACCAGCAATGGTGCACATACTTCAATAAGTGGCACTTGAACAAGAAAATTGGTAACATACTTCAAGTGGGGACACTGAGAGATTGGGCCAGCAGTTGGTCCTGGTTCCTTATCCTATATAGCTTATCGTTACTTTATACATCATCATCCATTTGATTACTACGAGACCCTGTTTTATGCGTTAATTATACCGTCTGCATTGCAACAATCTCTTGTTTACTTTTTAAAAAGAAGGAGCTGCGATAGGAATCGTCTTCTCTACATGGTAATCATCCCTCGCTTGTAAGATGATTCTGTCTCGTCGCTTCCTCAACAAGTTTCTAAAATGTGTGGACTGCTGTCAATCATTACGTTATCTAGTTTTTAGACTACTGGAGCACCATCAAGAACAGCGTGCACAACATGGTCTCATTATAGATACATATTTGAGATGGATGCTCCTCCATTACAATTACCATTTGATTTTATGACCATTATTTGGATAGTCAACAGCATACAGGAAGGAATATTATATCTACGAAAAAATATTTGGAACATCAGATGCTTTCTTCTCAATACACACTTGACTTGAACGCAATTAATAATTTGAAGATTCAAGGAAAAAATTTCGATGTAGCACCTACTTTTACCCTGCCATAAATTCGATCCCTTTAGATTCTGTTGGCTTGTACTCTTAATTATATACAATAATGATAATAATAATAATAATTTATAACGACGATGGACATCGTGCCACTATGTAATCATAATATAATCACAAAAGTAATCTCTATTGATCTAATGATACACACGCACAAGAAAACCAACACGTAATCCCTCTATTTCAAAATAATACTATAGAAAATGCCTCAACATCATCATGAGCAACCAAAATTGTGAATTCAGATTATAAAACCCCTTTTTATTTATATTACAACAAGTCCCTAGAACATGCCTGTCGTCCCTTCCTAAATGAGCAAGCACTTCTGCGCCTACCGCTACACATGCATACACAAAATATATATAAAAAACTAGCAGCTGTCATTAAAAACTCTTAATAAAATATTGTAAGGCAATCCATCCATCTCACCAGCATCATCATCAGACCGAGTCATATCTTTCTTGAAGAAAAAAAGTTCCTGTTGTATCGTTTTTTTTTTGCTGACGATGAATTCCTCGTTTTCTACCTCGTCATCTATTTGCTTGTTGGCTGTGCCATTCCATCATCAAACGTACTTATATCAACGTTGCGTTTTAGTAGGGAGCAGTAAATATATACGCCTCCAAAAACATCTCTCTCTCTCTCGCAGTAATTCTACAAGTAACACTTTATCTAATTTCTTAGACCTCGTCTCTGCCTCTTCACATTTTTTTTCACTGAAATAGGATACATGTTTATAATTTGAAAATGTGAAGGTAGACTTAACAAGTGGTGTTGTAGGATTGGGAAATGAGCAACGAGAGGTGCAAAAATATGCTGAGTCACTATCTCTGACCACTATTGTTGCAAGCAGCATGCAGACATGCATATACACGTATCTAAGTATGCACATCTAAACAGACACCAAAAGTCCAAAGGAGCACTTGTATTAGCCTTCGTTGCAGTGTTTATTAAAGTGAGCAATGATGATGATAATGATTATACATATCAAGGTGCAATAAGAGAAGGTGTTCCTCGTTCCTCCATTTACAGTAAGTTTTCAGTCAGGATTTGGCCGGCTGGATTTTCGTTACTTACTCAAGTGAGATTTCTTTTTTTAAACTTGAGATTATTGTTATTATTAAGATAGTGATCATAATGAGTTGCTACTTTCCCGTCACTTGTAACCGCAACCAAGCATGTCCTTTTTTATCATCCTTCGTTACATCATGCACTAGCATCACTGTTCGCATGTAACTTGTACGGTGGTGTAGGTATAGCATGCACTTTTAACTGCAAAGATAGTAGAAAGTATTAATTCAAGCGAACAAGGTAAACAGGGATATCAAAAGTTGGAATAAGACTTTAAGTCAAGTATTTTATTCAATTAAGTACCCGTCAGCCAGTGCATCAACGGCACCTATTACATGATGTAAACTTTTTATAAGATGCTGATTATTTATACTCTTCTGTGAACTCAACTCATTTCAGGCCACGTCAGTCTACGAAATCGCCGAGTCATCGTCCTTTTTCTAATTTCAAAATACATACATAAGCTAAAAAGTTGGAAATGGTCGAGCTTCGGTAAAAAAAATACAATTCACTCTGGCTTTCCGACTCATGTAAATAGATGAGTTTTGAGAAATATATAACTTGTGAAATTTTGTCAAATGATTTTTATTTCCAATTTGTTAAAATGATTTGAAGAATAATAATTCTTTAGCTCTAAAGCGACTAAAATATGTCATTTGATTTTTCAACATTAGGTGCATAGAGTTGAAACGAATATTTAAAAGAAAGTATCTATTCCATTCCAGATGTCAATACTGCATACATACATATACCATCGGCATGGCCTTTTTTGTCAGCCATCTTTAATCATAAAAATGTGGATATTATGTCTACATAACGTGGTGCTAAGATGTATGTGTTATGTGTATATGGAGAAAAAGGTAACGTTCTGTATTTTGATGGATCAAGAAAAACACGAAATCTTTCATCATTCGTCTTCATCTCGTACAGCTGCTGCACGTGTTCGTTGTAAGCTTGTGAAACTTTGAAAGGTGCATTGCGACAATCTTAAAAGGAAATATGAATCTTTTTATCGTCTCGTTTTGATATTTTTTCTTGATTACTATAAGTAATGGATATACTCACAAAAGTTGTTGTGTAGGATCGGATCTATTTGCTGGATTGCCCTAACTAAACAACTTGAACAGATGGGTATATAGGTATAGGTATATCCCTGGAACAAAAATGACAAAAAGTAACTCAGACTCAGACGAAATGTCGATGCTGGTATTTTTCTTTGAAGGTAATCCAGGTGTGCCTCAGTGGATAAAACAGAACTTTGTGAAACTGATGTTAGCGATATTTTTTTTCGTGCTTCAAAAAATTTGTTGCGTAACTCTACACGCTCCATAAGCAATTTAGCATAATGTGCCTATTCACCAAAGTAGTAAATACTTACACCGTAAACCCAATATATTACATCATTTCTTAAACTTTTCTAATAAACAATTACTTGTGCTTGCTTATCACAGTCAATTAAAAAGTTGAAAATGTATATTGATTTCATAAAAATATCAAAATCAAGTCCAAAATTGCAATAAACTTGACGAATTTCCGTACGTGCATATAAATGGTGAGTAGGTGTAAGTAAGTACCTGTTATGAAAAACGATTAAATTATCATAAATATCCCGATAAGTAAACCAGGGAAAGACAGTCACATCATAAATTATAACACTAACGACGTAACACATGAAATATCACAAGTTACACCGCTTGTTTTTTATGTAACTCTCATTTAGGTAAAGACGCAGACTACATATACGCTACCATATTCCTTTGCATTGTGAAGTCATGTTTTTGTACTTTTGACGACGACGATAAAGAGCCGCCGCTTTTTCATCCATAAAAGTGGAATAAACCTATAATGGAGTCTAGTCCAAGGGAAAGACGTAACATTTAAAATTTCGATACCAACAACAAGCCAGCTGCTACTCTTTCTCCTCAAGATTTTTTTTCTATATCATTGCCATCATCATCTTCTTGCCAAGGAACAAACAATCATAGTACTAGTGTGTGTGTGCGCTATTGGTATGTTATGCTGTTGATGTTTATTATGATGATGATGAGGATCATGAAGAGACCGTGAATAATTCATCTTTTCGACACACTAAAAACTCCATGATGCCATCTCCGCTGTATCATATGCACATGATGATGATAATGGCAGTATGATGATGAAGGTGCTGATCGTGTTTACTGTGATGGGACATAATAAATAATATTACAAACGTGTGCATTTATAAAACCATATTTTATTTTTCGTTTTGGTTATTCATCATCCATGGTCGACATAGAGCGAGGACTTACTACTGGGACGATGTCGGTTCTTCATGCTCTGATCTCATCAAATCTCAATTCTAAACTCAAAATATTAGTATAATATCAGCTATAACCATAATAAGCTTGTCGTATAGAGTTTGTTGTCATACTACTGAACCAAAACTGACTTGTTCCCCAAAACTAAATACAGAACAATTTCTCCTTGTGCAAAGAATTTGGGCGATATGAGAATTCACGTTGGTAATGAAAGGCAAGAAGAGCTAGATAGGAACTTGAATTTTTTTGGTAATTTATTTAAAATGTGAACGAAGTTGGTGGTAGTTTAATCCACGGTTAGGGTTTAAAATGTCAAGAAGCACGTAACTACGTGAATTTTGCAATGTGCTTAATGCGCTTCGTGTTCTAGAATCTATTGTTCATCAGCGTGGGTTTTGTATAAGCAGGCGTTCAAGAGATTTTCGGCTGCGGCTGTGACCAAGTCGAAATTGTGTAAAAAGATGGCAGTGAACAATTTTCCTGTCATGAAATAACCATTTATGCAATCACTTTTCTCATGTGTCCATACGAGAAGTGTACCCTGACGCATAAAATTCTGCAAGCCACGATTTTATATCTTTAAACTAAATACGTTCGCATAGTACAACATAAAACGACGGTGACGGATTGAACTAGTGAATATGTATTTTTTTTGTTCGTTACTTCAACGTGTACAAACTGAAGCACGATGGGAACTCGTGAGAATTATTTATTAGTAGGTTTAGAGCTCCCCTGATGTGCAAAGAGTCTCCCCAACTGGCGATAAACAACACCGGTAGCTGAAAACTTTCATTTGTAGCCACAGGAGCCCCACATACTTTCATCTGCATCCTATCATAAATGGCAATGAGCAGAAACTTTTTTTGTCCATCATATCGCATATATCGCTCACATTGTCATATCACCACAACACACTCTTCTGACAGGCAATTCACTTTGAAATGTGCACCATACCGTACGTGTATGAATTTGTTCTTGTTGGCAAGTTGGCACTTACTAAAAGTTGAGCTTCGTTCTATGAACTTTAGTTGAATACTATTCGATTTTGCCTCGACACAATCACACATACATACATCATACATAGTGCATTGTCACGTAGCACAATTTTGCACTTTGTTTTAGAGATAATTTCAATAATTTTTGCTAAAGAAATTCTCAAATTGAATCTAAAGGATGAATACAAGGACCGTGACCACACGGCTTCTGATTCCGACCAAAGCCACATTTTTAGCATTTTTGTTAGCTGGGATATAACTGAGAATCGGTAATAAATGTACCAGTAACAAAATAAATGATCGTATTGGAGAAAGAGAAAATGTAATGATTGAGAATTAATCATTTTTCTCTCCTCCCTCACAACTATTACGAATGAAAATTTGGTAGCAATAATGCTACTCCAAATTATGGTTTCTACTTCAGAGGACTTCCATCATTTTACTCTCCCACGGTTTTCTTAGATAGTTGGATTATTTTTTGGTATGCTGTATCATCAACGTATGACGAAACACGGACGAACCGAAGAATCAATCCTTTTTGTATCTAGATTTATCATTTTTTGCTCTGTTTTCTTTGCCGAGAAAACCTACGACGGATTTCTGCTGAGTCGTAATTGCTGAAGCTGCCAATCAGTTCTTTGACAGCGGCGAGCTTGTCCGCACAGCGGGGAGCGTTTCCTTTCGAGAAGAAGGTTCTTCTTCGTCAGATTAGCTTAGCTCAGCGGAATCGGAATTATTTACTAGTGCAGCGCACATCACCTTATCGTTCCAAAACAAATGTAGTGTCGATAAAAAAATAGAACAGAAATAATAATTACATAGGTGAGATAAATTAGTGTAGATCCAACAACCAATCTAGATGCCGTCATCATCAATTTATGGTGAGAATATTATGCTCTTCAAATTGTAGATACTTTGGTCACTTTTATCTTGGTCTGGGTGCAGCTCGTATTACCCCAACAAATGCACCTTGTTTCGAAAATTTTCCAAATTTTCATACCTTTTTAATGTTTCACTGGATATAACTGTATTCTGTTAGCCATCAACTCGTCTATAGAACTTTTTTAAGGAATTCAATACGAAAATATTGTGCTTCTTATGGTATACGTTCACATGGCTGTGAGGGAAAATTTTCTGCTACATTTTCCTTCCAGAAGACTTCAAATGATATGGCTAATAATGACAAGTTTCTCCAAACAAACATACTTTACGAAGGAGTATTTACTCTCTTCAAGCTAGTATGCTCATTAAATATGTACATATAAATTTAATATACCTAGTTTATATGATACCCTCAATCTGTGTTCCATTTAGGTATTGGGCTTTCTAAGAATTTTTTCCTAAGGCATTCATTGTTCGCTCATGTGCGTAACAATATCACGACAGAGAGGGGAACAAAAAAACAAGAATGTCTTACAGCTATACTTTCCAACTATTGAAACTATCTAAGCATAAAATAATATATTAGGGAATTAAAATGGCTAATTGTGGTCTACTTGTCTTTTAAAGTGCCATTATATCTTCCACCCCAACGACATTAAATAGATACGACATTAAGTAGACATTTTTTTTCTGGTTTTGGCCGTAGGTGATTTGTTACAACATGGTGTAGGTTATATCCATTCCCATTAACCAGATTAACTAGCATGGTGCATTCCTATTTACAACATTACTGAATAATGTTTTTGTTTTCTCCTTGTTTGCGGTTTTTGTTTATACATTTATTCGGCTAGAAAACTCGCATTTACGTTATCCTTCTTGTCATCCCACCGTGTTCCCTTCTTTCGTATGATCCCTACCTAGAAAGCTTGTAAGTGGTAAGTACATTCATAATGCGAACATTACTGTGACACTATACCCACCCATCCATCTCTATCCATTTTCCACAGCATCCACCCACCGCTGTGATTGTAGTGGTTGTAATGATAATAATAATAACAGTAATCGAGGATAACGTGTGCATGTGTGCGAATGAGTGTTTGTTCCCAGAGAAAAAGTAGCACGGACAATGTATTAAAAGTAGCAACGCAGGAACGCTAGTGAAAGCTAATAGTCCAGGAAAACTAATGCATACTATACAACCACCCATGCAACCAACAACCCTGAAAACTGCCAAAAACGAAGCCAACCAGAGACATTAGTTGTCCTGAAACTGGAATCCACCACCATCAACCGTCATCATCATGGCATCACTGTCATCATCATCATAGTCATTACAATCATGAGGAAAACACACGTGGCAGAACATGGTTGGAAAGTGCTTCACACAGCCCACCCTTTTACCGCAAACTTATGGTGCTCCAAGCTCCAAGTATTATTGCCAAATAAACAAGCCGAGCAGCACCCAACGGCGACTTGACTCTCGTCATCTCCATCATCATAATCATCCTTGTTATTGCTCCTGGCTGGATAAGCACATTGATATTGATATAGAAAACCACGAAAACATAACTTTCAAACGAGCACACATACATATACTGATATCATGAATAGTAATGGATTCGAGGGACGAGAAAAAAATGATAACTACTGACGATCTGTCTAGCGTGCTGATTGCTAACGAGCAAGAAAATATATTCAACACTATCATCATCAACAAACTGTATTGTAATTTTACAAAAAAAAAGTAAAAGGGAAACAAGCGTGTCTCTATATATGTATGCATGTAGGTGTCTTCTAGTTTTTATGGCAAAGAAATTGTTGATCATATGTAAAGTAATAATATAGGAGATTTGAGTCAAGTCATCATTATGAATTGTGTTATAATTTGGGACCAAAGCGGCATGCAAGGCAATTCCAACCCTTTTCCAATATTTACTACGACTATGTATGTGGTTGGAAAGTTGGGACTTATTTGCCAGGCTAATTAGATGGCTTTTCCCATTGTTGTAAGTAACAGAGATACATTATATAAAAATCTTGTTACTTTATGCCTGGAAACTGAAACTAAGATATTCTTTCCATAATTATATTAGGTATGCACACAATAATTATTATTAGCAAAGCTTATCATTGTATGTTGTGGAACATTTCTGATTTCATTTCAACAGCATCTAGTAGTAGTAAAATGACTAATTATACCTTGAAAAATGAGCTTGTAATTTGGTAAAATGTTGGCAACACACTTCATACATATTTACCTATTCTGTTCTGTTGAATCATTCTACCTAAATGGCTGTCAATGTCAAATACGCAAAGCCATCGCATCAATTTACGGAACACAATGCATATTCAGCTCTAATTCGATCTGATCCGCTTGTTCAACCGCCGTAAAATTAATGATCAATTAAAAATTCCGAAAATTTCGTTCAGGTATTCACGTGTGCATAATCGTGAGGACGAAAAACAGCAACGGATATAGTATACAATACACTGAACTTAACTGAACGAGCGAACAAAGTTGTAGTGATGTTCGGCGATAGTTTTTTATCCATACACACAACAACCGGCAACATATAAAGTAATATATGATTTTTACATTGTGTTCCGTGAGTATATACGAAGATGTTGGTGGGTGACTCAACTCGGCTTTTATTTGAAAGAAAAGAGCATTCACAAAACTCCATTGAGAAAGGAAAAGAACAAAACAGTGTAACCAAAGCCAAGGTCTATTCATTGATAAATAAAAACCCATTTTCAACAAAGCTTGCTCACAAGAAACTTCCATTTTTTCTCAAAAACTCCATTCCCATTGTCCTGGGTGCCAATTCATAAAGAAGGGGATGCAGCAACGTTATGCAAAAATAGGGCACTCTTTGTAATAATGCGGGAACATAAAAATACGCTGACATGAAAATAATATCTACCGTAGGTGTAGTAAATTTCACCCTATACATATGAATGAATGAGGAAAGATGAAAGTAATGTGGTCTTTCTACATGGCTGACGGACGGAAATAGGATCCTACCGCAAGACAATGCACTTCACAGTAAAATAAGGTAAGATATTATGTTTCAAGTGTTCCTTTTGTTTGTTCAGTTTTCTTTGAGGAGAAGTGTCATTACGACTGGAAAAATTCGCTTCGGGTTCATTAGCGATTCAAGAGGAGCAATATCAACAGATGAAACATGCAAAAGTAAAGGTAGAATGTAAAGTGCCATATGAAAACATACGTATTACACGGACAAAGGAAAAAGGCATTCCTTTCACGCTGCTGCATTCATGCAAGTTTAGTCTATAGTTTCTAGAGGATGTTTTTGCAACAACAATTACACGACACAATTTAAAACAAAAGGTTGCCCCTTACGGATACGCGAAAATCTTACTTGGCTTAGCCACTTTGTTTGTGCCACCTTGGAATTACCCTTAATATTCTCATACTAAGAGTTGTAATATCTGTAAAATAAATCAGTAAATGGCTTATAGGAAAAAATGTTGTAAAGTATGCCGCATTCATTTACTGATTATTCTTGTGAAGCAATTATTACAGAATTGATATTACCTTTTTGGCCCGTTTGTCAAGCGTCGGCATGTTGCTGAACCGAGGCACACACTGACCATTACCAGGAAATCTATGTAGGGGATGCCGCTCAACTTACGAGGTGTGTTCCGCACAGCTTATTTGGTGTTTTCAATGTCCCTAATCGCTCAAAACAGAATGTAAGTAGTCTTGATAGTGATGGAGATAACGGATGGATAGATGCCCGACATTGGCTATCAGACCATGTATCAATGAGCGTCAAACGAGTTTTCTCAGCAAGAGATTTGGCATAATCATCATCGTTATTAACCATTATCCATCACGAGCTTTTTTTGGTAGCCAGCATCATTGCCGACTTGATGATGATAATGATAATCATGAACATCCCGGCAACACCAACAAAACAACATCACAAAAAATGCTCAGCAATCTCATCCTTCTTGTATATTTTTTTCCTGCTCACCAGGATAAATGCTAAAGAACCCTTAAAACAGATACAACTCGTAGATGGTTAGATACCTTTGCTTACTCTGGCTTGAAAAAGATCTCTTACTTCTCAGGTATTGGTAGGTAGGTATCTTCTTACAAACTCCTTAAAAATAATAAAAATGTCCTTAACGAACATGAAGCGAACCCTTCACACATCTTTTAAAGTACACAGCGGAATCTGAGAAAAAAAATATCGTCATGATCATCATCGCCAGCGACATCGACATTGAATGGTAAATAAAGTATCTGTATATATGAAGAAAAAAGACCTTCACCTTTATGAGCACATATAATCACACACACTTGCTTTGCGTACGCAGACCTCTGTAAAAACATTCATCATCATATTTTAGCATCAGCATAAACCATATTTTTCTTAAAGATGAGGACTCATCTTCATCACTCGTTGAGACGAGATGAGATTTTATAGAGATTAGTTACTCATGAACAAATGAAAATATCGGAGGGAAAATAGAGAGCCTGAGGGACCCTTTTTCTACTTCTCCTCTATCCCACTACTGTACCACCATCATCATGTTATTATCATTTCTTTACAGTTTTTCTCATCATTTCTCATAGGTTATTATGTGTCTATTCCTCTATCTGTCCTGTCTTCTTGTCTTTCATTCCGTTCTCTCCTCAAGTAAGAGTAAAGATGAGAAGTATCAGATGATGAAAATCTGAAGCAGAAGCGGAGAGAAACCGACCGACAGATAACGCAGCAGGAAGGACACATTACATAAGTATTAAGGCATTACGTTGCAATAATCAAAATTTTTCTCTTCTCGCTTTCGATTTTTCAAGAGGAGTTTGTTATTTTGTTACTTTTCCAAGGGGGAACGGCTGTGATTACGATTTTACTGGAATGAGAACGTAAATCCTGTACTCGTTTAGCTGTGCCATCTTTTCATGCGTTGAGTCGATCCATCGATCGATTCAACCAAGTAGATTGAAAATTATCATACTAGGATTCAATGCTATTTAAGCTTCAAATATTTTTTTGAATAAATCACTCGATATTGATAGTATTAAAGTTGCATTTTTAACAAAGTCATCCCGACTTTTTGCGTACTATATTTTGAAGTTTTATACGCACACATTTTCCACGTGCTTGTCGTTCTAGACAGATTGTTTATGCTGAATTTTTCTCGTGAAGATTACCAATTTACTACCACATTAGAAGATGTCCTTCAAACGCTGACAGGTGAAAATGAAGTCATCACTTTGTTTTTTTTCGATGCAGGTATAAAAAAATTCTCAACGATGAAGCCACAGATTTGCTGACAGTCTCTGGAAACTCATTCTGATCGCATCATTGATCACAATCATTCAAGCATCCAAATTAAAATTTTCTGCAGTTGTTTTGTAATGCGCTAGAATAGATACATACGAGCAAAAGCTTACGCTATATATGCAATTACATCAGCCTTATATCCCAACCATTTGCATTATTTCCGACCAACTTACACACATCAGCACACCACGAATTGAAACTGATTGACTCATCCTGAAAAAGTGGGCAAGTACAATGCTTTGATAAGTTATGCACGTATTCAATAAAATATCTATTGTATCTCGATCTAAAGGAAGCACGTAAAATGTCACGGGGAAATTATCACCTCGTTGCTGCTGCTTTTCAAGATGAAAACGTTATTACTTTTATCATGAGGTAACTTGATAACCTACTGCGGTACAAAATTGTCGTCGCCAAGTTTCGATTTCAATGAAGCAAGGCATTTTAATACTTTTATAGTTGGATGGAAGGGTATGCTGCAGTTTTGTAAGTCAGTTTTTCTTCGCTTTAAACATACACTTCCTCGAGCAGTTACAGTAAGTGCGCATCAGTCGACCGTGACATGTCGTAGCGAAATAATATCTTCATTAAATTGCTGGAAATCATCATTGCAATCCAGGCAGAGTTTTTAGCTTGTAAATACTTTTTGCAAATTAAACTGAGAAAAGGCTAAAGATTTGTGAGTGTGCAAAATAAAATCTTTACAGTGACTAGATTACCCCCAATCCTAGCAAATGTCATAAGTAAAAGCTCATAATAATGTTTATTACTACCATACTCGAATGGTTAATGAATGAATTATATATGCTCTGCAGGTTGTAAGACATAAATTTTATCTGTCCTACTGACTGAACGAAAATTATTGTTATTGTGTAATAAAAGAATGAAGAAGACCTACAACAGCATTTTTATTGTTTGTATTGTAGAAAGCACTACTGTTGCATTTTGTCTGCGTAACAAAGAGCCAGCCTAAATAAATCCATTCATTTCACCTTTGCCTTACAGAAGAGAGCATAATATAAAATGAATTGAATCAGTTGAATAATATCGTTCCCTTTTCCTTTTGAAGGCGAGACCACACAAATGCAGCTATTATGTATTATGTCAGTGCCACCACCAACCTAGCTTCAATTATATAGTCTGCCCTACACTTACATACCTATAAACTTGTTAGCGGTATTGATACAGTGTGATCCTCAACAAAGTGGTGAAAGGAAAAAGATTAACCTTAAGACAGTAAAATTAAAGTACCAACTAAATCAATGTTGCTATTATGAAACTTTTAAATTATTGATTTTCTTGTTTTGCGTTCATACGTTTCTGGCGAAGGTGAAAATAACATTTGACAAGTTTTGACTTTAGGAAATCTCATACTTTTATGGTAGTTATTCCATTATCAATCTTTGTATTGTTGTTTATTTTTTGGACGCGTCAATTCAATCATTTTATTCAATAAACGGCCTATCCGGTTCCTGAAATATGTAGATTTCGAAACTCCGTAAATTTCTGCAGCATATGAAAGCGGTATCGATAAAAGCCAATACTAAAGATGGATTACTTCTCTGCGAAGCATCAATCATAATAATATGTAAAGTTGCTTTGTGCGGCTTTACAATGTCTTTCCTATTGCTACTACACTGTAATCGATATGAGATATATTGTGTGAACCTATACATTAGTATACATGTACGTCCGCCCACACACATGTTTTAACGTTCTTTTTTTAATCGTTGGGTTCAAAACTGACAATGAGTGAATGATGTTAAATATACAAAAATCTTATTTATTATCGAGAAAGCTAACGTTGGAAAATTGTTTTCATTGCAGTATTTTATGGCCACTTCAAAGCCTTCAATTGCTTCAAAATTGTAAACCTATCTACCTGCGTATAAAATGAAGCTGAGGAATATGCAATCAGCGGTTTCAAAAAAGGATTCTGGTTTTATTATTACTTCACTTATTTTGTACTACTGTGTCAAAAGTTCCAACTTGAACTTACCGTCAACGTTATGAATGAAACAGACGATATTTTCCGTACTAGTTTTTGAATGAGCTCTTTACACACTTGATAAAGAAAGATTTAGGAATTAAGTTTATATTTTAATGTGCTGTTTGTATGGGATAAAGGTAATTCTTGGCTTCTTTCTCCTCGTCGACTTTATGTAGTTCTAGCTAGACCTGAAGATCAGCATTTGATGTAACTTGTGTGTATGTGTGAGGCTTTTTATGGTTAAGTTAATCGTTTTATGACACCTTCGGTAGTTGTGTATGTACTCATTTGAACAAAAGAAACATAAAACATATTTTTCTCTACTTTCATTGTATTTTATTATATATTTCAAATATCACACGTAGTGTGTGCAGTGTGGATTTTACGATACTGAATGATTATTTACGTTCGGTAAAAACAAAAGGGAACTCACCAGAAAAATTGTATCGCTTAATAGAAAACTGCAGCAGGATATTTCCTAAGAAGCAAAAAATTCATTCTGTAACGGCAGCTAAAAAAGACGAACTACGTATCTGAAATCCATTAAGCACACTCTACCTAGAGTACAAAATTGTACAACAAGTAGACAACCAAAACGGTGGTGGACACTAATGTCACCCTTTTTGACATTCGATGATTCAATGATTCTTCTTAATGGAGGATTGCCTAAATTTATTTCATTACTAAAATATGCTTTGGTGCATTACGTAATATGTTTACTACCAAACACAAACGTGTATGGCGTTTCATTTTCATGTAGCCAAGAAAAAAATAGTTTTTTCCGGTCCAGGTGTGAAAGGTATGACAGTTTTTCACGATTAATGATGATGCCCGTTTCTATCAAGAACAACCCCCTTTTGCCTGCCTGCCAGTGTGTCTGCGAAGAGCGACGACTACTACTGACTACTACTTATTTGGAATATTCTATACTTGCGTGTAATATAGATTGAACACACAATGTCATCGTCTTTTTCTATGCATGTCTTCCTCTTTTCCTCTTGTGACAGCTCAAAATCAAGTACACCTTATATTTCTTACGCCAACTTAGCTACATAATATATCGTGTGATGATGACGGTTTGGTATATGTATATTTTCAAAAGAAGAACCAAGTGCATGATGATATGACGGTGTGTAGCTAGTAGTAGCATTAGTCAACCAAGTCAAACACTCCCAAACACGATTTTGTCCTTTTTGATGATAGCATGTCATGTCGTCCTCCTCCATTTTCGTAACCACACCATACAACCGGCTTCCGTTCTTGTTTTCTCACTTTTTTCCTTCCTTTGAGTTTGGAAGATATACATCATCCAGCGTGGGTTGTTGTAGCAGAACGCGTGAAATGAATTGTAGGTGTGTATCATTCGGTAAACTTGGTGAGTGCAGGTAAAACTTAAATTTTCGTACATGAAACAAATATATTACATCATTACCTAAGCGAGAAGATTTTTCCTTAAGTGGCTCGACGTCGTCCTCCCCAGAAAAGGACAATAGACGAGAAAGAAAAAAGGTCTGCATGATGACATTTTATAAATGTACATAACTGTCTTTCTTCTGCTCCTTTTCTGTTGTTGTTGATGGTGGTGGTGAGACTGCAAAAGCACTTTATAATTCTTAACAACGGCTCAAGACAAGTCATGAAAATGTTTGAGACTTAAGTTGATATTTTATAAAGAGGAAGATTTACTAAACGAAGGTATGCACATATATATCCTTACATACATTATATATTATATACTACACTGCTGCGTACACTGAACGAACACTATTACAATAAATAGTGTTCAGCTGATGCCTTTCTTTCTTCTTTGAACTCTCTGCCATTACCAATGTCCAATAAATTATGTCCACTTCGCCCTCATTTCATTATTGTAAAGAAAAATGATCATTGGGGACGACATGATGGGGTGGATTCTTAATTTTTTCAAGAAAACTGTAAAAGTAAAGAAAGAGATGTGAGTAGCCAAGCAGTCTTCCACTTTTTGTATACTTCTCTGATTTTCGTGAATGAATATGTATTACGCAATTCTAATATATGTATACGTACGTACATTTGTACAAAGGAATTGTAAAGGTCTCTCTATACGTACACTGATGAATGAGCACGAGTAATAAAAATCAAGCAGGGTAGTATTTATACCCGTGACCAGTTAAAAGTCAACGTACAATATTTTAGGCTTTACTTTTCAAAAAGATAATGATCATTTCCTAGAACGAAGCACATTCATTATTCATTGGAATGTTTAATTTAGCATTGATATTTTTCTTTATGGATAAAAAAATACGGGACCTACTTCACATAACATGATGTGTGACTGTGCGATTTGAAGTGAAAGTGAAGTAAAGACTAGCATGTCCTGTCCGGTGATTATGGTCAGTGAATAATGATCAACAAGAAGTTCAATCTTTTGACGAGTTGGTAGCAATTCTTCTACCATTAATTCTTTGCATAACAATTCTATTAACGATTAAAGGCAACATGATCATCATCGCCTTCTTCATATCCCAAATGTTACAAGGATTGACCATAAATTTCGACGTTGATTTGATCTCCTTCATTACCCATTTTGCAGACAAACTTTTCTGGTGTTAGTATGTATTTTAGTATTTGGTAGTTTGAGGGTAGGGTTTGGCTAAGTAAACAAAAACAGAACGGAATGAAGAATGTGTGCAAACAAAGAAAAGTAAACGAGACTATGGATTGTTACTTTTTTAGATGAATTCAAAGCAAATTTACTCACACGGTACTTCTGTATTTTCTCTTCATCTCTCTACTTGTGCTCTCAATGATGTTATGAGTGAGTGAGCATACTAACACACTCATTCGCCTTAGTTTCGTTTACTCTTTACTGCCTTTAAAAACACACTCGACATGGCGGCTCATGTGAGTAGCGAAATGAAGTGGGAGTAGAATGAAGGCCCACAAAAAAGTTTGTTTTCAAGTATTTGCTTAAAGCTTTTCAAAGACCATATTAGATGTACATACATACACAAAGGAATGAAGTAGAAACAACAATTTTTGAAACCTTTTCATCCGAGTAATGATTATTCTTTTGGCATTTTTGTTACTAGTGGTATGTGGCAATGTTGCTTATAATTGTAGCAATAACATGTTTCGTCCAGTAAATTTGTACATCCGTCTTAAAACATGGGAGCCGTTCGGAGTCCAGAAAGCAAGTTGGTCAAAATATTAATATCGTCAATAATTGCAATGATTTCCATTAAAATTTAAATATGAATGAATACGAGATCTGCACGAGTGTGGCATTTTTAAATGACATACTGTGTAAAAACTTATATTTCTGAATCTTACAGTTGCCGCCACTTTGGTACATTGCAATATCGTATACAGTACACACATTATTACTTCGATTTACTATGTTGATGTAATGTAATGAGAACTTGACGGGTAGAGTTTTTATTTGGAAAGTGCATAATGCATCTATCCGACTATATTGGCATGTACAATTGGAAAGCAAAAAATCAACTGTGATATGTAAGAATAATGATATGTATTTGTCTATAGATTCATAGATGAATTTATAGAAAGCAAGCATATAACGTATTATATATACTTTATGATGAAGTAGCATTTGATCAAAATCTCTTGATATTTGACAGAATGCAACTTCACTGTAATATTAGTTTACTCGTTCTCCCTTGTGTTCAATACACAGTGCATGTTGTTGTTGAGCTTTTCATTTCGAGGCGTTCATCTATCAACCGTCTTGGGATATTTACCAACGGCCACGGGCAACCAAGTAAGGTACACAACGCAACGGAAAGTGTGGATGTATTTATGTGCAGCAACAAAATACATCGTGATCATATTATACGGAGAACAAAATCAACGACACAACGTTAGTAGTGGAGAGTTGAGTGGTGGTGAATGAGTAATTTTTTCCAGACAATTTCTCATTTCGAGAATACAAACACTATAAATTATTAATGTGAATTTGATTGTTGCCAAAGTTTAATATATTTTATGACATTTTTACGAAAAGAAAATATTCCAGCCCCTTGAGCTCGTAGCGGATTTTGCTCTGCTGACATGTGATACCACCAATGATGAATGAACTGGGTCTAAATATAAATGACTTGGACTACTTAAATATTCCTGCTTATCAATTTGCAATTATCGAACTGAAGCCTTACTAATAACTCCATTTATGATGAGATTGCCTTTAAAATATATTAACATAAAAATATACCGGTGATTGTCGAAAATATGTGAACTGTGGGTTTTTGTGAGTTTAAGCGCAATACCTATAAAATTAGCTCCATATTAATTTCTACTACTTTGATTCAAGTAGTCTTCATCATAGGACATTGTACAAGTGTGCATATGTATGCATGAAAACACAATAGTTGTATGTACTACCATGTGGTAAAAGCCAATTTTTGGGAAATTGAATTCTGTCAGTCACACATGAGGAATCAATTTTAATGCACTTGTAAGATTGTTCACAATGAGTCTGAACTGTCAGAGGAAAATTCGGAAAACCCTTTCCGCCCTTTCATTCAAACATTCGTTCCCCATTCACCTCTTCTGACAATTACCAACTGGAAAGGTGATAGATAGGCCCTTCTACCGAAATTCACTTATTACAAACATATTTTGTGGAGCACGTTGAACCATCCTATATTTCCAACTTCACCAAGAACGAAACATGGTGCTGTTTGGAATCGGGGATTAATTTGACGAAAAATTTAACCGTAGTTCTTTTATAAAATATATCTATGAAGGTAGGTTTCTAATTTAATTTTAATAAACATTTCGACGTACAGAACCACGCTAGGGATCTCATGTGCAGGTTCAGTTAGGGATTGGTAAAATACACAAGTTTTGCATAGAAATACTTTTTAAGAAACTCAAAATTCTATCAAGTTTGTAGAATGAGTTGCATTTGCTAAAAAGGAAAGAGTAGAAAGTAGAAGTTTGCTTAACGTGATACAAAAGTCGGACCTGATGTGTGCAAGGTAAAATCATGCACACCGTACCTACTTTATATATGATCCATTCAAGTATAAAAGGGACAATAATATATCCAGTTCGCAACAGGGGGCATGAGGACCCCCTACAGGTGAGTAATATTAAAAGAACGCTGACAAGGCATCAAAACTAACTTAATACTGCTGTGTTACTACTCCTGCAAGCATTCTCTCCACCACCTTCCTTGCTACTGTATTTAGAAAAAAACGTAAATGTCCAACACAATTTTTTCGACAACTTGTCCGACAAGAATCATGAATCATAATAAATAGTCAATCTTGAATCGTCAAAATCCAGATAATCGAAATATGTTGAATGTTACAAGCAATTGGTTTCTCTCATTGTCTCTAGTTATTACTTATAGATTCTAAAGCAGAAACAATGAACCATTGCCACGTTGAATATTTACGACAAAATAATTTACTCACGAATATAATTAGGATTCAACAATTTTTGAAGTTGACAGAATAGTTCATACAGCATTTACTCCTTTACTCGTTTTGTTTCCGGTTTCTGCAAAAAGCATTGAGCTACTCGTTGTGCTAGGAATCAACACTGTCATCTTGGATAGACGAATAAATATATATGCAAATATGTAGTAACAAGTTTCAAGATTACGTATAATATAACGCAATTTTACATCTATCTTACAAGGGAACGTTTTTACGTGAATAGAGCCTAGAGCAAAACGAAAATATACGTCGGAATCAGAATTTTCTACTGATTCCAACGGTACCAATTTTATTCTGCAGAAATGAAATCTGCGGATTTTACAATCACTTTTATGTTCACACCATCTAGCTGAGTAAGCAGGGTAATTTTGGAATATACCGAGAGTCAAACTATGTAAAAAGCTAACAACCTTTATGTTATCATGATTACCTATTGTAACTAGATCTGAATACATCAGATTGTAAATAAAGGATTCTGAGGTAGTGGGCGAGTGGGCACACACAGGCTGCGTGCTTGTACATTTAGCTTAAGGCATTACCTCATATTAACAGTTTTGTTTCACATGTTTTAGCTCACGTTGAACAATATATGCATGCAATGTATTCCTTGCGTAGAACTAACCTTAATGCCGATCATATCAGTGAATGGCAAATGGCAAAAATAACACTACTTGGCATTATGTAATTAACATCAAAAGTGCGGCAGCGTACAAGTGATACTAGGATTGTGAGAAATTAACATATGTAATAATCTTATCGTATATAACATACTCACTGCACGTTACATGAATTTAGGTTTTGGTACATAACGATCAAATTTATTTTCCATTATATCTCCAATCCTATAAGCCTGATAGTGTATTACTGGACTCAATCAAAATTATAACATATCTGAGATTAAACTCTCCGTAAAATCCGCAGATTTCATTTCTGCAGAATAAAGTTGGTACCGTTAGAATCAGCAGAAAATTCTGATTCCGACGTATATTTTCGTTTCTCTCCAGGCTCTATTCACCTAAAAACGTTCCCTTGTTAGTGAGATTTGAGTGATAAGCAAAGTAAAAAACGTGCATCAAATGATACATCCTTCTTTTTCCTCGTTATACATAATTGCCAATCTACGCACCTTAATAACAGTCAGGCAAACACAGTGGTTTTTCGATTGTGACTAAATTGGTATTCATTTCGGCCTTGATTTTGTCATTCCGGAACAGATATTATTGCCATTACACTACCAAACTCCCTGATTTACACTCGCATATAACTATTACATATTATTGCTTTTCATATTTGATGAGCTCATACTTTTACTTTTTTCTCTTTCGCATCATGCATGAGCACAATGTTCATAAAAGTGATAGAAATGGGCAAATGGAAAAAAATATTAATAATTTTCAAAAGGACTCAGCCCACCGTGTATACCTCCTCTCTGATGAATCTGGTACTCTATTCAATAAAAATCTATTCATATTGATGTATGAAATGAAATACTTTTTCGGATCAAATTCATAAGGAATTAGTTCATTTGAATGAGCACTTATTATGAGAAAAGGTGTTGAGATTCACAACAAGTGAATGATTATTGAATGGATATAATACATCAAAAACGAAAAGTGTGTACATTTTGTACCGATGATGATATGGTGCGCGGATGCAGTCAGTAAACTGCCTGTACATTATCAACTGAGGTGTAGGTGAAAGATTCTCTGACTGCTTCGGTGGGTATAAATGGTAATGTGTCAACTATCAACAACGCGTAGATTATGCCACTGGAGGATTATTCAATACAACAATGACATCCCCAAGGAATGCGCACAACAGCGTGTCGCCTGCCTATCAATATTACATTTCCCTTTTTATCATTACTGTATTTTGGGACAACACACGCGCTGGGCCATATTCCACATTTTTATTTCCTAGGGAAGAGGATTAAAGCCACTTGTTCAGTTTCAATCAGTTGCAGTTTTCAAAGATGTGGTAATTTGCTTCTTCATGAAAATGGCACATATTTCATTCCACGATTCCTTTGGTAAATTAGCGAACCCTTTGAAACGAAATGCTTGCAAACTTTCCACAAGATTTTGAATAATTTGTTGTTTTGAGCTTATTTTTCAATTGACGAATCAAAACTGAATTATCAACTGAGCGGGTTGCCAATGTTGCGTCGTACTACAGCAATCACGGGACAATAAACTTACAATGAATGCCATAAAAATAAAATTGTAATGTATCTTTTTTTAGTCTAGATGCTCCTACCATATTCTGTTGAAGTGGTTTGGAATTGCAGTTTCAGATGTGTATTAACAATCAGTGCAGAGATCAGTGTTGCCAAGTTGTATAATGGACGTTTCTGTTGAGGAAACGGGTGGCAGAAAGGAAAGGAAATTAAGTCAACTTCATGTTTGCCTTTACCGTCAAATATTTTTCAATGTGGCCTCTGGTTCCGATTTCATGATCATATCTAACGAAGGTCGTGCATTTCCTTGTCACACAGCAATTTTATCTGGTACGTTGCGAGAACAGGAGAAAGCAAGTTGTTGATTGTAACAATCACTTTAGTAGCGTTAACGGGAATTTGAATTGGATAATTTTAAAATTGTACAGAAGAATGTGAGGTACTGTCCAACATGCTTAAAAAAAACTGGATCGAGGTCACAACCACGCGCCTGGAGTTACAAGACCTGTCTGCTGAAGGCGTTGAAGCACTGCTTCGATACATGTATCTAAAGGACAGCGAAAAACCTCGAAAGCAATTTTCAAATGCGGTTGAGTTGTACAAGACTTCCCATAAGTTTATGCTGCATGACCTTAGTGCTGAAATCAAGGAGATTATTATGGGCAAACAAACATTGGAATGGTATTCTTCAGACATTGAATCGTGCATTGAACTTTACAAATTCACTTCCATCACTAAAGAGGAAACGATCAAAGCCAGATTATTGCGAGTTTTAAAATCGTAAGTAGATTTCCATTTTGTTCATTGACAATGGACATCATCGACTGAAGTACAATGTAGTGATCATAGTTCCAATAACTTTGTTGTAGAATCGATAATAGCATAGAGAATCGATGGAAGATCAGAGATGAATGCCGAAATGATCCACATTTTGCAGTAACATTGTTCTGGGACAGCTTTCGGTTATGCACATGCTCTGTGGAGCGCTCAGAAAACAGGTTTGCGAGTGAAAACAGTGAAAGCGAGTCAGAGGATGTTGATGAACTAACCTATTATTGCTAATTTAAAAATTTCATGTTTATTTATATGCTTGTACTTACTTCTTGCTCGTGCAATTCTTTTTGTAAAAATCTCAATCTTTAAAAAGTTCCTATCGTTCAATGTTACCTAATTCCCTATTTCACTTTGCCTATCCATGTAGTATAATTGTAGAATAATTGTTAACGCGTTTCCAAAGTTTAATTAATAAAATTGTGATAATAAGCATAACATCGACCAGTTGTGCTGTGTTATACGTACCTTTATGTGAATGCAAATAAAAAAGCATATATCGACGGGGATTTTTGTAAATACGAACATTTTGTTAATAACCAAGATGTCCCCGTGATTGGTGACAGGAATAAAATAATTGAGGATGCTAGGGTTTCAGTAGATGTGATCAGGACGAGAATAAAAAAGAAGCCCAACCGAGAAACCCCAAAACCAAATGAGATTCCAAACAATCCAATCCGACATCTCTCTATTATTATTATTCCAAATATCCACCAGTCTTTTAGTTACCAGTCATTCTGTCAGAAAACAAGTTGAATGCATATAGGAAGCGAGAGAAATCTCAATTTTCTTTATCTTCTCCATTCCCAGTGACACTGGCACGGTAGTTCTAGAAACTTACCGTCGCTGCACTGGAATACGAAGCCACTGCCACCACCACCTTATTAATAGCGTGTGTCATGCATCATGAGATGATGATCTATTTATTTGGTGGATGCCCTTTGATAGATTTTTGTACCCTTGTACATAATTGCATTTTCGAGTCTAAGCTGGAAGGAGCAAGTTTACACAGGGAGGAGGAAACAAGGCCCGGTATTTTCATTCACGGAATTCACAAGTGAAATACCCAGAGTGCACCAGCACCACCGCCGCCACCACCGCAGAGTGGAGTATATTCACGGAGCGTTGACGTCTGCTGATATTTGATATGAAATTTTCCATTTGGAATTCAACAGAGGGTGAAAATTCAATTAAATGAGTATCTTGCGATTATCACCCATCGCACTTCTTTGACTTTTCCCGACAGCAGCACAGCAGTGGTATGGCTGAGCCAAATGTAAAGCCAGTCCCAGTCTCCCCGTTCAACGTACTGACTCTAGTGTTTTCACTAAGAAAACATGGAATTTGAATTCATTTCTGTCTGTCAACCGTTATGGGGCTTTAGCGATTGGCTTTTCAAAAGATCCCCAGAAGTACAGAGAAATGGGGAACGTATGGCCAGTTGCATTTGTACATTGGCGACATACAGAGCTAGATTTAAATGATGGTGCCGTCATAATATTGGGCTTCTGAACGTATATTTTTCTCAGCTTCAGCTTCAATCTGTCAATAATTTTTAAGAACCTGTAAGAGTTAAATCAGTTTTATATTCGCCACGAGAGTTTGATTTATATGCTGATAGCATGTGCGTTTTAAAACATACAAAGAAATAATGGCAATGTGGACGATGACTACCCATCATAAACCAGATCAACGATGGGGAAAGTTGAAGTAAACTTTTTTTTCTTGTTGCTGCATGTTCCATCTTTTTCTGTCTTCCATAAATGAGTATGGTTTACCATTGAGATTTTTTAAAATGATAGGAGTTGGATTCGGCCAGATTTATATATTTATCAAGTCCCAAAAGCATATGTACCTACGCATGTAAAAGACGTGTAGGTTTCCTAATAATATGCATGTGTTGTAGTAAGATTTTAAACCCAATGTCCCTCTAGGGATATTCATGAGAGAAGAAAAACTTTTAATATTGGCATCATCATCAGCGAAACGTTTTCTATAGAAAAAGTTGTCTAATCTCAGTTTAAAATCAGAATGATGTGAAACTCAATATTGTACGCAATACACAGACACAGATCCACGGTCTGATCTAAAATGTCCCCTATCCTTTTCGTCCCCAAAATTTTCTTTGTAAACCCTGTCATCGTCATCATTTTGATTGTAGATTTCTTGCGTTTTGGACGAGGGAAACGAGTATTTTGTAGCAGCACGACGAGAGAACGTTAGATAGGAGTGTAGTTTCCAAAACGTGTATTTACCACGTTCACCAACATAGTTGTCGACCAACTTTAATTTTCATCATGACCTTATCACTTACAATCTCAGATAAATGTTAAATTGCTCGGTATGAAGTTTGGTGATGATGAGATGCGTTGCATTCGGCAGCAAGGAATTCTGCCCGAGTATTAGTGTGGCTAGAGCACGTTTAATTTTATGATGAGTATATAGAAAACGAATAAAAGTGTACGCATTGTATAGTGAAGCATGTTTTGTAAAAAAATGTTCAATTATTGAAAGAGCAGCTCTAACTACTAGAGAGAAAAAACAGAACAGAAATACACGGGCAGAAAATATGGTAGTCTAAATACACAGTAAAGGTCGTGTCGGTTGGTTTCTGCAATTACGAGTTTACGACGAGTAGCCTTGCTACTGTACTAATTGTATCTCCACCAACCTGCTGGGGTTCTCTCAAGAAAAACGTAAGTAATTCATCATGTCTTCCTTGCGGTAAGAACTAAGAACAAATCTTGTAGGAAGAGACGTCAACAAGCACTATATATAGTTTCTTTGGAAGGAGAAATGGGAAGCAACTTTGCCATTGTTGTCAACGAAAAATAATAAAAAGGAGCGGAAGGGAATGGGTTGGATCGATGCTGCTCTCTTGCTGTTTAGTCTTTTCTATTTCACAATCTCAATTTTGTATGGCACATGGAGTTCCTTCTTCTTCCACTTTCAATACGATGCTGAAAAGATACAAACCAAACATGAACACAATGGACGTCACAAACAGAGCAAAAGCTCGTTCTCTCCGGTAGAGAACTTGTTGATGTTGTTTGTTGGTGTTGCTCAAGAAGTAGTATTACAAAAATAACGAACCACGCTCTTCTCTCTTATGGCTAGTTAAAAACTTTATACTATTACGTCCATGATACCTACTGAAGAATATTAACTTGCAGCATAGATAGCTAAATATAATTCTCATATACCTACACAACAGTGCATTCAGATTCAGTGCATGATTTTTTTGTATTTTAATGCCCTTCGTTAATAAACAATAAAATTGTGTTTCTATTCCAATAACTCAAGATTTATTGTGAATCACTGATAATGAAAATGGCCTTCATAAACATTTGCATCATGGTTAACTACGTGCATAAATAATATATTATTACGGTATTGAGAATGAGACTTGAGAGAGGGCAACGCGAAAAAAACTCTTTCCTGGCAAAACGCAAAGAAACGTTGCATTGTTGAACTCAAAGATAAACTTCATCGTCGTCCTCATGAGTGGGGCTATACTTTAGGTTGAGTTCGTAGTGCCAGTCATCCTACCCAATAATGTACGTCGCTTGCAATGCAATAGCAGCAGCAGCAGGAGCGGATACTTTTCCTGTGGCATAAAAGAGAAGTGGACGCAGAAGAGCCGAGAGAGAGAGAGAGAGTAGCAAGGAAAGAATGAAAGAGAGAAGAGAAAGCGGATAAAATATTGACTGTGTGAGTTGCGTACATTAAAACAAGCAAAGAATAGGTGGGCTTTGTTTTCCGAGACTTTCCAGAGTGGTTACCCGTACTGTAACACCTGATTGGTTCACATAGCTAATCGTAAAGGCGTGACTTTGGCCACCGCTACATACACAATTTTTTATTTTTTGTATTGACTCCAACGTGTGTGGTAAATGTAGTCGTTTTTACACTTCATTCCTGAGAATATTTTTTTCGGGAAAAGTTCTCGTTCCATCGTTATTTAAAAAATACGTTAGACGAAGGTATACAGCGCTTCGTTTTCTGGGAGAAAAGTTGTAAGCATGTAACAAATTCACACAATAAAACTTTGCATTGAATGGGAAACCTTCTATTCATTAGTAGTAAATTGCCTGGCTTAACTACATTGGCGAAAGGTAATAATGATTTGCAGCTATTCAATTTCTGAGGACTGGTGGGATACCATCTTATGGTGCGTAGAGGAAATAAAAACATCGTTTTCTTCTCTATACACGAATTATTCCTAAGACAAATTTTTCGGTAAACTGATCATAAACTTTTGCCAAAGGTGCAAACTTTTTAAAGAATTCACAAAATTTTAGTTGGGAGCAAAAGCAAAAAGGACTGGTAAGAAATGAATCAGACCTAACGCCTTTAAACGTGTTGCATCTCAACGTAATTTATGGCACACAAAAATATAATCGGGCTTCCCTTTTCTTTCAACTAAACGTTAATGCCTTGCTCGTCATCTTATAAAACTGCGTCCGTACAGAGTGAAAATAATTTGAATAACTTTTAATTCGTAAAATTTGCTCTTGAGGAACAAATCCAGTTGCTGGTATGGTTAAATGTGAAAATTTCTAAATGGCTGAATAAGTAGTACTATAAATTCGGAATGTTACAATCTTAGATAAGTTTGTATCCAGATCCAGAATATATAAGCAATATTTGCTGCTTTAGTTAAAGCCATTTCCCCATATCAGAGAAGGAAGCCTTTCTAAGGTTCAAATGAATGTTGGAAACTATGTTACATAAAAACAGAGTAGACAAGACAAAGCTGCCTATGGGCGCATAGGTATGCTCACTCACTTCACTAGATTTTCTTTCTTTTTGTACAAAGTATAAAAGGTGCGGTAAGACGGTAAAGGGTTATATATATTAGCCTTTTTACTACCACCACTTCACTTCTTTTGCATGTACATAAATTATCAAAAGTTTTTTTCTATGGACAAATGGAGTCCCATAAAACTCTTTGCTTTCACCCAAGCAAATAATGCCGGTGAACTCACTCTCTTTCTCACTCCTACTTCTTTAAGTATTTATACAAACCTTAAAACTCACCGGAACACCGTGTACATATATTTACCCAACTTAAGTAGCATATCCAAACGGCATAGATACAGCATACAGCCAGGCCGTATACAAATAGGCATGCTGTCGACAGTCTAGTCATAAGGTGATTTTTCGTTATTATGTGCGACAAAAGGAAAGGATGTAAGCATTATATCTTGTTCAACAATAATGTTTATCATTATGATCATAAGCTACGTTATATATAGCGTAGTGGAAATATAAAAAAGTTGTAAGACAGAGAGTCTTTGCGCTGGATATACTACTTAATTTTACGTACACACTGCTCGTCTGTAGATTGTGCATTTCTGAAAAAGAGCGGATTCTCACTAACAAGTTCTTCCCTTTAGCTTTTGTTATTTGCATTATTATACACCATCATCGTTCTTTTAAGCAACAAAACCGTCTTTATAAAATCCTTTTTCTACCTTTCAGCCCTTCTTTTGTATCGCGTTGTTATGAAAGATTATAATAAATGCCTACCGCTACAGGCAAAAGCTACAAATAGACAACCTACAATTTTTGGACTCGTTCAATATTCAATATACCATGTGCGCATCGCGTAACCATAATGTTACGTAGTATGTACATTAAAAATGTACATGCTCTCGAAATGGTCGCGTATATTTTCAAATTACTTTAGTATAATTACTGGGAAAGTATTTTTATTTCCCACATGCTACTAAACTTGACAAATGCAAAAAAGACGATGGACATATTTTCAAGAAAAGTTGCTTTGAAATGTAAAAGTCCCGTTTTTAAGATATCCCTATATATGTAGGTATATGAGTGATATACGAAGGAAGTTCTAGACAAATGAGGATGAAATTAATGCTGTTAGGATTAGCTGCGTATGTACCAATATATACCCAAAGAATTTTGTCTCCGTTGAGTTTTCAGCAAATAAGCAGTTACATTAAATAATAAGTGAAAGTTCTCCTGGAATGAAACCAAGTTAAAATCCCATCAAACGGAAACTTTGAGTTCACACAATACATACAGATAAGGGAGAAAACTTTAAACAAAATGGTAGAAGGTCGGTATGCTTGACTGGCTTTGCTTGTTTCCTCCTCCTTCTTTACCTGAAGTTGAAATAGTGTTACGTTTTTTTGTTACAAGCAGACGAGAGTGGAGAAAGTGAAGTTGTACATTGTGCACAATGTAATATTATGGGGAATGTGGGTATACGTATAATAAAATGTAGGCATGTATTTGTGTACAGAGTATGGAGCCTGAATCCAGATGAAATGGAGTTGCTGAGTTGCATAAATATATGTGTAGTGTATGTGATACGTGAACCACATTTAGATTGAAGAAGTAGATAGGTACACAATGAGCACTTCACTCACATACACACACGCTAAAGATATATTGTAAAAGTATATGTGCAGTAAATTGTATAGAAAGAAAGAAGGGATTGAAGAGGGGGAGAGTAAAAGAATATTGGGATTTAATACGTGTGGACGAACTAGACACAGGAGAATGGATATGGATGGAGAAGAGAATGAGAGTGAAAAACACATCTTTTTCTCTCTTTAGGATTGCGCAAACTTCCTCAAAAGACATCCTCCATTCACTGCGCATTTCCCATAGAGAACCAACGACAAGGAAAGTGACAGTCCACGGGGCTCTTTCCCTCTCCCTTCTTCTGTTCTATTCATAAAGTTGAACCAAGAAAAAAGAGAAAACAACGTCTGTTACATTTTAGTACATATACCTATTTAAGAGCGTAATATTATACGAAGCCTTGTATTGTACCAACTACAAAGCCAGGGAGATCTACACTCTCCAGAAATGGAAGAAAATTTAAAATGCATAGTAGCATATAATATTCTTTACTGAAGTTTTCATAAATCTGGATATTGTATGTGTCTGCATAAGATATGATACATGTACTACTATCATTGTTCTTGTAACTTTCAATTAGCTCTTTACTATTCTTAGTATTGGAAGATTGGTATTGAAATCTGAAACGATTCCGTTTCTTTGCTTACAATGTACATTTGATAAATGCTGTGATGAAATGTAAAATTTGCAGAATGCTTTCGTAAAACATTATGTATCGAGTACAGAGAGATGACCCAACAATACATCCTTTATATACGCTACTCAGGCAAGGAAAGTGCTTCACATCATTATAAAGATGTGCGTGGCCTACCTGACATATATAAAGGGTTGATGATTAACATCTCCCTTAAAATTCAAATCTCAAGTATCCATTCTTATCACTTCTCACGTTTCTGTGTAAGTTGTTGGTTGGTATCGTCTAGCATGTACAAATACGATATGTCAGTATCGTGTCGTGAGCATTGACTAAATGAACTAGATTATGCGCGATGAGCATGAATAACACAAAAAAATCGTTTCGTATTTTTAATGCCATTTACACTGGTGGTCAAATCCTCCTTTCCTTTGTTGTGATCATGTTGGCTGGATTCGATGAGTAAGCAAATAGTACAAAGTAAAAAAGGCATGACTTGGAGAATCTTTTATTACGCTTTTTAATTACAAGCCGTGATAAGATGATTACTCCATACATGCTTCGGTTACATTTACGAGCAGCACAAGGTACAGAAGATACTGCCAGTATCATTTCTGTCACCTAGAAAAGTATGGACACAAATAATAGCATAAGACTCATCATTTCTTGACACATTTGAATCACAAGACATTTTTAGAGCTTGGTATAATTTGCAGACACCCTTACTTTGAGAGAAATGTACGAGTACGTACAAATGTTCTGTGCACCAAAGCTAAAGTTGTTGATTCATGGTACAAATTCAGTTCTCAGCTTCGAGTCACAAACTGAGAACCGTAGTAAATTGAACTCGGAAATAAAGAAACGACGCATCTAATATAAGTAACCTGCCATTGTACCCCTGTGTACTGAATTTATATTGTCTTTCATATATTGCATGCATTTCTTCGTATCCTCATGCAACCCTTACATTATCGAAAGCAGTCAAATTCTTCGTCTTTGCTAAATATTTTTATTTATCTGTGTCTGAAACTTCACATGTAAAACAAAAATAATAAATAATATATCCACTCAAATTCATCAATTTGTAGTTGTTATATGTTAAAGTTATGCGAAACAAGCATAAGCATCAGTAGGTAAGTTACATTTCGTGGTACAAGTCCATTTCCAATTAATTAAAGAAAGCGATTCGCTTTAATTTGTAACTGATGCGTATCTGGTAAGCAGTGTGGCACTTTGTACAAATGATGGGAAATGTCTTCCTGTGCACACCTTCACATTGAAAATCTTCCCAGCAAATATGATTCCATGTCATTCCAAATATACCTACAAATACCTACCACAAGTGGAACACCGTAGACGGTTTTATTATTCATTCACGAAAATGAAAAAAGCATCACCCCGTACCACCGTTAGCAAAACTCGAAAACTACTTATTTTCGGGTATTAATAAATACGAATATATTGCCCCTCATCTCCGAAGGTAGCACCACGCCGCAATTTTATACGGAGACCACCGTGCCTCCTAGAAGCATCGCTACTTTCGCTCAAGTATTAAAATATTCCAAGGGGGAAAACGTAACAAATGGGCTACACGCGTTAATTTGAGAACAATAGATCATATCCAACTGCATGAAGCATGCTACGTTTCCTCTCATTTTCCTTTGGTTCCGTATCCGTGTTCGTGAAACGGCACTGACCATCATTCCACATCATTATCATCAATACCCCACATGTAATATTTTATTATTTTATTTAAACCATAAAAATAAAACAGGTACAAAGTACAAATTGAACAACTTGGTAACATGCCTCTGTCATGTTCAATATCGCAAAATTATTATATTTTATGGTAATGCATATAAACAAATATTCTTGTTTCATAAAACTCCATAAAAATGAATACTGGTTTTCCTATGAAACTCCATTAACGCAATCCTTATGTATCCCGAGAAGAAAATAAAGCTAACTACACATTTGTACTTGGGGGTGTCCTATAGATATGCATGCGCGTTTCAAACACGATTGTGCACCAACGCCACCTTCAAAGAACTGCCTACAACAGGGATAACCTACAAGTTTCAAACTTGTAGTTCTTCGTCGGCAAATGAGGTTGTGCTGTAAACCGCTGGGTTACCAGTCGACAACAGGCGGAACATCAAAAAGAAAGCGTCCATTCGCGTCCCCTAAGAATCTTGTAAAAGTAGGTAGGTATGCATTTTATTGGAGGAGAGAACTGAAGAGTTTAGGTGAAGTTTCAGTCAGGGCTTGCGTTGATGATTCCCAAAATGTATATCGTGTAAGTGTTGTCGTATGCGTACGCAAGCAAAACCAGGCCATGGTCCATCTAGCGAGTAATGTTAACAGTTGCAGAGATCCTGGCTTTGGGATTTTTCCCTTGCCTCAAGAAACTTAATTGTTCCAGAAGGGTGCGCTCGTTTACAAAACGCGTGCTTATGCTTTCATTGTTGTTGATGCACATGTTAGGTGCGATGCGGCTTGGTTGTGATTAAAGATAGAATTATGTATATATCATGATGCTAGAACTGATGAATCAGCCTTTGGTTTTCGAATTAAAATATAATTTAAAGCCTATTTATGAGTACTTAAAATTTATTTAACACAAGTAAAATACTAAGTATTGTTTTTCTTACCTGTGGTTCTGTCACTGATATATTACTTCCTTTAGGTGTCATAAACAGGTTTGTGGTGAGGCGGTATTATATTCTTTGAAATCTAAAATTTAAATTACATACGAAGATTGCTTTAGAATATATATTATAAATTATAATATATAAATTGTTTTAAAATTGTTCTAAAATTGTTCTAAAATTATCCACTGACAATATTGACAGCAACCAGTTATGAGGTTATGAGTAATGCATAATTAACATAACTTATTCATGGCAAGACCTTATGTACTATGTACCAATACCCCAATATACATACACATACGAAATATTAGAGTACCATGTATATGATATATATACCTATGTAGGTTTGAGTAGGTAGTGTTTTTTAAATTCATAAAATCATGTAAGAAATTACTTATCAACACACGCTGGCATACCGATGAACGAGTGCAATAGAATAAATATTATGCGCTGTTACCCGATATTACTGTTCATGCAAAAAATTTAATATCATTACTGAAAAGTGTAAGACGCATTTAATGTTGAGTCGACTGGGTTGTGTTTCATAAAACGGGTACACGATAATGAGGTAGGTATTATTATTGAGGTCAAGTCGAAGAAACTGGGCGAATGAAATTTTTCCAGATAATTGTTACCATTATAATGTGCGATAATGTTATTTTGGTAAATTAGTTAAGCAATTCAAATGTATTACAGATATATTTAATTTAGTCAAACTCGTATCATCATGTGCTATTAAACCGAAACTATTGGCACACCACTCCAATGTTCTATAAGGTCATCATGCGCAACTTAAGTTTACTTGAAGCATTTTCATACTTTTGCTGCTGGACGTAGGAGTAGTCGTCACTCACAGAAGAACTTGATAGGTTTCTGATTCTGTTTCACTAATTGAAGTAACATTTTTTGTAGTTTTCCTGACGTTGACTGCAGTTTGCAACTGGTGGCTGATTGAAGGAAGGGTGTAAGGGTGTGATTGCAAAACAGATTCAAATGTTATTTACTTAGGTATGTGCATACTCGATAGACATTCATGGACAATAAAGATAAAATATCTTCAAGCACGACGCTTAATAGACAAGTGGGTAATTAGATTGGTCATATTCATTCAATTTTAGTATAAGACGCTTTGGTCAGTGCTGAGAAAAAGGAGATCAATGAAATCGGTCTAACTTTAAAGTGCTGTTACAGTCACGGTATTTATAACAGGACAAATAATTGGAAGATTATTAATACTTGTGACTCGTGACTACCTTCACTGTAAATGTTTCATGTGGTGAAAACTTAATGTTTTTAGAATGTAACGGAAGTATGTTCAAATTTGACCAAATTAAATAATCACACAGAGAAAACTTTCACCATCTTTCTCTGTGTGGGTAGACAGATCACTCTAAAAATTAAACGTCAGCTTCCGGTTTGAGAAACATCTTCTCAATCGCTTTGTACATATCGTAGGAACCGACACATGAGCATTCCTGAGAAGTAGAATAAACCGCTACAGGCAGAGTAAAAGCATTATGCAGCAATCGAACTCTTGGCTCAAGAAAAGATTAACATATTGCGTAACATATTGCTTTTCTTGCGCTTCTTCCTATTACACATCAGGAAAGTTTACCTGCAGTTTGTGCAATGACACTTCTCGATGATGTTTAGCACAAAATGTGAACAATCATGCAAAATTTACTTACTCGAACCTGAATGTTTACCCACCCATTTGAAGTTCATAGCTCAATCAATGGTCAGTGTTGATTCACTCAAGGTTTAAACAAAATACATCCACGCATCTATTTAATAGATGTTGAGTATGACAGGGGGAATTTACTCTTCACCTTCCCCCTGGGGTTCCACTATCATACTTCAAACAACGAAATTGATTGTACAAACTGCGAAATAAGGGCACCCATAGTAAATGTGGTAATGCTGGATGTGTGGATACGCGCTGGTAACGTAAAAAACTAAAATAATCTATTTGTGTACAAAGTGTTAGCTTTTACCAATGATATTCTGCAATAAATGGTTGGATAATTCATATACCTATGCATATTCAATGTACAACTGACTGTCTTTCCCTGCATCTTACAATCTTGTTAGGAATACTCCAAAGGATGCAACATAACATGACTTACCTCGTTTGAGTACCGGTAGAGCAAAAGAATTCTTGCAATGGATTGTTATTATCGCTATTATGACGTTGGCTGCCTTTCATTCAACATTTGAATTGTCACATCATCATCGTCTTTAAGTTAAATACAAAAGAGTTCTTGCTCTTAGAGTATGGTATTTGGTCTCTCCTCTTCCTCCTTTTTATCTCTCACGCTTCTTGTTGTCGATATAGTTTAGAAGCTGCTACTGATTATGACGATGGTGGTGGTGGTGCATAATGTGCCATCCCTATTCACACAATTCAAGTGTGTATGGAGGAGGAAGAGAGGGACATTCTCTGTCTTTCTCTTTCTTTCTATTCTTTGCATGTCTCTTTTGTGTGGCCATGTAATAGTAGCGTTTTCAAAGAGCAAGTGAAAGAGAAAATAATGGAAGCGAGATGCAGATCGATTTGAGTGATAACTGATGTCTATTGATGGTCGTCATCAGCCAACTTTTCAGCCTAAACTCAATCCTATCTTTCCAGCTTGAGAAGATTGGAAGCAAGCAGTTCTCTTCTGCTGTCGTCAATGCTAAAGCTGTGTCATTGCTATGTCCCTTTATTACGCCACGCAAAATGCGGCTTGCCACTACTATTGGATTTGCTTTTCACTCGCTTTGTTCATTGTTGGACGCTTTCATTGTATAAGGTAGAAGCATGCATGAAAACAAAGATTCAGAATCGAGGTTTCAAAGAGGTTGATAAAAGTTATGGTTTTTACAGTCATTCATACATAACAAGTAGAGGATTCTGGTGAATGGGTGAATGTGAGGAAATCAGAGAAACAATCTTTTGTCTTTTCCAGAATTGTACTACTCATTGAACAAACAAACAATGGTTTATGCTCTTATTGGGCATGCAACATACAAAGAAGTACAGCAATCCAATTTTCGGAAACAATGATTAAAGTGTACATGACGCAGTATTTATAAGATCGTCGACTTGCTGGTTGCACGGTGCTGGTCTCAGGAGAAATATGCTATTTATTTACTCACTTAATCTGAATAGTTAAAAAATCTAAGCCATTACAATTAACAGTACTGTCTTTTGACGCGTCGTAAATAAAAATGGCAGAAATGAGATGGACAGAATTTACGTTCCTTGCACAAATTAGAATGGGTGCTTGAATTCTGAGAATGTGTACTTTTCTGCCGGCGTAGTACTGCATTTTAATGAAAGAAAGTGGTTGGTGAGGGGAAAGAGTCGCTCCTACATGCAAAATTTGTGCCACGAAATAATAACTATGCTATAAAAGCATTCAGTTAGTTGCAGTTTGCATAGGTACACAATTTAGAGGCGCAATATTATGGAGCAACTAGCCCAGGAAGCACCGCTCAGTTGGTCCGCTCCGTGTACTCCACCTTTCTCCCATCATGACAAAAATCTTTTCAAAACAGTAGCTTTTTTCTCTGCAAACTTTTTTCATTTGAAGAAAAAGTAAGATTTTTACAAAGATTGTTCACCCACAAGACATCCATATGTATTACATTGAAACCATTGTTTGGAAAACGGATGGTGAAAACAGAATAAAAAGAGTTGGAAATCACAAGTGAGAAGTGGGCCATAAATCAGGGAGAAATCTTTTGTGCTCACTAAATGTTTCATCTTTATACTTTCTTCTTCCATTCCACGTTTTACTTGTTCGTATTTTTCCGTCTCTTTTTAACTGAAGTGAAAGACGAAAAAGTGAATAGCAAACACATATTTTGGCATACGAAGAAGCGTAAGAGGGAAAGGGAAAAAATAATACAATTGTAAAGATTTTTCTTGTGTGCAAAGCAGGGAGCATCTTATTTTAAGTCGTTTTTCTTATTGTTTGGTATTGTGTGATATGCAAAAGGTTTCCTCTTCGGAGAGACTCAACATTTATTTAGATTTTTTTCCGTTCCAACATGATGTAGAAGGACTTTCTCTGTATACAAAGCATCTTCGTCTTTACTCTGACTGACAATGCGATAAATACAAATATATTTTCATTTCCAGTCATCTTAACTATCTTCTTAAAAAATTGAAAACATTCCTCAAATACGAATCGTCATGTATCGTTCATGTAGTCAGTTCTAATTCATGTAAGTGTTCTTTACAAGCGTCTGTAGTAAATACCGACTGCACTACTGTTTAGGTAATATGATTGCGATGATATGTTTTCTCTTCTCCATGTCCAAACTTTCATACATTTACGTTTGGAGACAACGAACAACTAAAAAATATCTTCAAACCTATTTCAAATACACTTACCTATATATATATATATATATAGGTATGGATTTTATATAAATTATCGCTAATTAAAAACAAATTAAAATCTAAAGCTAGCTACCACATTTCATAATATCGTCGATTTTGCATATCATGCTAGCTGTAGTCTCACAGATAGCTGTAAATGTTGTAGATCTTTACGTTGGGTTAGATGAATTGATAGATTGCATGCAATAAATTTAATTTTATAAGTTGACTAAAAGAAGATCGAATACACAATTTGTAAAGGCATATATGAAATACCTGAACAAATTGCAAAACATTTTTCTCGTTCTAATAGACAGCATGAATCTCTTTAATGTACATCTTGTCCAATAATTAAGCAAGTGTCCAAGTTAATTTCTTGCTTCAGACCTGATTGTGCTCGATTTTTAATCCACAATTACAACCTGAGGAGTTCGTAATACAGAGAGGTGTTGGCTATTGCTTTGTTTCCTTACTCTTCCTAATGCTTTTAAATCGTACACCGATATACCGAATGCATGTCCATGAATTTTGATATTATGTACATGTATACATAGGTATTCATTTATCCTACAGAACGGTAACTCTGTCGGTGTGGGGTGCGACAAGAGGAAGTCAGACGTGGCAGTGTGATCATGAAAGGAGTATGTATGAAGGCTGTTTATTTAGAGGTATCGTTTGAAATCAACCTCACAATCAGTTCTCGTAAACGTAATTCTCAGCTCACATCAAATATCCACAAAATGACAACATAAGCATCAGATCAGATATAAGGAACTTTTCACTTTATGAACCACTGAGCCAAATGGAATTATCCCGATCATGTGTAAGCGGCTTCTCTTCCTCTTCACGCGCATATTTTATACCTAGGTATTTATATTAGCACCATTATTGTCCAGAGTGGATATGTGAATGAGATTACATGCATGTGCGGCGAAGTGGCTGGTAGCAATAACAATGAACGAAACAATTGTACAACAACAGGAACAACAACCGGCCGTGACCAATTCGTATGTGGAGCTTTTATGAATATAAACTTGTTTCTCAGTTCTCACTCGATTTTATACAATGTCCTGTTCGTTTCCATTTGTCTATTTATATTGTTATGATGAAAGAGAGAGAGAGAGAGAGAGAGAGAGGAAGAAGAAATAATGCAACTTACTATTCCATTGCGAGGAAATGACATTAGTGCTATATATGAACACAATGCGAAAGAAGTAAAAAACGAGAGGAGAGCAAATAACAACAATAATAAAAAGTACATCATCAAATTCATAAAAGTCGAGCTTTTACCCCTACACCATTCGGCTTGCACTAAAACTCAGGTTTTGTAAAAATACATTTGAAGTGAAGTAATAATAATAATAATACGCGTGTGAGCTTTGTTCTTTATTGTAGCAGCAAAAAGAAATTCTTTTATTTTCCACACATCTATAACTAAACAAAAAGGGTAATACAAGAGATAGAGGAATAGAAGTTGCAACGGCGCGCCATGGAGCGGTATAATATAATGCGTCATCTAGATGACTATAGGTACAGGGTATTTATAAGTGAGACTCATCTTTGGATGTGCGCTTATTTATGCATACATTATCGTTTTTCAGTAGCCTAATGTATGTATGTAATGATTATACAGAAATATAAGAGGCCGGCTTGATTTTGTCGTATGATATACACAGATCTATACCCTGTGCAGTTATATGGCAAGTTAATAGGTTTATATATACTGGTGAAGGGAATAAAAGAACGGTTGCGAGTAAGCAATAACTTAAAAAAGCACATTAGGAGGACTCTCCATCAGCAGATCAGACAATACCCAGTAAAAGATGAATAATGCAACATCATAATAATATGTGTAATAATAGTGTAGTTGGTTTGGTTGTAACAAAGTAACAATAACAAAGGAAAGATGTATAATATGTAAGAATAACAATACAAACGCATAATGAAAAATGTCTCTCGATCTATTCATTTGTCTATTTATGAAAATAATAACAATAAATATACGGAAGCAACAGAAGAAAAGACTAATGGGATCTGAAGAGTGCGGTATCGAGCCCTGCCAGCTATCCAAAATCCAAGCAAAATTATAGTGTCTACACAATCTATTCATTATTTGTTTATAAAATGCACCTAACTGAGACAGCGCAGCGAATGGAGCAAAAAAGGCATAATATTAGGTATGTAAATTAGATAGACGAAATAGTTAGCACATAGTGTCCAGCGGAGGTGGACATGGATTGATTGCAGCAAACGTGAATAAAAATAATTAATAAGCATAATCATCACCTGGTTCTCTTCCTTCGCCACTGTTAACTCATCTTGCATTTTCACTATTTTGGACTGAATTTAACAGTTCCTTTTCCATTCTCATAGTCAACATGTACATGTCATAAAATGCAGATGAGTGTCATATTTTTTAGAAAAAGTAGAATCATGAAAACTACGAATTCCTTCAACTTGAATTTCGTATGAACTCAGAAATAAATTTTAGATTAATTATTATTATAATACAATATTTTAAGGATAAAGAAAAGTATATTTTTTCTTCGATTGAAACTTTTTTTTCATACGGTATAGGATTGTACAAGTAGGCGAAAAGGGAAAAAGTTAAAATTGTAAGTAGTAAAAAGCAAAGCACAGTAGAAGGTAACAATAGTTCCATGAGTGACTGGAAGATACTAGCCTGCACTATGCACTCTATTTTTTAATATTAATTCACAAATGAAAGTACATTTTCTTCTCAATTTTTACGCATTCGTGTTGCGGGTTTGGTCACAAAAGCGCATACAACAATCGCTACTATTATTCATGGAAAGAGAAAAGACGAAGATTCACAATAAAAAAGTGGAATACAATAGCTCAATTGAGGCTCCTTGTCTGTGAAGCCGTGCCATGAACTATGTACGGATGATGTGTCTAAATCTAAAACGACGATATTGTTGCATTGTGGTTCCATTTTTGTTTGAAACGTCCATCTTTCCATCCTTTCAATTCATTCATTCATCCATCCATCCGTCTATTGCGTGGTGTGTACTTCCCTTTTCACGACAAGAAAAGAGAAATATCAAAAGAAAGAAGAACAAGAAGAAGATGACGAAGAAGCAACAGCAGGGATATATTGTAATGTGACGGGAAAAGTATTGTCTACGTTCTGCTCAGCGTCTCTCTCTCTCTCTCAATAATACACATTTTTGTGTCCGTTTTGTGTGTGTAACTATCTGTTGTGTAAGTTTTGTTGTCGCTCTTATTCTTCTCTTTTTCGTTGTTCTCCCTCTTCGTCGTTTTCTACAAATGCATAAAGCAAAAGGCAATACGTAATGTAACGTAAGTAATAACTGTGTGGCAGCAGACAATAATAGCAACGTGAGTCTTTGAATGAGCGAGAAACTTACACAAAGTAAGCTACATATATTGTGTAAATGATGATTCTATTGTACGAGTACATTTCATTATTATTATATTGATACATGGCCAAAAAAGGGATGGATGAGTCTGATGTGAATGGATTGTGGGAACGCATATAATATGTAGCGTTATATGAACTTGCGTTTTTTACGTAAATATACAGACACCTAAACAGTCGGTCCGATGGTACGTACCCAGTTTGTTTAGCTTTGTTGTGCTGCTGTTCCTGACGATGATGATGGTGTGAGCTATTATGCTCGAAAAAATGTTTTGTGATTGTGTCTTTTGAAAAATGTTCTTGCAGGTATGCATGCCGTTTGGATGGAGCTTCCAACAGCAACTGGAGATTTGAACATAAACTGTACGCGTCAGCTACAAGGTGGACACGTTGTTATGTAAGATACTTCCCGTGCATGTGTTGGAAGATGTCCGATGTAGCAAGTCATCAAATAGCCACCTGTCTGTGTTATGCTCTACGATGCACCTAGTGCTTCAAGAGCAAACAATTCACCAAAACCGATGTTAGAAAATGTACAGGGTAAAAGTATTTAAGTATACCGCAGAATGTGGAAGTAAATTCAATAATAAGATTCCCGAGTATTTGCTTGATTTGTTTGTCTAACAAAGTGTAGGTGAGTAGGTGTAAAGTAAAATGACATTTAGAGTAGCTTGCTAACCAGCGAGCAAATATTATTTATCAGTAGGTTCCGGAAGAGGATCACTTAACGGATTCAATGGCAGGGCAATTACCGTGAAAAAAGACACTCTGATACGAATTCTCACTAAACATATTGGATTGAGTTTCATTCAATTTCCACATAATATACTGGTACAAGTTGCTAATGTTTCGGGCTTACTGTCTAAATACTAACAACGACAACGACAGGATCATGAAAGTTGTTTTAACTTTGTAAATCAAATCATAAAATACCTAAACTATTTTCCCCCTAACCTATGAATGTTATTGTTAGGTCAAATAATTAATTATAAATGACACACAATCTTAATTTTTTCAAAAACATAATATTGTACATACTTTCATATTCACTGTATTCAGCACTGGTATACTTTCTTCTTGATTTTCTATTCTCAGTATCAGTCATGTAGAAAAAGTAATTCATAAATGTATGATCTATGGGCCATGAGAGGAGGAAAGACATCTCATAATATTCCAAAATATACATACCTATATTAGTTGTCGTGATTTTATTGGTGAAGGAATGAAAGAAAGCAAGGTAGGAAAGGAGTTGGTGAAACATGCAAAATTACGCAGTAATCGAGCCATCTACACATTTAAACACAACTATAGTTCTTTCATCTATAACACTCTAAAATGTCCAAAATTTACTATTTTACCAGTGGATTGTACAAGTAGAGACTACAGACACAGGCAAGCATTTTTGGGTGAGGGCGGATGCATGTTTACATAGGTAGGTACATGATCACACGGCAAAGCCATGTGTTGAGCACGAGTACTTTCTCTGATGATTCGTTCTTACAACATAACATCATTACCAATTACCACCGCTTATGCTCATGCTTATTGAAATCATTTATCGAGAAAGCAGAAGAAAAAAGAGTCAAGAAATACTTATTTTCCTTTCTGTCACTATATACATACCACACGACGGCTTGTAATCTATATTCAAATTCAAAGTACAAACAAACATATTTTATTGTAGTCTACCAATATAAGAATAAACACAGCTATCGTTCATGGATTTTGTTTTCATAAATCTTGCACTTTGTATTTATTCTTCGCTTACTTTTCCTTTCACTGCACTGATAAAAGCAAGGAATGAAGGAACGCATTTATAATAAAAAATAATGTCGTATGCAAGTTACATCTAACACCTTTATTATGACAAAGTCAACATTTTATGAAAAGCTACAAATTACAAAATCCAATACCTAACAGCATAATACATGAACAAACTAATGCAGTGGTGATTTTGTGGCATTAAGTGTGAAGGTACGTATTTGAGGTTTGCTAATGGCTTGAGGAAAACACGTTACTTGTAAGAGTCTAAAAAGTAAGTCAGCAATTTTAAGAAGAAACGTGCACAATTTGAGCAAAACCACGAGGATGACTTTAAAATGAAAATGCACCGGAAACTTTTCAGCTCTATTCCCCTTGGTATAGGTGGAGAGAAGTGGCAGAGAATTGTAAACAAATCGTTCCAGTCGACAAATAATCTTTCACAAGGAGAAAATATTGGCATTGTGTAAGCCCTACGGTTGTAATGGATGCAAGGTGAACATAAAAGGGTTGACATTTGAGCAAAGAAAATAAACCTTCTTGCAAAGACAAGAAAGTTAAGAAAGCTGACGAAGTGATAATGAAATCCCGACATCCTATGAGATGTTGTCATAAGAAATCCCATGTCATCTTGAACCTGTTGGAATGAGTAGAAATGACGGTAAAAGGCCCGACGGAGCAACGCTAATTCCATGGGAGAAAGGACAGTGCCTTGTCTGGGATGCTACCTGCACGGACACATTGGCCCCGTCCAACATTAAAAATTCGTGCAAAGATGCAGGATCCGCCGCCAATCAAGCAGCAGTACTGAAGACTAGAAAATATTCAGCCATTATTGATGCTAACTACAATTTTGTCCCTTTTGCCGTTGAAACAATGGGACCCTGGTGTGATGAGGCTGTCGATTTTGTGAACAAGCTAGGCGGTTTGATAGCACTACAAAGTGGAGAACCAAGGTCAAGATCTTACTTGGTGCAGAGAATTGGAATCGCTGTTCAACGTGGGAACGCAGCGTCGGTCATGGGAACATTTCCTCCTTCGGAATCATTTTCGGAAATTTTCCATATTTTATAATAGCTTTAATATTTTGTTAAACAGTTAAATTTTTGTTGCAAGTTGTAACCTCAAACACCATGTTAAAATTGTCAAAGTGGAATGTTAGCAATAAATTATTTTTATAGAATGGGGCATCATTAATGATTATTATGATGCGAATATGCGGGTAAGACGACTGATATTAATGAATTAAAGAAAAAAAATCTTAATTTACCTTTGAAAATGTCCAACTATTTTTTACATGCTAACATTATTTGTCACAACAATTTGCTTTCATTGTATTCTGATACCCGTGCATGTTATGTAGTTGTAAACTGACCTAACTGCAGCCGTATAACGGTACCTGCACGTGTATTGCAATATACATTCTTTGCGAAGATTTGTTAACAAAACAATCAAAGTGTTACTTAATTATCATATCGGACTTAAATGCACGATTGACGTGGTGCCAAACAGGTTCGGAGAAAATCTCACACGATTACTGAATGTCTTTTTGTGAAAGCACTAATGATACAAATGAAAGCATGACTTTGGATGGACTTTAGACCGCTACATCATGTGTATACACTTGGGGCAGACGGTCAGTTGCACTTGAACTACTCCGACAGGTGTGTAAAGGAATGGGCAATGACATGTTGTATGCACAGGCCAACGGTTTCAGACAATTTTATAAATCACATTAACATGGTAGTAATCTTTCTCCTTATGATTGCACATAAAGTGTGTATAAACACTTTTCACATCCCCAAGCTCAAATATATATTTTTGGTATAATATATGTATGTATATATATAAGCATAACAGAAATTCTGTTGAACTATAAATACATGTGCTTTAGATTATTACATACGTAGACGTGATAAATTAAGTCTGCTTTTACTATTGGCACTTTCGTCTTCATCAGTTATGCTTGTTACATTAAGACCCATTGTCTGGGTTCTGTTAACGTAGATAGCATGTCTGCGGCACAACATACCTACTCATAAATACATTATCTATATCCATATTATCAAGGACATACACATTTTATTTTTTGGATGAAATCACTTTCTTAAAATATTATTACACAAACCGACATTTTCTCCCAGTCTACAACAATAACGATTTCCAATTAGTGTCTGCCGGAACCACTTGTCATACTTTAATCTCTTTCTATTCCCCGCTAAATTTCCGGCTCCTGTCTCCGTAAGAATCTTTTTGGAGACCATGCGGTAAGGAGAAGCACCAACACCATTATACACTCTTCCGGAGAAAATAGATGATACAGCCATATTATTACTGCATAAAAATATGAAAGGTTGACTGAAGAAATTCCAAAAGACAGTAGACAGTTTCTTTTTTTCCAGAGAAAGAAAATAATGCCGACTGGAAAAAGGCTTCAAAAATTCAGCCAAAAAACGAGTACCACAACAAAGATGCACGCGAGCACAAGGTAAAAGCAGCAGTAGACGGGTAGTTTGTGGAGAGTGGATAGCTGCATGTGATCCCAAAAGAGGTGTATGGGCAACTGGAAGATACTACCAACTGTCTGACGGTATATACGCTGCATCAGCCAGCCACCACTCCGTTACGTTCATAAAAAGCCCATTCACAAATGCGCTACTACATATATATACTTTACACACACAATAGTAAGCTCAGCGTAGCTACGAATTGTCTACTCTACTTCCACCACCACCACCACCGATGTAAATAATAAAGGGTAGGAGAAGTCATATTAAGAGGAGCTTTTTTATTTTTTACTATTGTCATCGTCGTCACTAGTAGTAGTGTGTAGAGCAGAGAAACAGAACAGAGCTGTCGTGGCAGTAAAATATTTGTACATACAACCACTGCACTGCACAAATTCTTATGTTGCAGCTGAGGGCTCTTCCTGGGAACGAAAACGACAATGCGATGGCACGGTATTCTGAACACCAATAGCCATCATCACATTCTTGTAGTAGTGGTGTCATTTCACCAAAGACGTCTGGCAAGCTATGAGTGTACGACTTTACGTTTCTGAATTTGCTTTTTAAACATTGCTTTGATATTTCTATTACTGGACAAATGTGACACAATTTTCTAATCAGATCCTGGAGAAAACTCGGAAATCTAATTTCCAGCCAGTTTTGATTCGGTTTCTATCTAGACGTAGTATTCTTAGAAATTCCATTGCATTTGTCAGTGATGGACGAAAGAAACAGGAATAAATAATGACAAGCTATTGCCTATTAAACCAATTGCCTGGGTGCACGCATTTGTGTTAACATGTGGTGCATTTTAATAACTGGTAGATTTTGAACGCATATACATGTGTATGTGGTACAATAACATGAATTTGTGCCTTTGTAATAAATGACAATATTTAAACTTGTATAGGCAATACTAATAATATTGTATTGAACCCTTCGTACAAACGCACAACTTCCAATATTCATCAGCATTATCATCACGAAAATGAGTAAAAGATGACTTTTGGTTCAATTCCTTTTGAAGAGCCTGCTTCCATTTCCATTCTCACTCACTAACGACAACGTTGAAAGTGAGAAAGAGAGCATTTGGCTTGGAGCCTGTTATGGGGACGCTGAACAAGCTAACCCACGATGAAAACGACAACAAAGGAATAGTGAAGTGCATTGGTTTGGGTGTTGAATGCACAGGAAGAAACGATACCACCGCGCACATATCCAGCATACGTGATTGTTATGAGGTTTATGAAATTTCTCCTAGAATACTGCTGATAAAAACTGTTTAATCAAGCAGGTACATTTTTATGAATTTCCCACAATATTATTAAATCATTTAAATTCAATTGTCATTGTGTTTTATTGTTTCACCAAAACCAATCAGCTCATATGAAAAAGGAAACCATCAGGATAAGGATCGACTGAACCAGTCCACTGTGAAACAATAATGTGTTAACAAAATGGATTCATAATAATATTATGCTGTGCATATAATAAGGTAACTCAAAGCTCAACTTTCTCACTCGAGTACCGCAACAAGAGGTGCGGACGATGAAAAGGGTTAGCAGCAAATGCTTTATGGAATAAAGTTTGTTGAATGCTCGGGAACAATGCTGTGTACAACAACAACAATAATGTCATAACTAAAATTGTGCATTATACAGTACAACGGAGCCATTAGCACATTCATAATATCAGGCAAGAGGGAAAGATGAGTGTTGAATATTATGGTAAACGAAACAATACCACATCTCACCTGTAAGTTAAATTTATTTATTTTACTGCTGGCTTCAGCGTCAGCGATGGTTTTGTTTGCAAGCTCCTTTTGAGAAGAAGTGAAGTAGTGAAGGCATTGAACAACCGAACAATGTACAATGTTTTATTATTGGCATATCTTTTAGAGCTGGCTACTGGTGAGCTGATGCAATATGTGTCATGTAACTACATACATATATGCCCACGCTTCTTTGAGAATAACAATGTCTGTATTTCATTGTCATGCATGCGTAATAATATTTATACTCTTATACAAAAAGCACAGACGTTTTGTGTTCTTCTGTGAGAGTCGCAGGAGCGACCAACAAACAACAACATGCATAAATCTGTCGACAAACAGAGCACAAGTTGCGCTGTGTATGTCTGTATGACTTGCTAATAGAGTGGGACAACATGCAAGTGAACAAGTGAGCATTTCTTCACTATATCATATTGAATCTGTCCGATATGTGTACTGTTGTTGTGTGTACGACACAAAACTTACATGATATAATGCATTTCATTGCTTTTCTGGTGCTGTGAAAAGAGAAAAAAGAGAGAAATGGCAATGGAAATAGATGGGTAGGAGATGGAAGAATAAAACCAAGTTGTTGTATAACTGAAAAGCCAGAGAGGCTTCAGTGTTCGATGTGTGCTTGTGTGTGCACTGGCTTTGGCTGCGAACTGAACTCCACTTTTGAAATGTGTTGTTGTATGGCGCAGAATGTGGTACATAATAATATTGAGATCTTTTCTGTCGGAACACGGGTATCAGGACAATAGGGACGATAATTGCCTCGTGCTCAATAGACTTTTCACTCCTCTCTTTCTACAATAATGCACATTCTCATTCTACTTCTTATTGTTGTGTGAGAGTGTCGTTCGGAGTAGTAGTAGTGCCAGTAGGCTTGGCTCGATTTGCTTAGAGAATATTTTCTCGTGTTGTACAGCTTCTATTATTCTCACTTTTGTATAACATCAGAATTGACAATGATTATGCCATGCATACAACATGATGCTTTTAGTGTGCGACGACGACGGTGGTGATGATGATGCCAGCCAGTAGTAGTCCGAGCTGGCATTTTATGAATAATTTTGACGTAAGAATTGTTCCTTCGGAGTAGTACAAAAAGCACATAATTACTTTCATACACACCACCCGGAGAATTACGTATCATGTGAACATAAGCGATATGATAATAATATAACAAATAGGGATAATTTATTATATATAAAAACTATAGGTATGCCTCACTTCACGTTACTTTGCTTTTGATTTGTAATTGCCCTATTCAGAAATGCATTTTACAGAGGAGGAAACAAAAAATACAGTAATAATAATAATAATGGCAATCGCTGAATTCTGTTATAATTTTCGTGATGGCAGATAACATACAAAATGCTTTTCCATGAGACTCACGAGTCATGAGCGGGATACTTCTCAAGAAAGCAAGACAGAAACACGACTAGGTAATATCATACCTAGTAAACTTTTTCAATCGATTGAAATTAGTGCATATTATTATTCATCGATTTTAGCATAGTTAAGTATCAGTTCAATACTGTAATATTATATAATTGCATGAAATAAGTTAATGAAAATGCAAGCTAAATTATAAACTTTTGATCTGATTTCTCCCAATCCACGAATTCAAAGGTATTGAATTTACCAAGAAGGAAGTAAAAACAATTAACGGTTATTAAAGAAGCGGTCATAATGCAACATAGTGTCACTGGATGCCTAGCTTGAATCCATGGTCAATTGTCATACGCTGAGTTTAGAACAGTTAATAACTCAAATAATTTTCATGAAAAATGAAAGTGAATTCATTTGCATTGCCTTTTGAGTTTGTCAGAGGTATACTATTCCTCTACACATGCACACAGCATTTAGTTTGCATGGTTCTCTACTTTCATCCTCTGATGAACTTTTGGGGAAGCCACTTTTACATAAAAAATCTTCACTGATTAGAATCTTTAATGAAGAAAAAGATTTATACTCTCCAACGTCATGAAAGTGTGCATAAATGTTAGCATACACTTTAGATTGCATCATCTCATTTCCTTCATCTCCGCTGCGAGGTTTTAATTAAATATTTTCACTCTGTCGTAACGTAGATTAACATGATTTCATAGAAGCTGGTTAAGGTTTGCAACTAAAAAATTATATTAGAAAGCTGACTGGGTCAATCTAAAAGAAGCTACTGTTTCAGCTTACAAGGAGAAAAGTTACTTTTTCCAGTGATGAATTATATGTGCACAGTACAACACACAACCTTCATTTCCTATTCTTAAAACATTCTACTTAAAAACACATTATATTTTAGACAAATATTGCTTAATACTTTCATTAACCCACGTGCTTTTTAGAGTATTAGCACAGAAAAATAGTAAGAACGTTCGCTTCGTAAAAGATTTTGAATTGACCCAACGACCACATTCATCACGCATATTCCTCTTCTGACAATGAGGGGTAGAGTGGAGCCGGCTTATGCTGTGGTAATGGTAATCTGTGTAGACATAGGCATATGCCTCGAATGCAAAAAATGAAGTAAATTGATTGAAGAGATTTAAGCTCCATTACGATGACTTTACTCTTTATCTTTCCCGATGATTAGATTTGATCCTCTCTGGTTTCTGCTTTTCTTTTGACGAAATTGTAAATAACGCGAATTATCAGAACTGGAAGGGTAAGGGTGCGAAAGCACTTCCCTATAGCTAGGGTTTGTATGAGGTAATAAAAAACAACTGAGGGGACATCGATATCTAAAACTTTGGGGTGGAGCAGTAATGTATCACTGTTGCACTTTATTAAACGCACGCGGCACGCATGCAATCGTGCTTGTACTTGTGATTTGGTAGAAATTAATTTACCGAACCGAAAAAAGCATAATAATATATGCTGTACTGCATAATCAAAAACCGAATAAACCAAAAAAGTATATTATTTGTATAATAACGTGTTCGGAAAAAAGTTACACATTCAAACTTTAGAAAAAAGCTTGTGAATGTTTTACTGCATTCTTACCAATTATCAGCGGCAATAACTAGTGGAAATAGCAACAAAAATCCTTTTAATATGAAATGAAATTGAATTATGTTAGTTGATGCATTGCGTTGAATGCGAAATTAATTTCCGAGTAGCTATATTTCTGAATGAACCTTGGACCAGTGCAAGATGAAAATAGGGAAAAGACATTAACACTTTGTGGTTACCTATTCGAATGCCAATGCGGTGATGATCACTGAGATGAAAATCTCAATCTCGGGGGATTTTGTCATCAATATTCACACGCATGTTGCAACGACCCTTCTATCTAAGCCTCTTGTCACAATGCTACACATTGATGTGTGCGTATACAGAGTACGAAAAACCAACAGACAGTATAGTGGTCAATATGTTTGCATGATTTTTCACTTGTCACTTAACAGACAAGACGGTTCTAATTCAATGTAAAAGTGTGGATTCTTAAATGTTACATGTCGTGTAGTTGAACTCACTACTTAAACGTTTTATTTGATCTGGGGCAAAACTTTGAAACCTGATGAAAATCTCACGGGAAGCATAGTGCGGGACGTCAGCTTAAACTCTTTGTTTTGGATGCGTTCCAGAGGCGAGAGCAAAAAATGATGTCGTTCCACCAAATATTATATGAATTTCTAGTGTATGCAAAACAGTAGCATGGTCGATCCACTTCTCTGCTAGATGCTTTACGTTACGAGCGTAATTACTACCACTATTACAGGAACTTGAAATGAGATTCTGCTTTTATCATATTATCATTTAATCGTACGTACTTCGTTTCCACAAAAAATTATTTGGTCGCATAAATTACCACGTCAAATTAACTAGGTACTCTTCACACTATGAACATGAGCCGTCTTTATAATGGAATTTTAAAATTAAAATCAAAAGAAACATTTTGGTCAAGGAAGCCAAGTGCGCGTGTAGGTATGTATAATGTACGTATATAGATATATGTCACAATACACGTATGGAATAAGGCTTCCAGACTTGGCAACGTGGTTGGAATAAAATTTGAATTTTTTAACTTATTCGCCACAATCAATCTGACAGAATCACAGATTTATGAAGGAAATGAGGTGTGCCAATCCTAGTTGAAAGTCGATCTAGGTGCGTGTACGCATCGTACTTTCATTACTATAATTTGTCAGATTTGGAAAAACAAGTTTCAAATTGACAAGGAAAAATTTATTGTAGGTAACAGAATACCGATATTTTAAGATGCTTGTCATCGCACATAAATAGAAACTCCTACCTTATCGTCAGTTCTTCCTCCAAACTCCGAATGGTATATACCTTACCCTTTTTGACAGATGTGGAGCACACGTACTCACAATGTGTGTCATATATTTGATTTTGAATAATATTAGTACGCAGAAAGAACATACAGTGGGAAACATTTCATGGCATATTTCTATCAATGGTTTTGTTTTCGACTGAATTTGTAGTTCAAATTTGTTGATAATTTGACCTTATTTGTTTCTGTTCGTTTCAAACTTTTGGTTGACAAAGACAAAAAGTTCGACTTCCTCACGTGGAGGCATCAAGGATGTTTGTGCGAGTGTGTAAAAAAGTGAGAACCACCTACCAAGCCAAAAAAAACAGTTTAATACTGCAGTGTCTGTTTTAATGTATGAATTTGATTTTGTACTTATTCACGCATTTCCATCATGTAATCGGCACACTAAGAAACCAGTACTCCTGGTATATGCTTAAAAATTTATTACAGGAACCAACATCTCAGATGGCATAAAAATAAGGACATCATAACATCAACAATCAACATCACGCATATGCGCGAGACGAAAGACGAACTTCCTAGAGACGACCCCTAAATCCACATTGGACTTAAGATGACAAGAGTCACGTCACGTCTTTTTTATTTATTCATAAAAATCAGATCAACAGGGAACGCACTCAGGGAAGTACAGTTTTTCCGAGTTCATCTTCATACTTTTGCGTAGATGAATGACACTGTTATGTACACACACACGGAGTTGCAAACTTTTTGCGAGAAAAGTAACGATTATGCATCCATTAGCTGTGTGTATCTTTACAGTTTACGCAGCATCTACTCACTTGTTTGCTTCTTCTTAAAACGCAGCTCTTTGTGCGTACATCTCTCTTTAAGTAATTTTAGTCAGGCACATATACTTATTTCCCACACTTGTGACAGCTTTTACAATTTCAAATGACGAGCAGAGTTTACTAATTTGCTACTTTAAATAATAGTCTACTATTCTGGCTCTCAAAATATTAAAACACTATGCTGTAAATGTAAAAAGTATTTCTTTCCTTTCTATTACTTACGCATGTTTTTTCTGTGTGCGTGAGCTACATTACTGCGTGCGCCTGTAACCTAATGGGAGACTTTTAGAGTGCAATAGATGGAGCGTGAAAGTAAAAGTATCATCTGATCCCGATTTTTATTTTAACCTTCTTTTCGAGTGGCGTCCTTGCCAAAATTTCACAATTAAAACCAGCAACCACGTGTCGCTCTCATTTAATCCCAAAAGCGAAGGGTGGTCCAGATTTTTTTGCTACTACATGCGTAGTCCAATGTACAAGCAATGTCATACAACGTCACAGCAAATTCACAAAGTTACGCATATAATGTGTTTATTTATAAAAAACGGGCATGCTGTAGTAATTACGCTGCTAGTCCTTGCCTGGCATCGGAAATAATTTGTCCTCGATGCGTATAAAAAGATGTAGTATAAGTACATTTAACAAAATGTGTGTGTGCGTGTAAGCGTACAGACATACGACGACGTATACCAACCTGATGCCATTCTCATATGTTATGTATGTACACACGCGTGTCCTAATAGTCCTTGTGATCTTTCCAATTTGAAACTTTTTAAAAGTTGCCTACTTTTGTTTTGGTGACCAATGCTGACTGACTGACGCTTTATAATACCTGCTGAAGTGTTTGAAGGGAATGCATGAACACCTACATACTCTTTGGCAGGTATTGGAGTTCATGATAAAATTAGCGCAACCTACACAAAGTACTTTCAATCAAAATCATATCATCCTGAGTCACTCATAGGACTAGACAATCTGTGTTTGCATTTTACTCCGAAAGTCCGAAAGGGTATTTTTAATTACCACAACATAACTGCATCATAATGTTGAATGTATAATCTTATGTAGTGCATGTTTATAGAACGTAGCTTCGGTGTAGGTATACATTCCAATTAAGCTGAAACTTGCTCACATTATAATCCTGGTAAAAAACACGCAGCCATGAAAATGCTGGCCTTGTGCAAAAATAATAAACAAAAGGATTCCATGAATGCAGAAAAATCTTCCAACAACCACGCTAATATGTAGGTATTGTACTTTGTACCTACAGATTGACGTAAGCATGCTATACCACGTTTCAAAATCCCAACACAGACAAAGAGATGAAATGATGAGAAACCGCTCTGTTGTTACTTTCATGCATTTATTTCTTTGAAAATTCATCGCGACATGATTATACACTCAATAGACGCTCTCAAAATGTTCTTTGAAACCCATACATCGTGGAACGTGAAATAAATTGACAGATTGTTTATATTTTCCGTGAATAATGCACTTCAGAAATCGGAAGTGCTGGTTATTACTCTTAGTACCAATAATGCATGTAAGTATAATTCAGCTTGAGCAAACTATATACACATATACGCTTCGGTGTTAATCGCTGAAAAATTATTAGACGATTTAGCCCTAAACGATCACACAACATAATATTATGTAAATGGTTACTAGTTTATAACTAATTTCCAAGATTTATTTTGGGACTTTTTTCAGAATCTTGGACTCATCACATCAGCTACTGTTGCGAACATTATTAGCATCATCAGAGAAAAACTGTACTACTTTTACTGGGTTTCGTCTCTTTTTCATGTCATGCTAGTATGCTACATACATGAAAGCCACTCAGGCCACTACAACTACCGCTCTGTTTGTCGTTCTCTTCTCATCCTCTTAAGCTATTCGGCATGGTATCTTGATTCATTCTTGGTATAAATATTAGATAACAAAGTGGGTTTAGCTTTAGTTGGTTCTGAAGCCACGATCGGAAGAGCTAAGCTTGACACTTTGGCCTAGCTTTCAAAACAAACTTTAAAGCTGTCACAGTGAGAATAAGTTGCATATATTCTATCTCACCACACGCACTTTTCCAAACTTGTGTGTTTGCCATCGTCATAACTGAACTCACAATAATAATAACTTGTGTGACAAAATTGTGTTTTTTTAAACAATGACGCTTCCAAATCCATTTGGTGTCATTGTTCGCCGGAATAGCCACGAATGTCGGGACATGAATAAAAAGAATAGCGACATTGGTAAAAGTGTGGAAATTAACGGAGTGAATAGCCGTTGCAACAGCTTTCGTCGTCGTTCAGCCAGTGCGTCTTGTTCTACCTTGCCATCAGTTACAATGACCAAAGTTAACCCAACGCTGAAGGAAGTTAATTTGCCGGAAGAGTTTGATGTTCTCAAGACACTGAACGAGGGAATCTACACGAAAGTTCTCTTGGCAAAGAAGGGAAATGATCGTCTAGTGCTCAAAGCTATCAGTCAGGACAGTGCCACGAGGGAGACATTTTTACAAGAAGTCAGCTACAACTACTTCCTCAGTCCGCATCCTAACATTGTCAAGTCCTTCAATGTCGCCTTCATTTGGGACGAATACTTTCTCTTTCCAATGGAGCAAGCTCCGTTTGGAAATCTGTACAAGTTCCTAAAGAATGGAACCGTCTGCTTGCCCGAATCTCAAGTAAAGCTCATTGCAAATCAACTTGCGTCGGCGCTGGAATTCATGCACAGTCTCAAGCTGGTTCACAGGGACGTGAAGCCTGAAAATGTGCTCGTCTTTAAACAAAATTTCACACAAATCAAGTTATGTGACTTTGGGTCTACAAAGCCTGAGAAAACGCTAGTTAGCAGAACGCTAGAGACAAGCACTTCCTCCTGTGCTCCGGAGATTTGCCAACTTGTCGTTCATGAGAACTATTATACGCATTCCTCGTCAGATGTGTGGCAGGTCGGGATTCTTTTGTTTGTTTGCTTGACGGGATGTGAGCCATGGGACCGTGCAGATATTTCTGATCCGGTGTTTATGGAGTATACCGACTGGTTGCGAAGAAAGTCCCTGAGAATGCCAGAACCGTTCCTTCCATTTTCTCCCCGCCTGGTCCGTTTGCTCAAGAGGCTCCTGGAGCCAAAGTCAAAGAAGAGATGTGAAATCCGTGAGGTTTACAAATATCTCGAAGATGACTGGCTGTGTAAAATGCACCGTTCCTACTCGTTCAAAAGGGGAGCGTTGGAGAGAAAGTCGAGCAGTTCCACATCTCGATCAAGATCAACAAATAACGCTTCCTTCAGGAAAAGATCCATTAGGATCACCAGTGAGGACTCAAAGGTAACCAGGAAGACTCCAGAAGATTTCGACCGTAGATTTGTGCAACAAAGGATTGGCAAATGGGTTCTGGATGCGACAACAGTTTCAACACCTAGTGATGAAAGCGTTTAGAAGAAAAGCATAATAATGTCTCGTTGTGTCTCTAGCCCAATAAATGTCTTAACTATATTATATAGATGAAGAAGACTGAGCCATGAAAAATGTACATAGCAAATAAAATGAATATTATTTTATGACAAATATGAAAATAAGTCGTTTTTATTACATGTTAGGTATTTCATATCATGAACTATGATTCATTTTTGCATATTATATGACTGTTACGAATCCTAAGGCACCAGCCAAGTATCTTTACGCCAATTTAATTTGATTTATTTCCACAACATACTTGTATTGCGGTTTTGGTAGAATCCGACGAATAGTAGTCATTTGGCCATGTCGTGTTTCGTGTGGTGTCCACCCAAGAGCTCTCCTCCATTTTGGTTGACACGAAGAAAGTACTCCCAATAATAAAAGTCCGTGGGTTGATGATCATAGAAAAAAATATAAAATCAGATGGGTTTTATTTAGAAAATCAAAGTCATTGTGTGAATGTGGAAAATGATTGCATCTAAAAATCTGCGGAACCACCAAAAAACCTTTATTCAATCATGCCCATTCTTCTCCACTTTCTAATGCCTCTTCCTCAATGCTTTCGCTGGCTACACACATATCTTCTCTCCTCTCTTCTGCTCACGACAAAGGTTCGTTCATTCTTTGACGTCCCATTGTCTTTCACTCAACAATGCAGAATGGAAGCACACACTTTCCCCCTTTCTTCAGCAGCAGTCCTTTCTTTCACTTCAATTCTTGTGTTTCCTTTACTTCATTCTTTCACTCCTTTTATTCATTGTCAGCCCTATTGCGAGTGAGATGAAAAAGGGTCATTGTGGAGAAGAGAAAAGATTGGAGAGAGAATGAGAATGAGGAGACCTTGGCCATTCACTGTGTGTGTGTTGTCCTTTGTTAAACAGCAGCTCATGTTATGTATATGTATCCATCTAATGTGTACGTATGAACTCAATATTATCGTCTTCAAAGATTTTCGTTTATGCCTTTCTTTCTCATTTCTCAAAAGAGCTCATTCAGTAGTAGTGCAAGTTGCCACAACAGGAGCAGCAGAGCCTGCCATGAATGAATGTACGCAGAAGAAGAGTTCGGGCTGTTTTTATTCTTCCACCACCACCACCCTGCCCTGTTGTAATAATAATAGCCCAGTCTACAATTTGGAGAATGTACTGGAACGCGTTATTACTTCACTTGGGCCTTGGTAATGAAAAGGCAGGTTTAAAAGAGGCATAATGACCCAACTGTGTGCAAGTCTTTGGCGTTTTTCATTGTTGTGAAAGTTTTGCCTGGATTGAAGGTAAATAAATGAAGTAATAGATTGACGATAATGTTTCACCGTCTTCCACAAATTCAATCCGCCAGCACCTCACCTAACTACGACTACATGCTAACCTCTGGCGCAGTCTTCTTCTTCTTCCAGCAGTGAATTAATACGAGATTGAGACTCTTACTGTGTCATTGATTTTTCGCTTACAACGTTATCTCTGCCTCAAAACGATGATGTTTCATGAGGATGATGATGAAGATGATCGCTCACAGAAGAGGGTAACGGGCATTCATGACCATTTACGTGTGTATGCGCGTATTTACAGTCCCGATTCGGAGGAGAGAGGTTTTTTTTCGTCATAAATGCAGCAGCAGAGACAAAGGGTTAACGTTAGCTACCCAAATTCTTAAGGCTTTCTCATGCGTTCATTTCATACTGTTGGCAGGGAATGATGATGACAAAGAAGATGATTATTATAGTGATAATAACAATAATGATCATCGTCGTCGTCGTCATTTTCTAGCCCGTGTTGATGGTACAATGCTGATGTTGCTTCCTTTTTATACTTACTCTGTTGTCTGATGAGGATGATGACAACTGACTAGGGGAAATACAACAATATGATATTCCCCACAAAAAAACCGAAAAAGTTTCTATTGAATTCACAACAAAAAGAGGGAAAAAAGGAAAAGCTTTTTGAATGCATGCTGGCAAAAGCATCAGACTCAAGTTTTATAAAAATGCAACCAATGCGATGTATTCCTATAATTTTCTCTTTCCCTATAAACATGTATATAAATAGGACACAGGGATAATATAACGCTCTGGTTGGTGTGCCCGAACCAAGCAGCAGTGAATAAATAAACTTGCCACGCTGCCTGCCACCACCACCACTGCTGGAGTCTGAAAAAGTATACTTTTTAGGACTATTGTAGTGTGCCATACATGCATCAGAACAGAAATAAAGATCACTGGAAAAAGCTGGATGGATGGATACAAAATAGGGCAACAAAAGGTACAGAGGACTTAGCAGTAGTAAGTAATCATGACCATCATCTTTCAGTAGCAGCGGACGGCCGACCGACCGTGACCCCGTCAACTGAAGAATACTAGTACAAAATTTATACACGGGGATGGTGGCGTTCTGCTGGTCTTTGTATCATGTAGTTACATGATGGAACATGGCCTGGCCTGCTTTTCTGGAGAACGACGCAGAGAGAGAGGAAGACTGGAAGGATGATGATCAAGCGGAGGAGACAAGTTGAATTTTTGAATGAAAAGAAAACTAAAGGCTTTTGCCAAAGAAGAGCACAAAGTAAGTGTACAAGAGAATGAAAGAGAATGGAATCAAGAAGAATAAGAAAAGAAAAGAGAGAAAAGCACAAAAAGAGAAAAGGAGCAAAAAAGCAAAAGCAACGATAAACGTTGAATCGAGTTCCATTAAGCGATTGTGTGGGATTTATGTAGCATAAATACTATTTCGTATGCACTGCTATTGTTAATCATTCGACCAAATGAAAAGAGCTTCGTATTTGCTCCATGCTTTCTTGCTTCCCCTTTTCTTCCATCGTCATTTTTTATACTTTTTTATTTTATAAATACATACACAATAGTGTAATATCTATGATGTATGTACGTACGTGTACATTAGGCTCACTTTTTCATAACTTTGAAACTTGCATTTCTGTACTTGCGCATTGCACATTAGTGAAGATGATTTTATAGTTGTCATCATCATCGAATATGGTTAGGTATTTATAAGACAGTTGGATGGAGTCTATATGACAAAAAGGGACAAAGAGCCATTACTAAAGATGTTCAACAAAATCTATTCTGTACCTGGAATCACAAGATCACAGCGCTCACAACTTCTCAAGTAAAAACCAGGTCTAACATTTAAGAAATGTCTCATTTAAATCATGTTTTGCCGATGTAGCATCTACGTATTAGTGAAATTAGAATGGATAGGTAATTAAAATTTTAGTAAATAACTTTGGTTTGACAACACTAACTACTCTTTATTTTTTGATCATCTTTGAACCGAATGGAGAATGAAACTACAGAGATTCAAAAATAGCAAACTGAAAGAGACGAAGATATTGCTGGACAATCACATGAGTTCTCAGAGATTAACTTTAGCTTAGCATACTGGAATTCCACATTCCTCACCCGGATATTAACCAGATCACAGTGACAGTGAATGAATGGATGGAGGAGTTGCGCTTTTTTCAATGTTGAAATAGCACTACCTTTTCCAAAGTGTGCGGAAATATGCTACGGACGGACAGAATAAATCATGTATTATTATAAATAAACCCCTTCTTTATTACATTGGTTTTTTGGATGTTGTTTCATACAATATGACATAAAAATAAATATTTATTCTATTACTAATTTTTGGTACAAATTACATCTTTACATCAAGTGTCAGTTGTTGAAACGTAGAATTTCTGTATTTTATGATAAAATAGCTAATGTAATTATAGAAATCTATTTAACATTTTTGAATGTCTGTCTTCAGTCATTATTTGATTGTTAACATGCCAAAAACTGACCATGTCAGGATTTCTTCTGACGTCGAGTACGAGAACAAAGTTAAATACTACAAAAGATACATATAAATTCACAATGACATAATTAATCGCCCCAGTCTATACAAAATTTACACTGGTAGTGTTTTGGTTGCATCACATATTGTGGTAGTAGTACATTAATAGAATACCTAGTCATTATAGTAAGAAAGTAACAAAGAAGATCATATTTTCAAATAAAACTTTGATTTATGGCAACAAATATAGTGTAAAGAGGTATAAAAACTTATTGTTACACATTTTAAATACCAGTAATGCACCAATAACAGTTTTGTAAAAAAAAGATCTACCTAAAAACTACTCTAGCAAAAATGGAAAGAAATCATCACTAAAAATAAAAATCTAACAATTAAAATATTTCTGTCTAATTCATTAACCTATCGGTACTGTAACATTTTATTGCGTTACTCCCCGGTATCTGACTCGTCGTTTGCTGACCAAGCTCTACGGTTTTCTGAAAGTACGTAGTATGTTATACGATACGATTAACTATTGCTATTTTGGTATCCCAGCTGTGGAGTATCAAATAACTACCATTTGCCATTACGTACTTGGTAAAGGATTTTTCTTTTCGTCCGATGTGACACCACTCTGAACACCGTTTCTGGATGCCGACATGGTGGTCGTGGTGGTGGTACCAGACGAAATGTGTTGATTAGGTCCTTTTAGGGTCAAGTCAATACATCCATCCGTTGTCGAAATGATTTCCGAGTATGTGGAAACATGAGACGCTGCCTGTTGTGATTCTGTACGGATGGGAGCAGACTTTCTTCTAGGTTTGTATTTATAGTCTGGGTAAACCTTGGAGTGTAGTTCACTGAAAAACAAGAGGAAAACACTTGTCAATATTTTATACCAGCAATTTTTATAATCTAAAAGGCGCTTACTACTAGTAGTGGTATTTTGAATTACCCAAGACGTTTGGCTTCATCAAAGTATCGTTGTTTCTCTGATGCAGGCAAACTCTTCCATCCTTCCCCCAGTCTTTTGCTAATTAATGAATGGTGCAAGGTTGGGTCATCTTCCATCATCTTCCTCCTATTTATCTTGGACCACACCATGAATGCATTCAGCGGCCGCTTGATGTGATTTTTCCTAGTTGCTTTTTTCTGACCAAATTCATCTTGTGTCTGGAGGTCGTCAAGACCCTCCCTACTGCCCTGATTGCAGATCACCAACTCTCCTTCCGAATCACCACCTTCTGAACTGCTGTTCCGTTTTAAATATGAATTGGAATTTGGAACCACTGCATCTTCCATGTCACTGGACTCTACAGAGTTGGACTTTTGGATATGTTTCACTACTCCCTTTACAAGCGGTATAGCATCCTCATCAAGTGTACACTTGCTTTTGACTAACTTTTTTAATTTTTTTGGGGATTGACTTTTTACATTGGTGGTAAGTTTGTGGATAGGAAGAAACGTATATTCTGGATTAATGCTACCACTGCCTTGTTCGGGCAAAATTTTCAACGGTCTTGTGATTACTGATTTATTGGAAGTATCCCCGTTATTACTCCCGAATTTGGAATGCTGCTCATTTCTCTCCTCCTTAGAATGATCAGGATAGACGTATATAAATTTATTTAGATGGGTTAAGGCCTCTGCGGCAGTTATTTCAAGATCAGCGTGAGATTCGTTGGAAAAACGATCCAATGAACGGTTAGTTGTCTGCCTGGAATAATTATATTCCGACACCCTGGTAGTGCCATTGTCCATGTTAGAGGATTTGGAAAATTTTGCCATTTATAGGTTAACAACCAATAATTGGCAATTTCTGAAAGTAAAAACAAAAAACGTTGGATAAAAAAAATTAATCAGTTTGATCTTTCACTGATAATGATAAAATAAAACTGCTGCGGATATTACCAACAATGTTGATTTTTAAAAGGAGTTAAAGCAGCATATCAATCTCACTATCAGTCATAAAATTCGCGTCTACCAATCACTTCCAATTTCGTTCTACTTGCTAAAAGACTTCTTTTTGGATGATTTCACTGGCGCCCTGAAATAAAAAAATAAATAAACGGCGACGATTGTTAAACGGTTACTATTTTAAAATTCATATTTCCCAATGAAGATAGCACAAAAATATTTTAAAATTATAAACGTTAAGGAAGTAAACTACCAAGTCTTTTGGTAGCGTTACTATTAATTCTCAGAAACTATAACACACATCATTTCCTAGTTTTAAACATAATGTTTCATTATTTTGTTAAAGTCACTCACAAATTATGTATACACAGAATTATCTATTATGCCGGCATCATAGCAAACAGCATGCACGATATAAACAAGCCAAGTAGGTGGGTAAACTAATGTACACATAAAATCGTACAGCCCTCCTTTATTTAGATGTTATTATCCATAAACACTCGATACTTTTTTTACTTCTTATGAATCAATGGTGAATGAGTAGTGATAGCATACCTTTCAGTCAGACACAGCAATACTAATAATGAGCAACCTTTACATACTGTGTACAAGTACCCAGATTTTGCTCATTCATTACTGATTTTCTCCGAAATTCCCCATTGTATTAGTTCATTTAGAAACTGTTGAAAACAACTCAAATTCTATTTATACTAAAACTTGTGGCAATATATGCTCTCACGTACGGTAAAAAATTCTTTCCTTACAAAACAATGATGGATGACACAAAAACTAATTAAAAAGGCAACAAGAATTAATATTTAGATGTGGCATAAAGTTATTTGAGTTCCCCTGTCTTAAAAGCCCTTTGATGCCAGGCATACAACGTACAAACCATATTCCCTATACTGGAATAATATTGATATAACGAACACAATAATGATCATGATAATAAAAGCACAAAACAAACAGATTCACTTAAACACACGCGGAGGATTTATACGGTCCAACCCATACACAGAAGGTATTACCATAAAGAAAAAAAATCCAGCCGAGGCAAGGCAGGCCAACAAACAGAAAACATAACGCGTACTGGAGGTTTTCTTTCACTCCTGGACAATGTGATATTTTGTTTCTGTATAAAAACTAGTTGTACCATTTACAACGAAGCTTGATATACAAACAAATACACCCTTACGATATTCCAGCTTCTCATACCAAATAATAATATCATAGAGGGTATAGCCGATTTAAGATGGTTCGGTGCCTTATTTAATTATCATACGCTAAAATAAAACATCGGTTGCTCATACCTGAAAAGAATTTCCTCTGTCAAGTCTTCACATGATGATGGCGTTTTGTCAACGTTCTCCACGAGAAGTTTCTCAGTCACATGGCCTAGATAAGACTTCCTTAATGCTGATTCTAATTCAAAATTTAATGACTCATCAGTATCGCTATGATTTTCGTTCCGGTGCCGTGTTGACTTCCTTTTTTCGATAATTTCATGCGACCGGGCCACGGGAGGACAACCTCGAATATTTTGATCAGCACCAGATGAACATAGCCTGAAGTAACCCAAGTCCCTGAATCTCATGCACTCCGAACAATTTAAATTTGCACAAGACTAGCCAAAACAAAAGAATATTTTAGATTTTTATAATCAAATTCCCATTTTCATAACGGCAAAACACATTAAAGTATTAATAATTACCTTAAGATGATGGAATATTTTAAAACATATTGGCGAGTCGGCAACTGGTAAATATTTTTCAAGATCTGTCCACCAATGGAGTTTAGAATGCTCCCAGGCCATCAATTGCTGGGGAAGCTTCCCGGAGCTGTCCCTTTCATCATTTTCAACATCTCGGCACAAAATCGTTGTTGAAAATTGGTGTTCGTGCACAAATTTCATTGATAAGCAATTCATACACACATCATAACGGCACTCTTGACACGAAAACCTACAAAATTATTTTAAAATAAACATTATAAAAGGCAAACATGACGCAAACCAAATAATCGCCCGCTGACTTGTGTCTAACAATTTCTTACCCACTGGTGACACGCTTGCAACAAACATCACAATAGATATACAAAGGTTCCTCACGCAGCTCCTTCAGAAATTTGGCAGTCGATAACTGAGCTGTGCGAATATCACAAAACTTTAAATTATTTTGTGGGAAGAAGCTGACCATGTAGTCTCGATTGTCAACAAACAAGGAAGGATTTTCAGGGTCACCGGTCTTCTACAAACAAATGGACAAAATTAGTAAACTTGTTTTATTGTTTGATATTTTGCCCGAATAAACTTTTTAATTTTCGTCATAATTAACCTCAACCTTAAACAATGCTCCAAAATTGCTTGTGTCCTGGCTTTCCAAGATCATGCACAAAAAGCTATGCGGGTTCGCTTTCATGGTTGAGAAAACTTTTTCGAGCACATAAGCACTCTCAGCTTGATGTCCCAATTCAGTCGTAGCTTTGCAACTTGACGAAGCAACCTTTTCGTACTTCTTCTTGCCCTTATCGGACCTTCTATATTTCTACGGAATAAAAAACAATAATAAAAATGAGTTTTCATCATTAATTGTTTTGAAAGGGAAAAGGACTTTCTAAAGATAAAAACGTTAATTATCTCATTATCAATATGATGAACATACCGCTTTCTGTTTCGTTTGTGGTGGTGATCCACTCGCTATCACAGCCTCGTAAGATCGAATAGTGGAGTCAAGTTCATCGGGCCAGAAATCCTCGCGAAAGTAAGGAAAGTTGTTAAAAAAATTGGAAGCATCTTTGGGACACCACCGATAAAGAGTCTGAAATAATAAAAAATTAATTACGTCATTAACTCACGAAATGATTAGGTAAACTTCCATTTTTCATTTGGCCACATTTTTTCTTACATTAAAATTGTGCAGAATTTTCAAGTTAGCTGCAGTTTCCATCAAGGTCAGGTACCAGGTTTTTAGAATCTCAACAGTAGGAGTCTTCTGGGTAGATGGTCGTTCATGGAAAATGTATTCAATGCCTTCGCTACAGAAAAAAGTCACAATTCATGAATAGTCACGTCACGCCGTATGAATTTCATTAAATGAAAAGTTAATTGATGGTATTTAAAGAAAACTTATTATGAAGATTCACATACGCTGGCGGGCAGGACCATAGAAAAACCATTTTGAAGCCAATTCCACTTAAATAACTTAAATAGGAGAGCAACACTGCGTAGAATATGTTACGTCTATGGCATGCAGGCTCAAACAACTGCACAGAATCTATCATGGAAATATACACCGTATTTCGATTCGGGGGAGGGCAGCTTTCATCATATTCTTGCGCGCACACGGTGAAAAACGCAACGTAGCCGTCATTGTCATTGTTGTTCTCCGTTTTTTGGAAGCACATTAAAACTTTCGACCTACAAGAAAGAAAAAAATTGTGGGGCATTGTAATAAAAAAATGGAAAAGCATCACTTGTAGTTTTTGTAAAAATCTTGATTAAATTGTATGAAATAATCAAAATGTAAGTAATATAAAAAAGGTGCCACTCACTTGTATGGAAACTCCGAAGATATGCTGTAATTCTCCAAAAACTTGCGATTTTTTTCACTCAACTTCATCACCTTTGACACGTTCGACAGCACTCGAACAAAAACTCTGCCTGCTCCAGGCACAACTGCATTGACACAGTCTTCCATAAATTTCGACAGGACCGTTTCCGGTGGAAGCCAGTTTTCATTGCCACACTGCTGCTGCTCCGGCTCGCGCTGTTCCTCCTCCTCCTGGTCAACTTCCATGGATGGTGAACCATGATAACCGTGATCGGGTGACACTGACAACTGGGCAGGGCCCACATTCTCGAAATCACAAGTTTCCATATCCATAGGCATCATCTTGTCTTTCGGGGGAAAATAACTGGAAGCTAATTAATGAACAACAATCAGAATCAGAATACAAACAAGTTAGTCAACTAAGCAGACACAAACAAAACAACTTGCACGCCGCAAATCACCACCAAGCTGTTAAATTTGCATACGTGCAGTCGCAAATTTCCTGCAGTGCTAACTGCTCACTCTTTCATGAAAATTTCCCAATACCTTACCTTTAATACCATTAACGATTGATTAAATCCAACTCTACTGCACAATTTTACTAATTACCACATCGAAACTAGTGTACTAGCTAATTTAGTCGATTGAATTGACAAACAACAACAAAAATCCACCTTTCCCACGTGTGCTTTTGTGAGCATTGAGGACTGCGGACTGCAAGCACCCAACAACATTGCCTTGTTGATCGCGCTATCTACCACTCTGTTTGTTGTTGGATTCTTTTTACGAATATGAGTTTGAGAGCGTGAGCGTCCAGCAGGAAAAACGCAACAACGAACACAGAAAAATAAAATGCTTCGATGGATTCGCTATCCCAAAAATTGTGAATTGAGTCGAATGAATGTCCCAATGTCCGGGTCGGGTGAAATGCAAAGACAGGCAAGAGAGTTTGCGCTTTTATCAATTGCTCAAAAACTTACGCGTCCTTGCCACTTTGCCGTCGTCTTCCAATGCTCACGTTATGCATGCTCCACACAACCACAACAGAAAAAGTAATCTTTTCCTTTTGCAGCAGTTTGTTTGTATATTATTAGAGAGAGTTTGTCCAAAGATATGTAAATTACCTGGCTGCTGGATAACAAGATTTATAATAGCTACACGGGCGATGAATTTTGTGATTGGATTGGAGTCGATCTGTAGTTGGCAGTTGTCGACTCCGAATGTAAAAATTTGCATACCTAATATGTTAGGTTATTAGGTATTATATTATGTATGTAATAAAATTACAGTAAAAGCCAAAACTGAAAATGCGTCGTAATGTTGAGTGTTACGCATCATTTTGATGAAGGTACCATTTTTAGATAGATCCGCGGTCATCTTAGGACGTGTTTGAATTAATAATATGTGACCAGAGGTCACAGTACAGCATCACAATAGCCAAGAAATAATATTTTACTACGATAAGGGTTCTATTATACATCGTTATTTAGTTATATATATTACTTAAATCATGTCTCAAGTGTCCCCAAGGACGATGAGTTTCTTCTTGATGAACAAAGTCTCACGATAAAATGTATGTTTGGTTTATGTAAAACCGTTACTCAAGTGCTTGCTACTAGTAAGCTGTTTAGTAAAAGGAAAAGCTAAGCTTTAAATCAATGTCACTGAAATCCAAAATGCATTTTCATGACATGACTCATTATCTGTATCAGGTTTTCTCTATTTCTCTTATATAAATACATACACATTTCCTCATTCCATTCACCGATTCTGCATCCAGCAGCATTTCTTTGGCCATGTCACACTATCTTGAATGAATGAATGAATGAAAAGAACCCGTGTAATTGTTTCATAGTTCACCTTGTCGTTTCGTAGTAAAAAGTCTACCTACCTACATATCATCACACAGATATGCACTATTTGTATGTGTTTGCATACAACAGATCTCCGTCTATGAATAATTGTGGAAAGAATAGGTTTAATGGTGAGATATGGGATACTGGTAAGTGGTAGTGGTGATGGGTGAGACGAGACGTTATTTTGGGCTACTGACCATTCTATAATGGGCTATTAACCTATGACTTGTACGTTCACCAAACACTTAATGATGAATTATGTAGATTAAAAATGTTTCCAACAAATTATGCATCTAGTCCAGTCATGGTAAAAAAAGGTCTGAACGAAGGTCATCATCATCTATTTTCATTTTATACTCTACTAAGCATTTTATGAGAAAAGCTTGCAGTATTCTTTTGAGAGGAAAGGAGCCAACAGGCATCCTCAAGAGATTGTCGCAAACCGCCCATTTAAGTCACAAGTTGCGTTTTTTCAATATCACTAACTACTTTACCCGAAAGGGCATGTTATTTTAATCAGTTTCCGAACATATTGTTTCAAAATGATTAGACTAATATTAAATATTGTAGGATTGTACTGTTTCTGTTGCATATTTTCATTATTTTCGACTGGTAAGAAATTTTTTGTGTAAAGGTCGTCATCTAAAATAATCCGCCTCCGTATTTGCTAAAGTGTTTCATGTTGATGGTTTTCAGGAGTTATAGGCGATCCCACAAAGAAGTGTGATGATAGCCGAGGTTTTAATGAAACATTCAATATCACGGATTCCCAACAATGTGACAAATATTACGTGTGTACAAATATTACGGAAGGAAATCTAACGGTCAGCATATGTGATCAAGGGCTGCGATTCTCAGAGGAGTTTGAGGAATGTATGGATGCGAGAGCTGTGAACTGCAGCGGGCGGATCTTTAATCAACGACGTAAGTTTATAGTATATAGTCTTCCAATTGAAATAAATGGTTTCCTTTCCCATTTTCCTTGTCCGTTAATTTTCTTTGCTCTTCTAATTTGTTTGTGTTAAAGCTCTCGTGAATCCGGATTCTTGCAAGATCGAGAACGGGAAATTCTTGTGCAAATATGGGAAGGAGTGCATAGATTTGAAACAACTGTGTGATGGAAATTTCGATTGCTTAGATGCTTCAGATGAATTTGATAACTGTGGTAAGTAGTAACTATTTAATATAATCGTTAGTGATATGAAATTGAGATGCCGATATATCACATTGCCCCATTGATTTCAGCATCAGTCTGCAGTAAAAATACAACCAAATGTGCTCAGACCTGCGTGCCTACTCCTCCCACTTCCGAATCTGCTGCAGGAACTTGTCTTTGTGAACAGGGTTATCTAATTTCCCCTGCTGATAAGACAAAATGTGTCGATATTAACGAATGTGACATTTACGGTTCTTGTTCACAATTTTGCTCCAATAACGTCGGGTCTTTCGAATGTTCCTGCATGGAAGGATTCAAAATTGGGCAAAATAACAGAACTTGTGATCCCATTGGTAAGTCTGATTAATGAAAACAGTTTATGAAATATGTAACGTAAATATAAAAAAGAGACATACCTAACTGTCATGTTGCTTTAAAATTTACTTCAGATCCAAAGTGGAAGTTGATTTACACAACAAGAACGGACGTTGGATACATTTCAAAAGGATCTGGTGGAAGGGAGCGCAAAACTCAACTCACCCATACAGAGGGCCGCCCAGTGGCAGTAACCTATGATGCCAGAAACAATGTTACGTACTGGTCTGATGCGACCTCATACTCTGAGACAATCTACAAGGGTAGTCTAGATGGAGAATCAAAAATTGAAATAGTGGTGGACACTGGTAAATGACAGTATATACTAATTTATTTATTTGAATTATGCACATAATTGGGAATGAGCTAACAAATAATGTCAATATTATAATAGGAATGCTTCTTCCCGAGGGAATCGCCTTTGATTGGATAACAGGCAATATTTACTTTGCCGATTCCAATTACTCTCACATTGCCGTTTGCAGGAATGATTCCAGCATTTGTGCCGTCCTTGTTCAAGAAGTAATTGATAAGCCCAGGGATATTGCGCTAAACCCCAATCTAGGGTAAGTCCCAATCAGTGATAATAACCTCAATTAGTTCGTACCTTGGGGTGAAGTGAGATTTATTTTGCGAATTTCTTTATAATTTTTTACAGGATGATGTTTTGGACGGATTGGGGCAATGTGCCTGCTATTATGCGTGCTGGAATGGATGGCAGCTTCCCGTTAGCCATTGTTTCGACTGATTTAAAGTGGCCAAATGGAATAACGGTTGATCACGGAAACTCCAGAATATATTGGGTCGACGCTCGTCTGGACAGAATAGAATCGTCAATGTTTGATGGGAGAGATCGACAAGTTGTGGTTTCTCGTATCACAAAGCATCCATTTAGCGTGGATGTGTTTGGGGATCGAATCTTTTGGAGTGATTGGAGTTCACATGAAATCAAGGTAGGGGATTTTAAACTGCGTACCTAAGTACAATTATTAATATTATTGTTACCTTTGCGAGATATAATTATATTATTTTGATCCCATGCTTTTTTATATAATCAGAGTGCAGACAAGCACAACGGCTCCAATAGCAAAGTTCACCTATTTGATCCTCACACTTTGATGAATGGACTAACGTTGTTTCATATCGCCAATCAACCCATCCTCCGATCAAACCCATGCGAGAGAGCAAGATGTTCTCATATCTGTACATTGAGCCCCACATCAAGATATCAATGCTTTTGTCCCTCAGGAATGGTTTTGGACAATGATAAGAAAACTTGCGTCGGTATGTATTTACTCAAATTATATGACTTGTTTAAACTAAATCTAAAGTAATTTGATCTTCATGATTTGTCTTTCAGAGCCCGAGGATCTGCCGAAGCTTGTTATTGCATTTAAGGGCACCATCAAAACGATGAGGTTCAACACGATTGGGAAGGATGTCTTTGATTCTACACTTCTTTCTCCGATCAAGTCAATTAGTGCCATTGTCTACAACCCGATTAACCATACATTCATTATAAGCGACGCAGCATCAAAGAAAATATACGAGTATAACATCAACAGGAAGCGTCTTGGTGTTCTCATTGAACAGCATTTGGATATGGTGAAGGGGATGGATATTGGTAAGCCAAACAACATTGAACATTGAAAATAATAACTTGATTGAATTATGAGGCTTTGAACAGTGATTAATGTTATGCATTCATTTAGATGTTGTGGGCGAGAATCTTTACTGGGTGGATGCAGGCAAGCAAACTGTAGAGGCAATGTCCTTTCGAACAAGTGCAAGAACTGTCATAATGACTGGTGTGGAAAACCCCTATGACATTTTGGTGGTACCTGAAATTGGGTATTTTTCTACAACTTTGCTACTAAATATATTTTCATTGCTTTAAAAAAATGGGCATATTATTACAAATAGGTGTTTGTTTATGTATGTTCTAGATCACTGTATCTTGCAAGGATGGGTAAAAGGGGAGGCAAAATTTATAAAATGTTCCTCAACGGCTACAGTAATTCCGTTTTTCAACGTGTTGGAGACAAAGAACCAATTGCCCTCACTTATGATAAGGAATTTGGCAGCATAATTTGGTACCACCCGACTCGATGAATGCATTAAATGAATGTGCTTGCTCTATGTGTTATTTCATTTGGAATTTTGTCTGAATATAGGGCGGATAAAGTTTACCGTGGAATAGAATCAATATCTGCTGATGGGAAATCAAATTCAAGAATAGCTTCAAAACAGGATGGTCCACCCTCGGATGTCGTTAAATTTGGAAATCAAGTTTATTGGACGGATATGTTCTCTCAAGATTTGAAACTGATTAATGTTGGCTCCCAATATGCTCGCTTGATTAGGATAGGAAGTTTCGAAGGGAATTCGTCCTCTTCGAACAACAATACCAATTTCTTTGCCAAAATGACAGTCATCAACCGGGACTTGTCAGGTTTGGATGAACTGCGCAACAAGCATGAATGTTCCATGAAAAATCCCAACAGAAAGATGTGCTCCCACTCATGCCTTCTCACTGGAGACGGATTTTTGGGCGTTTGCCGTTGTCCGGATGGCCTAACACTGGGTGAAGATGGGCTGACATGCATTAAGCTCTCTACATGCCAGCAGGATCAATTCACGTGCAATGATGGAAACTGCATAAGCAAAGCCTATGTCTGCGATGGAACCGCAGATTGCAGTAATCATGATGACGAAGTAAATTGTAATCAAACGACATGTATGGAAGGAAATTTTAAATGTGAAAGCAATGGCTTCTGTATACCTGGTATGTGTGGAAGGGTTAAACTTTTCAGTTCATACTTTACTTTATCACACACGGAATGGTCATTTATAATAGCCAATGCTAATTTATTGATTAGATCACTGGGTTTGCGATAGCGAAAATGACTGCGTAAACGGCGAAGATGAGCGAAACTGCACTTACGTTCCTTGCAACGAAGGTTAGTATATTATCGGCCTTTTATACAACTCTATTGGTTGGGCACAATAATACGACCGAATACTAGACTAACTTTCTTTTCTTTTATCAGATTTTGATTTTAGGTGTGAAAGCACTGGCCGTTGTATACCAAAGTCGTGGCGATGTGATCACGCGTTTGACTGTCCAGGGGATGACTCGGATGAGCGAGGATGCAACTTTACATGCCCAGAAGGATTTTTCCAATGCGCTTCCACACAGCATTGCATAGTAGCCGACTGGGTAAGATTATGAATTTTATAGCAATCATTTTGCGTAGACGTATTTATATATTTCATGTAGTGTAAATTAAAAATATATATATGCATTCCAGGTGTGTGATAAAGAAAAAGATTGTGATAACGGTGAAGATGAGCTGGTTAATTGTGACCACAAATCTTGTGCGCCCGACCAATTCACCTGTAACAGTGGCAGATGCATAGAGAGGAAACTCGTGTGCGATGGATGGGCAAACTGTGCCCATAATGAAGATGAAGCCAACTGCGAAGTCAATGCCGTCGTTGGACGTGAAGGGATTGGCAGTGACACGTCCAACCTGACTGTTACTGTTATCCCATCAAAGGACGGTGAGAATAAAGGAAGCGGTAACACCGTGGCCATTGTTCTTGGAACGCTTATCATCATTGTTCTTCTCGCTGTCATCATCGCACTAGTTTTACATAAGCGAAATATTCAGCCCAAAGTTCTTGTTAGACCTTACGTTCAGCAATGGTACTACACTTTTAGCATCATAAGTTCTCAAAATTCATGCATGCAAAATGAAGCCGTTATTTAATTAGCTTTCATTATTTTTAGGAATCGTTACATTAACGAGCCTGCGCGAAAGTTTTTTGGCGATGGGCGAGGTCAACAGAAGTTGGACTGTGAGCAAAATGTATACGATGAAGTGTACAATGGCGCCAGCGCGACATACTACAACACAGCAGTTTATGAAGAGGTGGATGGTGCAGCCGATGTAAGCTTATTTTGAATAAAGTAAACAAAATGGAATATAATTTGATAATACTTGTTATTAATGCAAATACGTTCCGTTTCTAGCTGGAACCCCCGTCATCACCAGAAAAGAGATCTCAACGGGACGCTGCCGCCCGCAGTTTTGCAGACTCGGGAATTTTAGGTTCGGAGAGGGAAAGTTTATATGAAGAAGCGGAAGACTGTGGTAGTCATTATGTATCTTATAGTCAAAAGGACAAACTGCTTATTAATTAATTTAGACTGTTAAATAGTCAAAAATGTTATAATTCTGGTCATAGAAAAAGAGTTTATTTAAATTATTATATTTGTTATTATCAAGGTTATTACAATGATGGATACGCAAAAATAAATACAATATTATTATTATTATTTGTATATAATGTGAAATCAGTTTTCCAAAAGTAATTAGTCACAAATAACATAATGGAATTGAAAGCTTGAATATACATACAAGGCATCATTGAATACTTATGCTATGTAGATAACATTAAACTTGACTTACAATTTGAACGAATCAGATACACTACTTCCATAAAAATACTACTCTTTTGCGTCTCCAATGCCATCAGTATTGATTGCAAACATTGCCTCAGACTCAGGTAAACATGGGGAGTCGTAGATCTTACAAATACGCGTTTCTCCTCGTCCTTTGCGAAGGTATAGCCTGTCACAAAAAAAACAAATAAAAATGCTCTATGAAACCGGTGAAATCATATTATATTATATATTTTCTATCTTATGCAGTATGACCATGAGCATAAAATGCAATATACATTTAGTAAATAACAATACCTAGTGGTCGAAGAATGCGCCATTATATTACCCCCGATAGGCTTTTTAGGATCTGCAGCAAACATTGCACCTCCATCTACTTGGGCAACTACTTGATTAGTGAGGACCACAGCTACTCCAAACTGCGAACAAAAACAATGTAGGCATATATTTTAATTCTGAGAAAAAGACAAAATATCATAATATCAAAGAATTGAGCTTCGTGCTGTTAAATTGTTGCTCACTTCATCTGAAAGTCTGAGGAGATTTCTAAGAAATCTAGCCAAATGCATTTGCCTTGCTGATAACTCCCCTCTACCAGAATAATCCGTACGGTACAGAGATGTAGCACTGTCCACTACCAGAAGGGCAAATCTGAAAAAAGCCAAATGTTTGAAATGTAATCTTTTGAAAATCTTGTATTGTTTTTATTCAAGTTGTTTAATTACCGGGACTCAGTCATCAAGCATGAGGCGTGATTCAAAAGTTGGGTTTGATGGTCCGTGTTATAAGCCCTGGCGAAGGCAACGTTGTCCAAGACGTCAGCTCCATTAAGGTTGTACCGCTCTGCAACAGCTAGTAACCTTTCTGGACGAAATGTTCCTTCAGTGTCAATATACAAGCACTTTCCTTCGCCGCCACCTTGGTCAATGGGAAGCTACAAATAGTGAAAGAGTGTATTATTTTAAACTTTCCACCGGTCGAACCACGACGACGTATTTAACAAAATGCAGTAACTCATGAATGAACAAACCTGACATGTAACAGCAAGAGTGTGGCATATCTGACTCTTTCCCGTTCGAAATTCGCCAAAAATTTCGGTAATGGATCCTGTTTCTATTCCGCCACCCAAAAGTTTGTCGAGTTCCTTAGATCCAGTAGTTAGCTGAACGATTTCAGACCTCTTTTGGTGGACCTCTGTAGCAGTTGTAAAACCCATTGGTACCAACTTGCCGGCTTCAATCTGGCATGATTATGATTATTATTGCAAACATAAGATACATTTGATTCTTGATGATGTCACAATGATAATCTTGATTCTATATGCGTTATGATAGTGCCAATAGTGCGTACCAGAATCTTTTCTGCTTTTGCCTCGCTAATTCCTTTGATAGTCAAAAGCTGCTTCTTTGGTGCAAATGCAACCGCCTCAACAGTGTGGAAGCCAGCCTCTTGCAGTTTTTTAATGTCCCCTGCGGTAATTCCATTTCCCTGAAAGTTATAAAGCATTTTATTTTCATAAAGTACAAAAATTCAACGGTGAATATAAAAATATAATATAAATACGAGTTAATATATAACATGATATGCACAATACCTCCAACTTCGAAACTAAACGTGGTCCAACTTCTTCCTCGGTTTCCTCTGTAGCATGGCTGTTACTGTTAACAATCTGCTGAACTTGAGGTTTCGCGTTCTCCTTTTCTTTAGCACCACTTCTTCGGGCGGCAGCACTCATGTTTATCAAGTAAATCTGTAACAAAAAGAAGAACCACAGGAATTTAAGGTAGTTTAACATATGACATCATATCATATTAACATCATCACATGACATTTAAAGCAACTATAACTTTAACTTAGAACTTACGAATCTATTTAATTTTCTTAATCCCAAAAAATGCCTTTGTATTAATACAAAGCTAATGCAACAACACAACAGTAATCGCTCTGATAAGTTTTAACAAGAAGAGGAAGGTAATATCGACATTTACAACGAACAAACAATAAGAACAATGACAAAAATGACTATGAATTTCCTTTGTTGAATCTACGCTTATTTTAATAACTTTAAACGAAAATTTAGACCCTGACAGTAAAATTGTTAAGTTCACTACAATTTAGATTTTTAAAATTAACACAACTTCAGTGATGATGTATGAATTAGGTTGTTTATCAGCTCACTGAAACTGGCACCACAACAATGTGCTATGATTTGACATGATATGTATTTTCTGTCAAGTCCAGTCCGGTTTTGGTGTTTTGTTGAAGCTGGACGTATTTTTGTGATGGGAGCAGCAGAGTTTTCGCTCCTTTACGCGCTCTCAAATGTAAACAAAAACAAAGTGTTGGGGTGAACGCGAATCAGCAAAGTGCATTTACGAAAGCAAAAACAGTAAAGTGACCGTTGGTTGTTGTTGTTGATAGCAAAAACGTACGCAAAAATGCATTTGCTTTTTTGGCTTTGCAATTGCTGGATACAAAAAATTATGACGTTAGGGCCTTAGGGGGCTCACGGGATGGATGGGAGGGAGGAGACTCTCCTCAAGGGACGTTAACCAGACGCTAAAACCAAAAGACTAACTTGAATAGATGAAAGTGCCATATATGAATTATCGTGATATCGATAGTTTTCATTTCAATAACAGAACAATGCCGAAATGCTACCATGCTAAAATGCTATAATAAATTTATGATGCATATGTACATTCAATTCATTGTGTAGTATTATTGACTGCTTTTTATCTTACCGTTTTAGCGGAAAAAACTAGAACCAAATGGATGACTTAGACAACTAAAAATAAAAATTATCTTGAAGTTACACAAGACACGTATAATATGAATGAAAATGAGTTACTACTACAAATGCCGAGAAAATAAATAAGTTATATTTGGCACTTGCAGCGAAACTTTTTAGTTTTAACTCCGGCGGGTCACGTGAGGTCAAGATGTTTTTAGATATCTAAATGGAATTTAATTTATTACGTAGCTGAAACGAAGTGAAAGCGTAGTTATAATTTTAGTTTGTTTGTCTGTCTGTCCGTCTGTCCGTCTGTCCGTCTGTCCGTCCGTTCGCGCCATAATTTCGAAACGGCTTGACGGATTTTGTTGAAACTTGGCATACATATTCCTTAGATGACAAGGAAGATCGGTATTGAGTTTCAGGTCAATCGGTCCACAGGGGTCGGAGTAGGGGTCAGAGAGAGGTCACATGCATTTTAAATGGCGAATTTCTTTCTTCGTGGATTCTGGCAGAGAAATGAACGGTGATCATTTTCTCTTCAGGAACTATGGGTCAAATCGCGTTACTTTGACCTGTAGAGGTCAAACAATGGTCACAGAACGCCATTTGAAAGCGTCATATTACAACGCCATTTGAAAGCGTCATGTTAGAACGCCATTTAAAAGCGTCATGTTAGAACGCCATTTGAAAGTGTCATTTCAGCTACGTATTTTCCATCGCGGTTTAACGCGACTAGTTGTTTGGATGCAGCACAGCTACTGTGTACTGTACGATTCAAACACGATGTTGAATGAACGATGCGTATTACGGAAACGCATGCATACAATTACAATGCCATTCCATTATGGAATTTCCATATACCATTGGCCATCGGATTAGCGATATTTTCAGAAAAAATGTTCAACCAGATACTTACAAATAATAAAAAGTAAGTTATAATTTGAATTTTGAATCAGAGTTTAATCATTAAACTTTAATGGTTTGTTGTCTCCAACTGCTGCAAACTAGAAGTACCATCAAATACGAAAATTAACAGTCGTGGTCAGACTGTCATTTGCCTGAAGCAATGCTGAACGAAAGAAGCATCTACAAATACTTTGTACTTTCCCGGGGACGCTATTGTTCCATCCATTTTCGTACTTTTCCCATTAACATTATTTTAAAGAAAGCCTAGAAGTGTAATTGCGACAAGTGTAACATAATGCAAAATAGGATGTATTGAATGGTGAATTAGTCGCCTCACTTTGAAAGTGACTATTGCAAAAAAAAATTCAATTTTAGATTTTCAACCAAAAGCGACCGAACGAGCCTACCATATCCTCCATCTGCAAAGAAATATGAAGCGTTTCACAATCAAAGAGAAAATCTAATCTTCGTGCGATCATGAAGGAAACTGAATAAAACCATTTCCATCGATGCATAATTACATGCGTTGCGATGCGACCTTCGAGCGATTTTTTTTTACCTTTGTACTCGAAATTTTCATGGAAACTAGAAGGAAGATACCATATTCACATACTGCATACCGTTTCCATAACATTTTGCCATGGGCGTGACATAAAAATTTGAAAAGATTTGCTGATGATTCCATCTTTCCATCTTGGTTCTCGCGATTTCCTCCAGTTACGAGCTGCGAATGGGATGGGAGGGATGGGATATCTTCCATCTTCCCTGCCCCTGAGACTTGCCTGAGACAGCAAAGTAAGATTGGGCCATCTCATCCAATCCAATGAAAAAAAATGTGACCATGACGAGACCAACTATGTTGATATGACTCAAGGGAATCACTTCTTTCAGATTTTAGTGGTCAGCAAAATTGATAACTTTTAGGTTGGAAGAACTCATTGCTTATACCTAACCAACTTCAGTACAGCGTAAACGGAAACGCTGCAAAAATCCGTAATTGATGGGGTCATATACATACTCATGTTCAGTCAGCATCTAGTTAACGATTTCCTCCATAGTTTACATATTATATCAATGCATGCATACCTAGCGCTGACAATATAAATGTACTTTGCTGGTTTGTTCCACAAAACAAAGTGTTGACCTAATTTAAGCCGCGATTCATGATATTCATTGGTCATTAGTGCGAATGGGCTGGCCTAGGTTAAAAATCATGCGAAATCCAGCCAATTGATCACCGTTTAAAATCTCGGCTGGTTGAGTCCAGAGTTATCCAGCTAGAATGTCCACTATGGCACTCACACACTATGTAATTAGAAAAGCTACAGGAAAATCAAATTCTATTATTGCTTACACTCCAATTTTTTCACTCCGCTCGTCATTGTACATCTTTCCTGTTCTCTCAAATGACCAGTCAGGCACTTTCTCCACCTTTCTTTCTCACGAATTTTGTTGTTGTGCGCCTCTTCGCGTGGAAAAATACAGGGAAAATTTGCCAACGCATATTGCAGCTTATAATTGAACTAAATTTTACTGACAATTTAGTTGGGTCAGTCAACTCATTTTCCAGATTTGCGCAATTTCAATTCTTTCTTTGTCTTCATTAGCCAATGATATGCAACCACGTATGATTGGGAGAAAGATGCAGGACAACTTGCTCAAAACTCCTTAAATAGCATCATTTTTCTTCGCCGTTCCTCATTCCTTAATTTGTTCTGAGATCGTTTGGATGATCCTTAAAAATCCTTAAAGGCATTATTAACAGTCTGTATATAATTGAGCTTGCCCGTCTGCTTTGGTATATAATACCATTTGTCTATCTCACTTTCTCCAAAAATTCAATCGTGGTTTCCAACTCACGATTTCTCTTGATAACAAGGTTAGCAATTAATCACCCTCAGCCTAACAATCTTTAATAATGCATAAATGACACTTTTTTTATTTCGGTAGATTTTAACCAATTTTTGTGTTTTTACTTATCTTGGCTGTTTATAGTCATCATGTCAGACCAGAATGAACATTTTGCTCTCGTGGGTACCCTGGTTGTGGTGGTCATCCTGATATTTCTGTGCTGTTTTCTCTCCTACCTTCACTGGATCTTCATCAATACCAAAGTCAGTCGACGCAGGACCAGTGCCCCTGCCCCTCCCCCTACAGTCAATACGTTGAATACGGTGGAACGAATGATGAGAGCACCAGAAAGGGTTGCAGAACAACCCGCACAAGAAATTCAACAAGGAAACGATTAGTAAGTCAAACAGCGATTTTAACCTGGAACAAAAACAAAACCAAGACAAAAGTAGTAGACCATGAGTAGTAAAAATAGTAGTGACCTGTACTTGTACCTCTCTTGAACAAATATGCATACCTACTTAAACCTGAAATGTAATTTTAGGTAAAATCTGTAGTTGCCCTGAAAAATGGGATAGCCATATAATAGGTACCTATTATTAGTAATGTATGTAGATTTTGAACTGTGTTCTATGAATTTCTTTAGTTTTTACTCAAAGTCAAAACCATACACGTTTTTAAATGAGACATTAGCCCTTTCATTATAACTAGTTTTTATTTATTATGATTTTATTTATTATGCTATCGATTAAGTACATAAAATGTATTATATTAATTTTTAATCGTTAATTTAGTGCCCAGATAATGTAATGATGAAAGAGAAGAGATGGTGGGCCATTGCAATGGTCAATATATATATGTTCTTTCTGTATTAAGTAGTCAAATGCAATGCATTTAGATATGTAGTTTATAGGAATAGTGTAACTGTAGTATGTAGCGTAATACATCAAATTAAATTAAATTTCGATTCATGTACCCAAAATTAAGTACCCAAAATCTATAATTAAACATTGGCGAATAATTACTGTAAATGAAAATTAACAAATAAAAATTATAAAGATTGTAGATGTTCAATGAAATGTAGACTTGTATATTAGTTCTCAATAAATTGGTAGAAATGATAAAAAAAGGTTTTCAATCTTTGATTGATCACTCATTTATTTCAACACGTACTATTTTCATCTCGAATTTGCACTGGGAGGGAGACACGTTATTCTTGCATACTAGCAAATAATTTTACAGATTAGAGATCATTATACTGGCTGCATAGATATGAAATGGGATGAGCGTTTATGTACGAACAATATTATTACTTCCCTACCGTGAATAAAATGGAATTTTAGCATATCGGTATTTTATTTTTAGCGATTTGTAAGCCGGGCCTTTTGCATTAAAATCGTTCATACAAATGATAGAAAACAATGAGCAACAATATGACTACGAGACTTTTTACTTATTTACATGCATTGCAGGATTCCATTGTTGATTTAATTGTACGATAATAATGGTCAATCGCCAATATAGCCAGCAAATTTTAAAACCCTCAAAACATGAAGGGGGTCAATGATAATTCAAAGTTGAAAGTCCAGGTTCACAGAATGCCTACAGCATACTATGTCTCTACTTATATGGATAGGTGTATTTTCGTTGAAAAGATACCAAAATGCTGCTATTTTGTTATTAATTTCTAACTGGGATTAGTACTCGTAGATTTTGAAACAAGCATACATTTATGTACTGTGAATAATTAATTGGAAAGTAAATCATGATTTTTTACAATATTATTGGTTTTGACGATTTGGCATTTGTTTTTTGGAAAGCTTTCTCGGAGCATTTATATATACCGTGTCACGTCGATGTCATTCCTTCCACCAACTCTGCCCCTATGAGGAATTTACCTTTACGTAAAACATGCATTAAATCATAACACACCATCGATTGAAATGAGGAAGAGAAAGTCTAATTAAATTGTGAGTTTCTGTAGTTGTGGAACAGTTAGGACAATTTCATTGAAATCATTGATTCAGACACGTATACACATAGGTGTGTACCTCTATTCTTCTCACGTCAATGCAAATAATATGTGTAATGCTCATGCATGCTTGCTTTATGTGTAAAACAAATAAACTCTCACTCTGTGATGAGAAAAGTATGTGCATCTCCAAAATTCAACCTGTATATTTACCTATAGCTTTCCCTCACTCAAAGACTGTCTGATTCATTACAAAATTTAGTAGGTTTCACACATTACAATATTCACACTAGGACAATTGTTCCCATTTTTATTTAAATCTATATACCTACATTATTTAAGCCTATAAAATTTACTCGGATAACATTTTTATATTATGAAAGTCTTGTTTATAGTGGTCCATTGCATTGGGTGACCACCTCAAAGTGAGTCATCGTTTGTAAGCATGTCTCTAGTGCGTAATAGCTGCTCAAGTAGCTTGGACGGTTGGATCAAAAGGACATATTGTTCACTTCTGGATTGCCCGTTAAGTCTAAAGGAAGCAAAGGTTTTATTTTGAAGCACCTTCTTCAATTATTAGCTTGTTGTTCCAATAATTCCTTTGAAGTCCTTTCTTTCAACCTCGTAAGCAACATATCTGTACACAAGGCTAAATAACTTGAGCTCACGCTGAGCCGCTTATCTCTGCATGAGATTATTTACTAAACAATCTCAAATTATTAAAAAAAATAATCGGATTTTAAAAATATTCTTTTACAATAAAATTTTAGATAAAATCCTGAGACTATTTATTGAGAGGGTACCATATTGACGCATATTGTCTTAACATAAGACTCTTATGGTCACAGTCTAGTAACTTTCCATGAACTACATAAATACTGAATCTCATTCGACATAATCGCATGAAACATTAATTCTTTGAATGTCAAACATCGATGAGAAGATGAGGAGGAGAAATAGGACGATACTGAAGAATGTGCTGTGGATTGTGGATTGAAGATGAATTATGAGCCTAAATATAACCAAAGGACCATCACTTAAGCCCAACCTGAAGTACAACAATGACTACAACACCAGCAGAATTAAAATACATATTATTATGTACATTATATACCTGAGATGAGAATTCGAATATGAACTCCGACCTGCCGATATGTATTTTACGATGCGCGATGTAAGAAAAATTTAAGTAGATAAATAGAGAAAAAAAATAAGTAGTAGAACTAGTAGAATTAGTAGAAAAAGTAATAAAGCTTAATTTACTTTACTAAATTCAATTTTAAAAAGCTGTAGTAAAGTGTAATTTTTGGACTTTAATTTCAGCAGACTTTTAAAATGGAAAATTGTACTTTTAATAAAGTACTACTGCTTTGTACCAGATGCGAACAAAAGACTACAGCAAACAAGTCAAATTGTCTTGCATTGCCCCATAAATGTTGCTTCATTAACTCCAACGATTTCTCAAAACACAAGGAAATTATGCTATTGCAGACTATAAACTTTCTTTCTACTTACCATATACTCTAAAACTGGAGGATTTTTTATTTCAGTTCAGGTGAATGTCTTCTTGTAGGGATGCTACTTATAAGTTACGCATATATTTTAATGAACTTTTGCTGTAGTGTTAGCATTCAATACTGTACAGCCTTTCGTTAGGCTTCCAAATTGGAAGTTACAACACATAATTTTATTATAATTTGGCCAGAAATAAGTTCCAAGCACCGTTGACACTAACGCAAGCTTTATTTTCTACTTCTAATTATATAATTACATGCCTTGGAGAAAGCCAGCTCAAGCTGCCAGTGTCCTGGTACAGCATAGCATATTCCCATCCATTAGGTAATTCCTTACCAACCTCAAGTCGTTCTATTGGTTATCCGGTAACGTTCAAGAATTCTTGCAGCTGAATTTCTACATTTTGGACTGCTGTACCAGACTACATGACAATCAATGTCAACAATAATCAATATCGATATACGCGTGTCAACATCATTATAGCTAACACAAACATTATTGTAAATTACCGGCATATTAAATATATACATATAAGCCGCGACGATGAATGAGTACGGAATCCGTACTACGGATCATCTAATTCTATAAAAATTGTATTGTTACACAAATATATTTTTATTGGCATGATGAATGAATCAACATTTTTTCGCAGGTCAATCGTTTTTTAATTCATACAACATAAAATGTATACATACTTATTCAAAAATTCACCAGAGCTTCAACGTTCTTTCAATGTAAAGCTTACCCTGTCCTCGAAACCCATTGAAATAGATTTCCATGAATATCCGATACAGCAGGAGTAAATAGTGTATGCCTGTACCAGCAATTACTTTAATTAGTAGGAACTGTAGTGATATTTTCCGATTTTAGAACAAGCAAGTACGCAGTACGCATAATATTATGTGCATATACTAATTTCATACCAAGCGAAATTGCAGCTAGTTTCGTTCTCGGGGAAATGCCAGAGGAGAGATACGAGAGCATAAAGCCATACATTGCCAAAATCATCATCACGAAATGCCAACCCTATAGATAAGCGACATTTATTAGTCATTTTTACACAGAATGCGTTGTCGCTGTGTGGTGATCATCGTTGTCATAATGAGAACTATTGTGGAATTTCCAAAAGCCCAATGACTAATTTCACTAACTAGAAGGAAGCCAGGATAGTCGATCCAACAGTGATGGGGAACCTCAAAAACGACAATGGCGAACGTGTCCCAGAGACCCATAATGAGTAGGACGGGAATGAACCAAACGCTGACTTTGATACACTCCACAAACGGGGGGCTTTCACTTCTCGCAGTGAACACGTCCCACTGAGCAATCAGGTCCCTCATTCTCGTGATTACATTTTCCGTCTTTTGATAAATAAGACCCTTTTTCTTTTCCCCGCGATGTACTTCAGCATCCGACCCCTCTCCACTGCTGACATCTTCCAAACTACTGGCATCACCATAATTTATGTTCTATGCGTTGGAAAAAGTCAATGTATCAGAAAATGTTGAAAGGATCATTAAAATCATAAGCTATCGCTTCAGCTGCCAATTTTCTTGATTTACGCTTTCGAAATAGAGAAAAAAAGTTTTTACCGTTTCACTATTACTTCGAGATCTTTGCGACTGTGAGTGTTGCTGATGAGGTAATCGAGAAGGATGGGAGGTGGAGGTGGATAGTGTTTCTCTGTTGATTCGGGTGGATGATGGCGAATAGCCGTGATGACGACGATCTCCCAACAACGTATTGCTGGCAGTTCTCGAAAGGGACGAGTCGCTAACGGCCTTCTGAGCGAGCTGTTGAAAAGCAGCTAGATTTTTATTTGGCGCTAACGGCATGATGAAAATCAGTTAAAAACACAATTAAGACGGTTATTTTAACAAGGTAGACCACTCCAATTCAATGAATTGTGCGTACATTAACCGTCTATGGAATAAGGAAGACAGATTAGCTCATAGAAATGCTGAAAAACACCATTTGCCACATGAGACGAATGTATATCTGTAAGATCGTATGGCCATGGCCACCATGCATCATGAAATTTATGATAAATGACATGTCAAATCAGGTTGGGTTGGGTTTTGGAAGGACACCTATCCATGACATCATCAATCCTAAACTACGATTCTAGTCGGACTCTTGGTTTTGTTTCGGTGAAGTATATCTGTATTTCATGAAAGATGATCATGATTTACAATAGCGTCCTATCTTTTACCTGTGCGTGTAAAAAGTTACAATGGACAAGGAAGAATGAAGCAGATTCTTGTTGGGGTACAGTGCTATGCATTGTCAAACTAAACTACTAAAGCGCGTCCAGGAGCTTTCCACATTCCCACATATGAGCACAGAATAAAAGATCAACTTCCCTAACATGTGCTTTGAGAGTCATGTTAGAAATACGTTCTATAAGTAATCTGATTTCAGCCAACTATTATAATTAATTAATTCAACGAAACTGTTACACGATCAACACGGCATAATTTAAACATTCAAGTCGAATGATCCTATCATTAACTTAAATCTGCCATTCTGAAAAATATCTACCCACATTTTTATGCCACCGCCGGCGTTTGGTTTGGATAGTGTCACACTAATTGACACGGGACTACAATGGAACTTGTAAGTTGTCGGCATCGTTAGAGCCCACGTGTACAATGATAACCTTAAAACACAAAAGCGTGACATATAGGCTAACGTTTAGTCATTCTCCAAATTTTATTTAAAACATTTATTATCTCAAAAGTATGACGTGATGTGTGGTGATGCATGCACTCGTACACCCACACCTTGTCTAAACGCTGACTGAACAACTGCAAATTATTGGATTGTTGTAAACAAATCTTATCTATAAACAAAAAAAGCGTAGAAAGAAAAAGTTTGACAAAATAAGCGAGTTTTAACTATCCTGCAAAAATGTATGTATGTAAATACATACGTGCATGCTGCATACAATCAACTTCTCTCATCAAAAGTCCATGTACGTCAGCGTCAATGTTCGGAAGCTTTCCTTTTCCTATGGACGATTTCTAAAAATAAACAAGTTCTTTGTATCCATAATAGTGTCTAAAAATAAATGTCTTACCAAATCTCTCCTCTTCTTGTATAACTTGCAGACTCGCAGAGATGGAGGAAATGAAGAAGCTCTTTGAATGAGGATTTTGAGGATGAAGACTTTCATGCGGCAGACATGTATCATGACTTGGTTCGTGGAAAATGTTTCCGTGACTTAATGATATTGTACTTTTAGCATTTAAAAGCTCGAAAAGCCAAGTCGGATGAGTTTTTTTTCTTCTACTAGTGATGTTTTGGCTCTGACATGGATTATTATTTTCTATAAGGAGAGAACTCTGTTTTTGAAGTCATTGGCTTTACTTTGTCTTATCATCTACGACGACTATAAATGTGTGTATGTATATCACACGGTTGGAAGGAATTCCAAGCCAAGTGTAGTGTACTCTGTAAAAAAACAAAATGTAGTTCCTCCCACTTGATTTCGTCATATTTTTGTGTGTGTAAAGTGGAAAATCTAAAAGCTGCAGAACAGATTGAGAGTTTGGAGTGAATACGATATACGACGCTTTCGAACAGTTTGATATTATACAAGATACAGTTTTCCGACTTTGGACCATCATTCACCGTTTGCCGTTCGGCTTAAAGAACTGCGTTCCTTTCCCCGAATAATAGTGACTTGGGTGAGTAAAACAGTCATTTGGAATCCCAATCTCTTACACGACTAAAAACTTATTGTAGATAGTAATTAGTAGTTTTTCAACCTCGTTCACTTGCTGACCATTAAACAGCTCTACAACGAGAACATACATAATGTACTGTCGCAAGTATTGTTCTTTATAAATTGTTATTGAATCTCATAAATTATTAAATTGTTTTCATTGTTCATTGTGTTTTGCAGGTTCGGATGTGCCGGAAGTTGTCCCATTTTCAAATACAGTGAAAAATGTGGTGAATTAGTGGCTTTGCTGATAGCACAACTTAATTGAAGAATTTCTTGTGTAAAAGTTGAAAGTATATATAAACTGTTGTAAAACTTAATTATCATATTGTTTTAAACGTTCGACGTTTTAAACCGTGCAAAATGGCTACTAAAGCGGCTGCCAAAACGGGTGAACCAAAGAAGCTCAATCCAGCTGTGGAAAAGTGCATCAACGCACTCCAGTCAGCTCAAAATGATTCCGAGAAAATGGCTGCGTTATTCCTTGTCACAAAAGTGGTGAAAGGGTCCAAGTTGGGTCGTGAAAGCAGACGAGCCCTTTTTGCTGCTATCGGGTTCAAGTTTATCATGAGACTTTTAAACGCTCCAGCATCACCGGAGGTCCCTTCGACGCTGTACAAATCCGTTGCTCTAAACGTGCTAACGGCATTTTGCTCAGATCCGGAAATAGCAGAAAATCCAGAAATGCTTGCAGCCATCCCTACGTTTCTCGCTGTAATCGAATCTTGTGATGAAGGAAATGAAGACGATGACCAACTTCTCATGGTGGTTAGTGAAGCATACCATTGCCTAAAGTGCCTTGCCTCAGTCGATAAGGGAAGAAAGGCGTTGGTGGAAGCTGGGGCGATTGAAAGACTGACAGAATTATACGCAAATCAAACATTCAATTCCGACGAGGCAATTGAAATTATTAGTCGAGTGGGATCAACGATGGGGGCCCGCACCTGGCAAAAGTCACCAGAGGGATTCGCAGACTTGATGCAGCGTCTTCCTGTCAATTTGAAGTTGATCAGACCGACCAAAAGTTTGAAGTGTGTGGTCTTATTGCAGGCATTGTTCCAACTTGTAATCAATCTGCAGAGGAATTAGAAACCGTTGGTTGGCCCAGATCCCTGTTGAAAGGCTTGACTGATATTCTTACCAGCAAAATCACTGAAAAGCAACGGAATCCAGCTCTACGGTTAGCAGCTGTCACACTTACCAGATTGGGAGTTGATTGGGTTATTAAGACAGAAGATGGGCCGGAAGCGTACCAGTTTCTCATCCTGTTAGTCCATTTGAGCTGCATTGAAGTAAGAATGTGTATGGAGGACCGCAGTGTGGATAAAATCGTCCAAAATGATGATCTGATTGGAGCATGCTATGCCATTATCGAGACCACAGTACGATTCATGGCTGGGAATCACTTTGAGAATCTGGATGAAAAGCAAAAAGAGCAAGTATTCAATTCCTTAAAAGGAGCAATGTGGGCTATTTTAGGATTCATAAATATGGTTCAGAAGGAAGCAGTAAAGAATCCGGACAAGTTTTGGGATAACAGAAAGAAGCTGATGGCCTGTGCGTCTGTTCGCTGCTTGGCATCATGGTTAGCAGACGAGGCAGCCAGCATGAAAGAGGAAATGTTCAAGCATCTCCCCTTCATCCTCGCTTTGGTATTTGAAACTTTCCAAGATGAAGAGTATAATCTCAGCCCAGAGAGTCAAGTATTAGCGGAAGTGGGCAAATGCATAGAACCAATCATGCCAGAAGTATTGGTTGTCCTTTTGCCTGCACTATGTCATTTCACAGCTGAAGACAGGGGAGTTCATATGCTGCTCGATTCGGGAGGGGAGGAATTTCTCAGTCGATTCTTAACACACAACTGGTCTGTTTATAAAAACCTTCAAGAAATTATGGAAAAAAGGAAACGTCCAAAGAAAGCAAAGAAGGTACAAAAAGATGATGCTGATGAATGTCTGATGAGCGATGATGAACTCAAACTTACGCTTGGCAGACTTGGTGTAGCGATAATGAACACATGCAACTTGTTCATCAACGTCATCGTACTGAGCCCAGAGATGGTAGCGTCTAACGCTATTTTTCAACAGACAATGAGATGGACTTTCAATGCGCTTCCCGTTTTGTCCAACACGGAGGATGATTTGCCTCTGCTCTCCAACATTTCATCACTCGGCCTACTTTTGCTTATGCATCTGACCAAGAAGACAATGGAGAGTAAGGACATGGGGGATAAGTTGTCACCGGAAGAAGAATTTATCTCTTTGCAGCTCATTTCAGGAGCAGACAACGCCGCATTTCGGTTTGGCAAATGTGTCGTGAGATTTGTGTGGGATGCTCATTTGCCTGACGAGTCTGTCAATCCTGCAGATCTAATGCTTACGAATAATTACCGAGAAACGTGGAATGAAATTAAGGAAATGTGGTTTCTGAGCTTGCAAACGGTAGCCTCGCTGTTGGAAACACTGCCGTGGCTGGCAGATTTTTGTGCTGAAAGCGGCTTTTTAGACGCTCTCATTCAAAATATCTCGATTGCATACAGAAGCAAAATTGATGCAACCGTCTTGTCTGCGTACGAAGATTTGTTTTGTGCCGCTGCTAAAAGTACGCCCAAGGCTTCCGCTGTTATCAAGACAAAGGGAGCGGCACTGGCCAAAAGTCATCATTTGAGGAGTCTTACGAGAGCTCTCAAAGAGTTAGAGACTGCTGGGGACAAAGAATAGATATTATATGTAACTTTTTAATTGCAATGTAATGTATGCGTGTGCCTTTATAACATCAATATTAATAATACTACTACTTTAAGATGGGGAGGAAAGTTTATACTTTGTTATTGCAAAGTGTATTCTTTACATTTCAATGTTTGTAGCAGACATGTACCAATTTACAATTTTTGTGTAAGTTAAATTTGTAATTCGTCCTTATGAAAGTGTGGCATGATGCATCTATAAAATATTATATCTAGTCATTTAATTATCCCTAATCCTAAGTAATTAATAAACATAATTGTTATAACTTTGTTTCCACCTCTAAACCTCTATGTATATAAATAAACCTTTTCATATCATAAAATGATCATGCTGATTTTCTGATACTAAAGGCCAAAACATTATGTATAATTATATGAGCTGATTTGTAATAAACATCCGATATGAAAAAACAAATGGAACTAAAAATTACTATTCAACTTGAAGCGCATGGAATCAATACGTTATTTGATTTGAATGTTTTTGCAAGGACGTTCTCGTCTCATCGATTTATCAACGACATTCAACCTCTCGAATTTTCATAGGCTTATCTTTCAATTTGTCTATCGATTACAGTAATTATAAGCTTTAAGCTCGAAAAAGCAGCATCTTCTCTCACAAATGCATACATTGTTGCTAAAGTTTAATGGTATCTGCCTCGACAGTCGATAGTTATGAAAAACGTTGTGCGAGCTACACACATACAAACACGGGAACACAGGTAATCAGTAAACTAGGACATGAAATTGAGACGTTTTCATCGCAATTTGCGAAAAGTCAGGACGCGAAGAGAGTGAGTCCTCATGTACACATTCCTCGTTTCTTTTTTTCAATTTTCAATATTATGATCATGTTCTCGTAAATGGTAATCAAGCAGGAGCTCAGTCAGCAACACCTTGCAATCTTCTCAAGCAACATCATTTAAACGGAACAACTGTACATAAAAAAGTAGCGAAAGCAGAGATGCCATAATCAAGAATCAAGAATCATGCAATCATTATAAGCAACATGAAGATCCATGCTAGAACATTTTGTGAAAACATAATTCGAGAAGTCTTAACAGTCTAGACAGACAGACGTTCATCATCGTATAAAATAGCTGCAGTTGCTTATGTAATAACTTTGGAGCAAAATCATCATCAAAATCATTTTTGGATTCCCTAAAGTCGATGGGATAACACTTCATTGAGCGATTGGTCATTACAAACAAATTATGCGCTAAATATTATTTGTGCTCTTTTCTTGCATACTTCAAATGAAATATGAGTACCTACTTTCAATTGAATTTTGTATAAATCCGTCGTGAATCGTCAATGAGTAACCGCTTCTCTAGACTAAGGCTGGTATATTAGAACTTAAATTAGAAATTGCTACTTTATTAAAAGTTTGGTAATGTTATCATTGATGATGACACTGAGAAATTATTGACTTGTTGAGTCTCCACTTGATGCTTGTCTTCAGTACATCAAGATAATTACCAAAATATGTATATAAAGAGGTTCATCGTCACTACTAGAATTTAGAAACGGAGAAATATATAACATATATTCCAGCTATAATCAAAGCCAATCATCAAACTCGCAACTGCAACTATTGCACTTCCACACACGTACATATTTGCACATATTGTTTGCTAATGAAAAATAATAGTGATGATGATGATATGTGATCATCCTCGTGTAAACGGTTTCAGGTACGAATGCTACACGTAGCATAATGTGGGGATTGTTTTTTAGCTAATTTAGTAAAATTTAGAAGCGTTTTTTAGACTTCACTGTATGGAATGGAAACATTGATTGTTGCTTCAGATCTTCCACTAACTTATTTACAAGTATAAAAAGATGCAGCATCTCCTAAGATGATATCATTCAATCTTGAAAACAGCACACAACGCATCGCATTTATCTATAGACCACAGAAATATTATAATGAAGCTACTTTTGGTAATAACGAATTTCCAATCCGAATATCCATACAATAAATAAATGGGTCAGAAATCATATAATTGCTCACGGTTTTTATTTCATAGGTCTGCGTTTCCACATTTGCCATTGGCTTGGCCAATGCTCAAGGAGGGTACTCTGGCTCTGGAGGCGCCTTTAATTTCGGAAATTCTGGATTTTCTACTGGTGACGGTGGTAGTGGCGCTGCAGGTGCTGGAACTGGAGGATATGCCAGTCCAGGTGCAGGCGGAGCCGATGCAGCAGCACAGCAAGGGCCACAGGTGTTCAGATACGTGAGTGTCCACACAGCACCTGAGGACCCGGAGGATCAAGTAGCCAAAGTTATTCGGGTACCTGGTGGGAACAACAAGCACGTGAACATCGTGTTCATCAAAAGCCCAAGCAATGGGGCTGACCAGAAGACTGAAATTGTTCTTCCCGAACAGGACGAACACAAGAACTTGGTGTATGTCCTCGTACAAAAAACTGACCCAGCTGCTAATTTGAAAATCAAACAACCACAACCAACTAAGCCTGCTAAACCGGAAGTGTACTTTATTCGCTACAAAAATCAACAAAGCGATCAAGCAACTGGAACTGGGGGTTACAGCAATGGTGCATCTTCCGCTGCTGCCCCTTCAGCTTCTTATGGATCACCTTCCCCGGCTTATGGGAGCCCTTACTAGTTAAAGGATACAGCTTCTAAATGCCGTTTCAACAATGTTTTGGAAACATTTTACAGTCTGTCCATCACCAAATCCAATTTAATGTATAAAGAGCTCAAACTATAAATGCAATTTAATACCGAATAATAAATCAAGTGTGCATCATATTCATCTTTATACTGTTAATTGCTTTAGATTCCATACCAGCATAAATGAGCATGAACTACAGAAATATGAACAATGAATCAAGTCATTGAAAGATTTATCTGGACAGCAGAATACTATCAAAATTATTGGTTTTACCATTATTAACTTAGGTTAACTCTCACATGGACAATGTTTCACATTAATCAAACATCTATCTTTGCCTTTACCAACAAAATTGATCCTTACTGCGTATATCTAAAATGCAAAAACATAGTCTCACATCGCCCCAAGTCTCCTACAGAAGTTGAAGTGTTGCCTTCCTTCGCCCCATGAAATCATAGCATGTCCTTCATACGATAATAATGGCTAGCATATCACTATCATCAATCCCGTATTACTTTCCAAGGCCCTCAAAAACCTACATTTCTCCAGCAATATCTCCCCCGTTCGGAAATTTCCTAGGAATACAAACTCAAACCATGCATATGACAATGAACATGACTCCGCTTCTCAACCGAGTTATGGCATTCTACATTAGTAAAAAGGAAATACATGCATACACATTATGGGAAACGGTTTGCGTATTTATATTTTGATTTATTTACAATCGAAAATCACAATTTATTTGAATATAAAATGCAAGGCAATGACTGCTATTATGTCATCCTTTTGGTTGTGATTCATTGCGTAGGCATTTTAAAATCTTTAAAATTATCTTTAAAATGAAAAGTAGCAATAAAATGATAAGAAAGTGTTCATTCAATGCCAAAAGGGTGAAGGGGTTATCAGTGAAGCTGCAAGCCTACAACAAACGATGACAGAACCGACGTGGAAAATAGAAGAAAATCGTGGGGTCTGTGCTGAAATATTTCGTGTGACTTATCAAGTATGTACTTATCTTGATTTTGTCGCAATTTTCACTTCCTTATTTTGCTAGCATCGTGAAATTGTATTTTTAGCATTTACCTTAGACGCATTTGTCTGTTAATCTGTAAGTCTGCTTTATTGTGCACTTATAATATTTTCACGAAAGAAGAAGAATGATGATATGTCTCGTCGCACTTCGGTCAACCCCTTTTTACCACAAGCGGAGATATGGGGCGGTACTTTTGCAGAACAGCAATTATTATGTTTCGCGACGGCTATTATGAAGTAACTTGTCAAGTGGTTCGATTCAATCAAAACTCAGTCTACGTTTGGGAGGCCTCCAGAACTAATGTGGGTAGTTGCAGTGGGTGCAATGATAGTGATGATGATAATCCTTCTCATAACCCTGTCATTATTTCACTATTCAGCTGCATATATTTATTATGTTAGCTATTAACAAAGAATTAATTTAATTAAGCTAAACTCATAATTCACATACAATTTTTAAATCTAGATCAGATAAATACTTACGATACCCTACGCACTTGGGATTACAAAGCAAATGTGTATGTAATTGTTTCTGCTCTTTACCACTTCTCGTAAAGTATTAAAGCACTCGACAATTAGTGTAATCATCTAGTACTTTAGTGTGTATCATAAAACGGTAATAAAGTGCCTTCAACAGCAAAAATGCGTACACATTTGCATATCATTGTAAAGTTTAAAATGACATCATTCGTAGTATACAGTATACAGTATTAAGGTCATGAAAGCGAAATTAAGTATGGCTGACAATATTACAAAACACATTTTCCACAGTTATTGCAACAGTCAATCAGGAGTAAATTCTATCGGCCATTTTAACAGGCACGCAATATTTTATCACTTGCTACACACTCTAAGATATCATGCTCCTTTGCTTACTGCGCTATTGCGCTTACGGTAATAATACTAAAACAAACGTTAATATTTGCAGTGTGAGTGTAAACAATACACCTGTAGTTAGAACCCGAGTGCATTTTGATGTCATTGTCATTTTTCACCACAAATAAGGACAAAAAATTGTGTAAACATTCTTTATTCGTATATTTTCCCCAAAAGAGCATATAAATTTTCCATATTATGTTGTGTTAATTTAAAAAGAGAAGATTCATTCTAGTCGTTGCTTTTGTTAGCAGATAAATACTTCACGTTTAGCATAGTGATGTGTTTGCGATTCGAATCAAATTAAATTACATAGGTGCCTACAAATTTTACTAGGTATTTTTATTTTGAACTAATCTGATAGAAGTCGCAAATTATATTACTGACATAGCGAGAAAATACTTCCTATGACACGAAATTGAAAGCAGGCTGAAAAATCACCTGACAATAAACTGATGATTATTGATTATATGCATCATCATGAAATATGCATTTTTACATTCCGCATCATAATAATCCTTTTAAAAATGTTTTTCGTTAAAAAAGTAATCCGTAAGTAAATTGGATTTTATATGAACATCTACTGTACTGCGATACGATGACATGACATGTTTTCGGCAAAATAATGCATTTAAAGTCAATAGAGAAAAACGAAGTAGAGTACAAAACGTTTAATTTATTCTGTTATCACACATGTCATTAAGATTTTCTTCCGATTCCAAACAATCTCATTTGGCATTTTGGCACATAGGTACGTATAATGCAATCTTCTGATGATAGCTGTCCACGACGACGCTGCCATTCACAGTTTGAGATCCTCCTCGACCACTCTAAATGGCAATGCGGCAAATTGGTTTGAAGGAAAGTAAGTAGAGAGTGGCCACAATTCGAAAACACATTATCCCTAAGTTGGTTGCATTTGCAAATTTACATTGTGACTCAGATGAAATACAAATAGTGAATTACAATAAAACAAACCTAAATAGTAAAATAGTGAACATCTTTGAGGAAGGAAATTGGCTTCCACATCTCTTCTATCCAATAAACATAATATTATTATTATTATGAGATAATTTATACGATTGGACTTTTTCTTAAATTTTAACCTTTTCAAAGCACATTTACACGCTGTGCGACAAACGAAAGGAAAATATGGCACGGGGTAGAAAGGGCATGAAATGAAAAGATGATAAATTATTTGTAGTTTTTTGTGCATTCATTATTGTCCTGCACTCCTGCGATGCAATCGTTCGGTAAAATGCAATTGCAAGTCTTTTATTTCTGTAATAAATATCCGGCATTATAAGATCCTACAAAAATGGTAGATGAGATATGTAATCTGCACTGTCCGTTCTCTCGTGTTCAAAAAAACGAAACACGATTATTTGCTGCGCTCATCAGTAATAAATGCACTTGAGTTTGAACTATGCTCCTGATGCCAGAAAGAAATTTGGTGATAAGTAATGTAGGTCTACGAGTTCAGTTCGTGAATCACACCTTGGCAAACAGTCAACAAGACTTACACATCATCATAATATCTCATAATATTCTAATCTGCTTTCCCACGACACAGTAATTCTTTTGAAAATGTCTAACATAATAATATGTAATGGTAAACGCTATTCCACACGTGAGTTGTACGAGGTTTTGCATTCATCTTACTCACGTTTGAAACAATATGCACGTCGCACGCACGCACATTTCGTGATTTCATTGTTTTAGTTAGCGTTTTGATGAAGCTGTTTAAAAAGATAACTGATTAGTCTAGTATAGTTACTAATGACATAATGCATTTACTGATGGTGGATATGACATATTATATGACTTCTCAGTTACATAAAGCCAACTTTGTTCTATATCTTGTCATCGTTGCGGAAGAGCTTCTTCAGTTAGCAGACTAGACAGGGATTCCGGTGATGATGATGATTCAGTTTGCGTTATTTTTTTGTGAGAAATTGAAATGGATTTGGTAATACATATAAAAGGGAGAGGTTTTCAATTTCAAGTCAACAGTTACTCGGTTTCGCATCTAGAGTGAAGTTAAACACGTTATAAAAGAGTACAAAGTTTAGTAAAAATGAAACCTTTTGTGGTAAGTGCCCTAATTTTTAGAAATTATGCAAAAATTGTGACTAAATCGCACCTAGAAAATTTCCAAATTCAACGTGAACGGCTAATTATGATAACTGTGTTGCCAAAAATACTGTAGGTTTTAATGTCGTTTCTTTCTGCTGCATCGGCTGGTTTCGGTGGAGGAGGAGGTGGAACTAGTTTCTCTGGAAGTAGTGCCGGATATGCAGCCGGCGGAAGCCCACCCGGTTACTCTTCGGGTTTTGGGGGAGGGCCAACTAATGGGGGATATCCCGGAGGTGGCTATTCTGGAGCCGGTGGATTTGGTGGAGGATATTCTAGCAATGGAGGCTACCCTGGTGCGGAGGGGGGAGGGGGGCAAGTTAGGAAATTTGTCAGCGTTCATGTTGGACCAGAGGACGTTAGTATATCTTCAGCTACAATAACAGTTTAATTTTTCAGTGTTATTAGTGCTGAATACTCAACAACATTATTTCAACAGTAACATGGTTCAAATGGCTTTATATTTTTTCTGGGCAGCCGCAAGTTACTCAAACCAAAGTAATTAGAGCAGGAGGAGCTCCCGATCGACACATTAATATTATATTTGTCCGAGCTCCGTCTGCCTCGAATCACCAGAACACTGAAGTAATTCTCCCAGAAGCGCCGCAGCAAAAGACATTGGTTTACGTTTTGGTGAAAAAGCAGGAATCTAGCAACAATGTTCGCGTGCGCGGACCTGCGCCTACAAGGTTTGTAATTTTGATTATGCTTATCGTATGTATTGAGAGTATCCCTAAAATGTGCTATGATACTGTAGTCAGTAAAATACCGATATCGTTTAGCCCCTGAATAATGTTGCATTTGAATTTGAAGGCCATCGAAACCAGAGGTCTACTTTATCCGGTACAAAGATGGTGGTCCAGGAGGACCTGCGAATTCTCCCGGAGGCAACGCTGCTCCTGCTTACGGACCTCCCCCACCTGTGCCAGTTGGTGTGAATCATGCAAATGCAGGATATTAGGCTTCGTGCTCGCAAAAAGTTCTAAAAACTTTGTTCAACATTTACTTGACACTTTTACATGTAACCTAAACGGGAAATTATGATTTTTCTCAATTGAGTTACCGTTAATTGTTTCGTTTGAAATAGTCGATAACGTTTAAACGGAAGAATGTTTAATTTCTTTGTTAACACTTTGCTTTGTTGTTTTCTGTTGTACTGTTGTGTGTATGCATGCGCTTAGAAAAGTCTTAATCTACCTATTCCTAGTTTCATAGTTTTGGATTGCTTGCCCGTATGAATGTTCGAACATACCTAACTGTCAAAGTATGTGTGACTGTTGGACTTTATTTTGCTGGTACTATAATTACCTACTAGTTGTGTGACCATTTACTTGTGATGTAATCAGTAATCACGTTGGTATGTGTGTAATGTAGGTAACATTGCTTATTATTGTAAGGCTGAAGAATAAAATATCATAAAACAATTAATGATTTAAAAATAATAATTTTGCATTGATAATCGTGAAATTTGGCATGTGATCTTCTGACAGGAAATGTTCACTTTGTTAATTTTGAAAGGAAGTATACTAAATTATTGATATAATAAAATAATTGTAGACTTCACGATGCAAAGATCGTTTGACTTTTGACTTATTATTATGCACAGTACGTGTCTTCGACTGTGATAGTGTTAACTGACATGACAATTCCTGAGTCTACGCATAATGCGTTTTATAACGGCAAAAAGTTGCTGTATGACACACGGTAGCCAATCGGTAAAAAACCGGTTTTGTAAACATTGATTTGATATCATAATAATAAATATACCCACAGCACTTCTCTTTTTCGATAGTGTTATGTCATCATATTGAAGTGAAATCGTATTAATTTTCGCACATCGCATTCGCATTGTCACGATATGCAGCTTGCATTGTACTCTACATATATTAATGTGCAATATGCATGCATTTTAATTAAATTAAAAATAATAATAGCAGCACTTCAGCTTCAGTAGGTTGATGTGAATATAAAAGTGTCTAGTATCACTGCCTACACATTTTAATGAAAATTGATCACATTATAATGTATCGTGTAATAATCATTCCATCACAAGTACTAAAATCATTGGGTTAATTGAAAATGGGGACAGGATAATCACAGTCATAGAATCGAGAGAAGTAGAGATCATTATTAGTCGTATATTTGTCTGATCATTGGTTTAATTATTGGAAGTTAGAACAGACCAGTAAAGTTTCCATTCACATTTTATTTCCATAATTTGTCAGAAGGCTTAATAAAAAGACATTAGTTTGAAGGGAAGATAGCATTTAAAATACACGCATTGATTTATCAGTGATTACATAAAAGCCTAGAAATAAAGTTTTAGTTGACAAATTTACTTGATGAATCACAGTGAAACAGTTCTTATGTATTTCAAAAGATGACATTATTACTATTTGCGCAAAGTTGAAAGTGTTTATCACGTTACATTTCACTGTCACTAATATAGGTTTAAATATGAATCCAAAAATCCTGACAATCCATCAATTCAAACGACCATTTTTGTGAATTGTGTAAAATTCATGTATACTATTTTTCAATCCATACACGTAGTAATGTAAAACCGGTTTGCAAGGGGAAAATTGTATACTTTTACAAACTATAACCAAGCACTTTTGCAGTCAATATATAATATACGTACATTTATGTGGATGTTCATAAGAGCCATCAATATTCATTTTTGAAAATCATATCTGTTGACCTGTTGATTTTCAGCAATTTGAATCGTTTATGGGAAAATGATTAAGCGAAGTAAAGATGATAAACAAACGATTATTGAGGAGACGGCGTATCTGTTTTTGCAGATGAAAGGAAAGATCAAAATTAAAAAGACTCGGACGGAAGGATGTCATGATTATGTAAGGAAGTCCGCTAATTTTCCGTCAGCTTCATTCTGCAGCATGCATGGTAATATTTTAGTATCACATTGTCATCATCTTCTCATCTTCATAAAGTCCATCTAGCTCAATCAAATCAACGTAAAAAAATAATGAACAAAGATAGCGCAGCATATATGCAATTCTGAAGACGATCACACAGTAATAACTCGTGTGCCTTATAGAATCGCGTCTTTTGTATTTTGCGATTTATTGCTAATGCTAACCGTGTGTTTTATATCCTATTACACAATTTGGCACTTTTACCTAAAAATTTATATATATTTTCTAGGTAATAAGTAAAAATTATGAAGCGCATTTTTTGCCAATTTTGATTTGGGGATATGTATAAAAAGAATTTGGACTGGTACGGGATAGCATCAGTTCTAAAAACGCTTTTCTACTCTTCTAACGCAAGATATCTTTGAGTAGGATTCCCATTTTAGGATACTGTAAAATGAAAATATTATTTGTAAGTTTCTCAAAAATTAATGTTGAAACCCCTTTTAAAATATTATTTTTAGTTTTATCAATACAAATGTTGTTTAAAAATTCACTAGGTCTATGCATCATTATGCCTGGCAGCCGCATCGGCCGGGTTTGCTGGATTTGGAACCTCGGGTGGGAATCAGTTGAGTAGTGGTGGCGGCGGTGGTAGTGGTGGCTATTCCGGTCAAAGTTCTTCAGGTGGTAATAGTGGAGGTTATAGCAGTGGGTACTCGGGAGGATCTTCAGGTTCCAGCTTATTTGGAGGCGGCGGAGGTACTGGTGGATTTGGGGGTGGATTCTCAGGTAATAGTTTCGGGGGATTTGGGGGTTCTGGAAATGCCGGTAGTGGACTAGGGAATTCGGGTGGCATTGGTAGTGGAGGCGCACAACAGGGTCAACAAGGCGGTCAAGTCAGAAGGTTTGTATCAGTTCACGTCGCCCCAGAGGAATCAGTATCAACTGAACCACGCGTTATACGGGCAGGAGGTCAACAGGAAACCCATTATAACATCATTTTTATAAAATCCCCGAGTGCAAACAATCAACAACAGACTGAAGTTATCCTTCCTGAACAGCCCAAGCAAAAGACGCTTGTCTATGTGTTAGTGAAGAAACCTGAGGAAGGACAAGATAATGTTAAGATAAGAACTCCAGAACCAACTAAGCCAAGTAAACCGGAAGTGTTCTTTATCCGTTATAAACCGGATTCAGATCCCACTTCCGGCATCGGAGGGGGTTCTGCGGGATCATCATCCGGAGGGAATAGTTTTGGAAGCAACAGTGGCTTTGGATCTTCTGGATCTGGTTCCATTGGTCAATCATACGGGCCACCGTCTCAGCAAAATGGTGGCGGATCAAGTGGAGGCTACCAATAAATAACCAATTATTATAGGTTTTTTCTTTGTTGACAATGTTTGTTTTAGTAATAGTCAGCTATCATGTTATTATAATTATACCTAAAGTAATACAAACAGAACATGTAGAATCACATTCACCAATTAAGTGATAACTTGTGTCAAGTGAGCAATAATAGCCGTTGAATATATCACTGGTGGTAATAACCGTGAATATTTAATAAAAAATACATATACCTATGCCGGTTTCGGATATAGAAAGAAATTTTATTTCATAATAAGTAAAAGTGAATTGTTCACAGATATACGAATCGTAAAGTAAGATTGTGTATCTGAGAGGAACAAGTTGCTACCTTTTGTACATACTACAGAAATCAAATGCAATGTAATCGTGGTGGATGGTATATCGAAGCAAAGACAAACCATGCCACACCATGATCACAAGAATTTATGTTGTATTTGTTCACTTTCTGGACATATTGCATCCTTTGCGACAAAGTAGCGAACGGCAACATCCTCCAAAATTGTAGTTCCAACTATGGCTTTCTTCCTTTGGGTATTTCTTTGATTTTGTTAGACTTCTCTCCATTTAATTTACTTGCAAGTTACAATTTGATGGGAAAACGACTCCACGATCGCAACCATTTTGTATGTTTTGTATGAGACGCCGACAATCGAGATAGTAATCATCATTACCTGAGATTTTTTCTTTCAAAATGGTTGGAAAGACAGGCCTAGCAAAGCAGCATAAAATCCAAGCCACTGCTGAGCTTCTGACCAAGCAAACTCATTTCACGACTGATGAGGTACACCATGAATTACATTTTTACATAATCTGCACCATTGTACACAATACGCATACATCCAAAATCCCAACAAAAAAACTTCACTACAAATGACATTTAGTATGCACACAATTTATTCTTCAATTTTCTTTTCAGTGCAAAAATTTGCTATTATTTCATGAGAGAATGGAGGTTATCGGACAATTGGATCGGCTAAGATTTAGAGAAATCCTGCACGTAACATTTAGCATTACTGATGATGTTATGCTGGATCTTGTGTTCCATGCTTTTGATCGTGACAGTGATGGGATTGTAAAAATTTTTGATGAATGACAGAGCTTACCTACATATTTCTGTCTGTGTGTGGCAAAGTCAACTGTTGTCAAATACTTTAACTTTCTTAACTTTTAAATCAGGTGGATTCTACAGAATGGGTCAAAGGATTATCCACCATGCTTAGAGGAGATTTCTCCCAAATGATTGATTTTGTTTATTTTGTATATGGTAAGGTATAATTATAATTTATAAAATTATAATTGTAATATTCACACATATTATGCCAGAGTTGCATTATAACGCATTGTATTTTACATGAAACGGGTAGACATGAATGGAGATCGTTCTTTGGCAAGAGAAGAACTGTCACATTGTCTGAAGGGATGCATGTACATGGGCTACGGAATTGATGCGGATGAGTTGGATGAATGCGAACGAGACATAGTTGAAATAGGTAATAAAGACAAACTTCATTAATCACTATAATCATTGAGGCACCTTATACTTTAATAATTACATTAATAAAATTTATTGCTTGCTTGTTATTAATTGCCAATCTTGTTTTTTAATTACAGCAATGCGAAAACTTGGTAAGTGCAAACGGTTAAGAAAATTGAAATTCACGTTATAATGGTTTTACATGATTTGTTTTAAAACTCTACTTGGTTTTTATTTCAGATGTTGACAAGGACGCACAAATAACAGAGGTTGACTTTCAACGGGCTTGCTTCATGGATCCGTTACTAATTCAAGCATGTGGCCCTTGTTTACCCCCGGCTAGGTCAACTGCAGCCTTTTTAGCCCTTATAACAGATAAGTACAGGAATTTTACACAGGCCTACCATAGACATTGGGTTGGAGCTGATCAAAAGACGACTAAAGGTCAAACTAATAATAATAATAATAGCAACGCATTCAAGCCCCCGTCGACTACAGTCATTGACGGCAGTAATTCATTAATTAGATGAAAAATGGAAATGTAGCAATATAATAAAAACTGAAGAATAAAAACTGACAAAAACATTATGTTGCATTTATTGTTTGAATTACTTTGGTATTTAATTTAATATAACCGAAAACTTAATTTCTCACCTTACCCCGAAAATGACAAATATTCCCAAAAATATATCCAGAGCGTCGGATGAAACAGGTACCTGTACCTAAAATAGATTCATGCAAATATGCGTATAATATGCATTCATGAAGTAAGAAGGTTTTTAATAATAGCAATAACATTAATAACATTAATTTATTGCGTTAGGTAACAATCAAAGTTTACAGTAGTTGATTATACACTTTAAAGCTTTTAATCAATCAAAAAGGACATCTTGCATAATGTACGTACATGTGTCATTGGTACGTTGTTTGTTGTTACACATCATTTCAACAACAAATGACAACCTATTTGCATGCAGCATTTTAAAAATTGTATTCGATTATTCCGCTCCTCACTTTTATCATCAGCGCGTGTGGATGCGTACCAATATATCCATACATAGCTGTTTATTGTTACTTGTAGGACCCTTTTCCGCTGATATGAAAAAAACCATTACTTGTCAAGCGATGCAACGGAGCCAGTTTTACTAGTTAAAAATGAAATTTTACTTACTCTGAGATCGAGCCATATAGAACGAGATGCGATTCTAGATTAATTTACGGAGCCCTTCCTAGATCTGAGCACTGAGCAGGCAAGTTTATATCATCATGTGAATGCACTGTCTAAAATATTAGTATGGATGAATCAAAACAACAAAATGCACCTTTTCTAGCTTGTCATGCTAATCAAGCGCATAAAGAAATTATGGCATATGACATTATTATTGTTGTTAAAAATCGCCCTTCTCTTTATAAGTACCTACACGTTAGAGTGGAGAGGTGACTTCACAAGTTCGTTGCTCGTAAAAACCATGCATATTATAGCAGGCAAAGTAGAATTAATAGTTTGCGTGTGCAATCAGGATGGATAATATCATTTTGGAAAGGATGCGGATGCTAGAGGCTAGAGCCATTTCGTCGGCATAAAAATGCACATATTTAAACAGCTTGCTATTTTGCAGTGCTCAAATAAGTCTTTTCTTGCCTCATGTACGAATTTCGTACCCTTTTCATTACCTTACTCTATCACCATCACTTGTTAATTGTTGTGTATATGCTAGTCGCTGAGTAGCTACACCGGAAGTAGCTAGATAATATATAATGTTTAATGAAGGAGGTTGATTGAGTCACCTTTTCTTTCTAAATAGCGTCATATATGCAAATACGGACGATTATATAACTTTACTGATATTTTTATTTTGCTATTGTATTCATCTAATATATGCATGATTTTCATTACCAAATTGTTCATTTGCTGTTACAAAAAGCGTTGTCGATATATAAGCTCGGAAGGTCTTTCACTTGAACTTCAGTCAACTATCTGACGATTGATCAAGTGCATCGTTGGCTGACAACGACAGGACACAATGAAGTTCCTCCTTGTAAGTTTCTTTGTAAAAAATGTGTAGGAAGTTGACAAAATTTCTCCTTGCAGAGTGCAATGTGTACCCATATAAAATAGTTAAAGAAATATTGAAAAGTGAATTTCTGCAAATGGAGGCAAATACGTGTAGTAAAAAATGTTTGTTTTTGTATCAAGGTTTTGACGGCCACTGCGGCCCTTGCGAGCGCTGCCGAGCTAAACCCGGACATTGACAGCTCTCATGGAAAAGTGGTGAGCAATGAACTCCTTCGGACCAACAGAAGGATATTTAGCAGTGGATCTGGAGGCTGGGGTGGTGGTGGCGGCGGCGGTGGCGAATCGTCATATCGACCTGGGCCACCACCTCAACTTGACACAAGTGGCTTTATGAGTTTGTTCAACGCAATGCAGTCTGGCTTTGGGTTGAGTTCAAACTACGGGCCACCAGCAAGTGGAGGCGGAGCCGGAGGTGGTGGAAGTGGACGACCAAGTTCTCAATACGGTCCTCCCGGCGGTCCTGGATCTGGTGGAAGCGGTGGAGGTAATAGACCTGGATCGCAGTATGGACCACCAGGTAGTAATGGCGGTGGTAAGCCACTCTCACAGTATGGACCACCTGGTAGCAATGGAGGTGGTAAGCCACTCTCACAATATGGACCACCCGGAGGAGGTAGTAATGGAGGAGGCAATGGAGGAGGTAATGGAGGAGGTAATGGAGGTAACGGAGGCGCAGGGGCTTTGCCAGTTGTCTCTACTAGAAGTAGAGGTAACGGAGGGACCCCCGGAACTCGTGGCGGTAATGGTGCAGGAGGGGATGCCGGTGGAGCACCAAAAATTTTCCGATATGTCTCCTTGTTTACGGCGCCTGATGAACCTGCCCCAACACGACCTAAAATTGTACGTGCTGGCCCAACAAGTGCTGACAAGCACGTAAATATTATCTTTATCAGGCCGCCACAGGTAGCTGCTGAACCACCCACGGAAGTTGTTCTTTCACCAGAACCGGCGAGGAAAACTATCGTCTATGTTTTGATGAAGAAGCCAATTGAAGGACAGGAAACGGTCCGTGTTCGACCAGTACCACCTACTCAACCAAGCAAGCCAGAAGTTTACTTCATTCCCTACAAAGATCCAAATGGAGGACCAGGAGGACCTGGGGGTAATCCAGGCGACGGGGGATATGCTGACGGAGGCTTGGGGGTTCCCGGCCAAGGCGGGCCAGGCGGTGGCTATGACGGTGGAGCACCAGGTGGTGGCTACGACGGAGGAGCGCCAGGTGGTGGTAATGGAGGACCCCCTGGAGGTGGCATCGGAGGTGGATATAACTAGTTAATACATATTATTGTAGAAAATAAGGTGTAAATGCCATTCGTTTTTATCCACATTGTAAGTATTTTTATAATGCATTTCGCAATATTTATTTGAGACTGAATTGTTATGTTGTTTAATCATTCACCGATGTCGGTGATTTTTTTGTTTTGTTTGAAGTTGATAATAAAAAGGGTTTTGTTAGTGACCCATCAAACTACAGTAAAACGCTTCAAGTTTGCATCAAACAAACTACCTACATACATTAATCACATCTTACATGGTTCCACATAACCTACCGGTTTTCTGGAAAAATCAAAGTCATGGAATATCCACTGCATGTGCACGTGGAGCAAACATGATGTGAAACGTAATTGATTGCAATTTACAATGGGCATCGCATTGACACTTTACCGAAGCTTTACGGTCCTAGGGTTGAATGACTTTTGTGTGTATCAATAATATACCTACCTAATTGCTATTTGACAGTAGATATGATGAAGGCGTGTAATTCCGATTCCGATAAAGTATCAGATTACAATCTGATAAGCGTCAATTTTTTACATCCTCCGTTTCCCGATGAAAAACCAATATATTCTGCTTAGCAAATCAATTTTGATGAAAGTTATCTTATTACCTAACGTCAATATTGCTGAGAATGCAACATTCAACCAAATTAACTTTGGAGTCTGAAAGACGTACAAATGACAAACATTCAATGTTAAAAATCAAGCAAACAGACTAAAAAGTAGCAATCCGCATTACCAATCTCATCATAATAAGTATGTAAATGTAGAATAAGCATTTTCAACATTATATGCATTGTTTAAATGTATTCTCAGAACATTTGACCCGCAGACAAAAAGGTTGACCTGGTTCATGATTCATGAATAGATTATTATCAGGTATTGGGTGTTTCTTATCACAAAATGTTTTAATTATATTTGGAAAATATACAAATAATTATTACATGCATTAATTAAGACGAATTGCAAATAAATAGTAATCGCGGAGAGTTGATGAACAAAACGTACCTCGTGCCAAAGTATTTCGATGCGCATGACTAAAAAACAGAATAGATACTCGCTTACATAATGTAGACATTTGACATTAATAATATTATGACTTCATCCTGAATTGAGCATCGTATCGGGTGCCACACGGGTTCTTGTTCACGTAGTTCCACACCTGAGTAGTTCCATTGTAATACGATCACATCAACATCTTTCATGAAGGTTACGTAGGTAGAAAAGGTAAACGACCTTCATTTGACTTTACACTCACGATTCTAGGTATAAAACCATTGAATTGAGTATAATTACACTTTATTTCTGTTCTGTCAATTCATTCTGTCAGCTACCACTGCTGCTCTTACATCGTTACACCTCATTTGGAATAATAAAATAGTGACCATGTCAAAATACAGCATCGAAGTAGTAAAGGGCTCACAAGGCACCTACCTCGGGGAGGGGCCGCACTGGAGAGCAGACAAGAACGAAATATTGTACGTTGACATCTTTGGAAAGGCAGTTCATCGCTTTGTACCTTCAACTGGAGAAAGTGCAAAGGTTACCATCGGTAAGTTCGTAAATGTCAATCCATTCAGAGTGGTCAGAGTCATTATTTTATAGAGATTTTGGCTTGGCTAAAAAACTGTATATGCACATGTAATGATGATCATGATCGTGATCAATTGCAGATGCTGGTCCGGTTTCTCTAGTCGCCCCAGTGGAGGGGGTGCCCAACAAGTACTTGGTTACCGTTGAAAGAGACGTTCAGATTATGGACTGGGACGGCGTCTCTGCAAAGCCGACAAGCCTGAAGCGTCTCTACACTGTTGATGACCACTGTCCAACCAACAGAATTAATGACGGAAAATGTGATGCCGCTGGGCGTCTCTGGGCAGGTAGATACAACAATGCAACAATACAACAATATGATGCAACAATTAGCCTACAAACTTCAAAGAATATGACTTTATGTACAAAAGTTTGTTTTTGCAATTAATAGGAACAATGGGATATGAACCAGCTCCTGGAAAGCTTGACAGCAAAAAGGGTACATTGTACTCATTTGGGAAAGATGGGAAAGTCGAGAAGCACTTTGATCAAATCGATATTGCCAATGGATTAGCATGGACTAGTGATAACAGTATCTTTTACTACATTGATTCCTTCTCGTACAGAGTTGATGTTTTTGACTTTGATTTCGCTGCAGGAAAGCTGAGTAAGTGAATTGAATGGCAAATTGATTATATTACCTATTTATCAGTCTATATGGTTGTTGTGATAAATTGTGTTTTGATTTTGTGCTTATCAAAGGTAATAGAAGGACAGCTTTTGATTTCAAAGCCAATGGTGTAGAGGGAATCCCTGATGGCATGACTATTGATGCCAACGGAAATCTGTGGGTTGCAGTTTTTGCAGGAAAGAAGGTACCAAAAATCATTACATGTAAAGAAATTTCAAGCATGTAAAATCAAAAGCTACATAATTGGTTATTTACCTTGACAGGTCATTCACGTTGACCCAAAAGTAGGAAAGAAGATTGGCCAACTTGACTTTCCAACCACAAACATTACTAGCGTAGCTTTCGGCGGCCCTAACTTGGATATCTTGTACGCAACTTCCGCCCGGCACTTTTTGTCCGAGGAAGACTTGGCGAACCAGCCATCTGCTGGAGCGTTGTTCCAAGTGACGAACGTTGGAGCTCGTGGTTTGGCAGCCGGCTTCAATTACAGTGGCCCAATTTAATTCAAACAAAAATATATTTAACAAATATGTACATATATCAACAAAAAATGTAATGCAGTACGAATATGATATAAGAATATAATCCAAATTCAGCATCATTAAACAATACCTAATGAACATAAAGTCATTAAATCTTTACCCATCCTGTGTTTACCAATATACAATGATAATTTATCGAGATATGAATTTTATGAAGATAATACTATTGCATGCATGAAATAAGATTATGGTGGTACAGTCCCATTTGAGCATACAAAGTGATTGCTCGTTGCGTATAAATAAGTTACAAGTATGAATTTCTTTAATCGGAGCGATTCACGGAATTTCATTTTGCCATTAATTTTTGAAAGTTTCAAGAATCCATTTAGCTTCTGTATTTTCTGCATCCCATATGTAACTTTTGTGCTAATTCTACTAGACAGTGGCATTGTCGGTTCGAGAGCAGAGACTAAGAAAGAAGTAAAAAGTAAATCTTTGACGTGTCATGAAAATCTGGAGATCATAGTGGAATTCCACATGAAAATGGCGTTGTGTAGACCGAATATCTCCGTGGTTTGTGCAACAGAGCCCAACAGCCCATGTTTTAAAAACCGATCAAAGTTGAAGACAACGGCATTTGTCCATGGCCGTAATGGACAGTGTACGAGATTTTAAAATGGATGTAGTGCTTTGCGCAGTGCGGAAATGGTGTGGATGCGTCCAGCGATGTTCAAACACCCTTTTATGTTTAATGTTTAGGTAGAATTGAAAGCAACGTGACGTCCACAAAAACGCTACGGTTTTACGTAGAGGTTAAGCATGTAATCAATCCGAACGAAGAAGGTTCAAGGAGTTTAGCAAGTCAACAGGAACATCAGCGAGGAAAATGTCTGCTAAAGTACATCTGCCAGAAGCGGTTCATTCGTGTAAGTGTCAAATCGCTAATTAATGTTCATGCCACGTCTCTCCAAGAAACTTTCGGGCTGTACTTTCATCCCCATCTTCTGTTTCAGTCGATAACAATGGAATGCGGATCTGTTATTATTGCGGATGAAACTGGCGCAGTGTCCAACTTTACAAGACAACGAACGTTTTGGATGGCTCCACCAAAATACATAGGCTTTGTCCATTTTTCGTAAGTAATTTCATGCATGCATATACAGTCATATTTGTTTGTAAAATAAATGTGGATGTCTAGAGCCGAGATATCAAGCGATAAGCGTTTATTAAATATTTCATCTGCTAAAATCTTTATCCCTGGCATGGAGCAACAAGAAATGAACACAAACGGGAAGGATGACTCAATGACAGTGACAAAACATGATAATTATATGTACTAGTAATTAAAATAATTTAAGTTGAGAAATTAGGTGGAATTCTTAGTGGTACTTATTTTTTAAATATATAGATATTTATTATAAACTAAAATATGGCATCTTCAATTCTCTATTCTAAAACATGTATGCACTATATCCATCAAAATATGATTCATCATTAGAACATGTACGTATGGAATAATACATGAAATTAGTTATATTAATTACATGCATACAAGAGGCAACTTACTCTCATTGCTCATTCGTGATGAATGACAAGGACAAGGCAAGAACGGAAGCGGAAACATGATAACAAATTGATTATAAAGAAGCGTAAAGCACAATGCAAGTTGCAATACAAAAAAACATAAAAAGTGGACATGCTTGCGTACATGAAAATTTGGGGGCACTTTTACAAAATGGGAATAATTAAGACTGCATTGTTTCTGGTTCTACATTTAGGTATAGTGTCTGTTCTTTCATTTCCAGCACGGGAAAAATGTCCGGAAGTCCGATCAATGCCAAATTTTAACATATTCAATGTACTTCAATTACAATAAAAATAATTACTTTCAATTACGGTTACAATTAAAAATGTGGAAACCTTTCTGAACTTTTGATTAACATTGTTTAAAAGATACTGGGATCATGGTACGTTGTACAGTACTATTCGAGCTCTGAGGAGGCACTGACGTATCATTGCATGAGAGCAGAATTCGGGCTGTCCAGTGGATACATGGACATGATAATGAAGCTCACCTACATGTAACACCATTTTTATTGTCATAATTTTATTTTAATTTACTGTGTGAAATTGACATAATATATCTTTGATGTAGATATGTTGACGACCCCTCGGACGAAGCGCAAACTGGAAACATGACATGGCAAATTCCTGATCCAAGACGGCCAGAACACTGGAGGCACACTGAAAATCCTTGTAATTGCCAGCCTAAATGTAATTTTGGTAGGGACCAATATTTCTAGTATAATTAATTTTCTTTTGATTGATAGACAAGGGGGTTTACAATACTGATGTGATTGACACCGACTACACGTCCTGGCTCATTTTGCTTCACTGCTCCGACCCGGAATCAGAAAAGAAATTTCTATCCACGTTTGTGCTGAGCAGAACTGCGTACATTGACAGAACAACAACAGAATACTTGCGTGAAAAGATTGGACATTACAACGTGCCAATGGAATACCTTTTTACCGTCAATCAAACATTCTGCTTTGGTGAAAGTAGCTATCTGGACATGGAAAAGAGCAATCAGAATCAAAACAGTGGCAGTCTGAAAACAATACATTATGACGATAATGGAGCAGCAATTAATGCTCCTACAACTACAACCATATCACCATTATCTGCCGAGGAGGAAGATGATGACAATGATGCTGAGCCAGAATAATATTCAGAATTAGAAAACATAATATTTTATTTTGTCCTGAGTTGTCAACTAGTTGCAAATGAGCATATCATTAAAGTTGAATTCTTAAATGATTTGTAAATATCTTTATTGGGTAGTTTATTTGTTTGACTCTGGTTCATTATTATCACTTTTGCGCTCTTTGTCACCACCACTGGATGCCGCAGATTTGGAGGCACCTCCTCTCAAACTACCAGGACGGTATATTTGGATCTCTGGTCGCCCTTTTTTGCCCTTCCTCTCCTTTTCGGTATCACATTTTGAATTTTCTCCTGTATTTGATTTCCCGTCGCCTTTGCTATCTGCATCGGCAGCAGCTTTCTTTGTTGAAACTTCAGCAGCAGGTTTGGAACTGCCCCCCTCCTCAGGCTTTGAGCTTTTCCTTACAACGCGAATGATCTTCTTGGGTTTAGATTCTGAGGATCCACTCTGTTGACCGTTGGCAACGTCATCGGAATTTTCGACACCGCCACCATCTTTAACTTTCTTAACTTTTATAACCCGTTTCACTATCCTTTTCTTTGTGATCCCACCATCAGCATTGCCTTCCTTTTTATGGCGGTCGGAACTTTCGTCGTTAGTTTTGGTCTTATTACTCGAATCACCGCTGCCAACTTCTTTCTTGTCTCTGTTCTCAGAGCCTTCTGCAGTGCTAGATTCAGCCTTTGTCGGAAATGGCTTCCCAAAAACGGGCTTCGATATGTCTTTATTTTTGGAACTAGAAGGCGGAGGACTATCACAAGGTGACAATTTATCTGTGGACGACGACTTTTTCGTTTGGTTCAACTGCTCCTGAGATCGTTTATGATCATCTTTAGACGATTTTTCTTTATCACCCTATCAGATTAAGAATATTGTCAAATACTGATAGCTTCAAATTGTGAAGTACGATTGACATGCAAATATACGAATGATAATGATATGCCTCATACCTTTCTAGGTCCACTGTTTTCAGACCATCTAGTTGGGTTACCACTTCTGGAATAAGTTATAGTGCCAGAATATGACTTTTGTTTGCCGTCCTTTTCGGATTTTTGTTTTGACGTGTTCGGATCTTCATTACTTTTATTTGCCTGCTCCTTTTCAAGCTTCTCCTTTTCTCTCCTAAGGCGTCTTTCTCTATCCCGCTCTCGTTGCCTTTCTCGATCGCGTTCTCTTCTTCTGTCCCGTTGGCTATCCTGTACAATGGATTCAATTTAACCATGAGTATTTTTCAAAATCAAATGTGTACACGACACAATAATACGTATACGAAATGTTCACCTTGTCACGATCCTTTGCTTCTTCCACAGGCTTCCGCTTCACTGGATCCTCCTTTTCTTTAAGTTTTCGCTTTGCAGCGGCTTCGTCCTTTTCCTTTTGCCTGCGTTTAAGAATTTCATCTTTCTGTTTTCGTCTTGCTATATCCCTCTCTTTTCTTCTTTGATCTCGCTCTTTTCGGGCAGCCTCCTTCTTTTCGGACCGTTCCCGTAAAAATTGCAATAGAGGGGTATTTTCTGGCTCTGTGACTTTTTTATTCAATATTTCATCCAGCATGGCTTCAGGTGTGGGAATATACTCAGGGCGGTTCATTGTAAAGGACCAGGGCTCCTCTTCATAAGCCTTTAAAAATGAGGTATACATTTCCGATTCTTCCAGCGTTCCAACCTGCGCTTCGTCTGGTGGATCTTGCGCAAAATCTTGGATGAAGGAAAAATCCACGCATGCTATGTACGAATTCCCTCTCTCGTCGAAAAATTTCATATTATTGTATTTTTCTTTGAACCAAAATGCCTCTTGCTCCGTATCGAAATTGATATAAATTGAACTTCGTTTGCCAATTCCTAAAACAAAGCAAAGAATATTAGTTAGGTCAAGTCGCTCAAGGAATTGTTTATATATGATTTAATGTGCGTGACATGAAAAACGTATTACTAGATGGCAAATCTTCATTTGGAGGTACTAGTCTGATATAATTGTAGTGAGGTACTTCGGAAAGCTCTTGCAGATAGTCCTTCACGGTGATTTGAGGAGGCAATCTTCTTACCACCAGCTATATCACAAAGAAAATTCAAAATTCAAACATTAAGTGATTATTTTAAAACGTCAAACTTAACGCTTCGTCTGTCTGTAATTTCGATGATAAAGATCGCCTAGTGCTAACCTTCGTTATGGGTAGGTCAAGCCGTCGGTCAGCGTCCACTTTACCATTATTTTCCGCGCTGAAAGTTTTCAACTCATCCAGACTCATCTTCTTCAAATCCTTCACATCTATCCATTTATCCCCAGAATCCTCCTCTTCTTCCTCCCCCTCCCCCTTGTCCGATGCTCCCTCATCGTCCATAAAATCTTCGTTGTTGCCATCCTTGGAAGCTGCCACTTCTTGATCGAGGTCGGCAACTTCAACCCGGTCATCCATTCGTTCCTTCTTCTTCCTTTCTGTTTTTACGGGGAGGAAGTGCACTTAACTCGTTTTTTCCTTATGTAATTAAATCCTTATTTTCACACCACCACTTAAATACGATATACTTCCACAACCAATGCAAGCTGTTGTGTGACAACAATATGTTACAATACAAACGCACTTGTCTTCAATTTTAACTATTTGTATTCACTTCAAGCAATTAACAATTAACATTAACACCTTCATTCAACGATAACCTATGACCTAGTGGTACCTGACAAGATTTTAAAAAACTCATGAGAACTGTGTGGAAAACTTACTAAAAAACCTCAGGCGTCCTTGTTTCAATTTGAATCATTTGAGAAGAAGGGATCTTGTTCTTGAAGCCTTGATCAACAAACCTGGAGCCAACACATGAGCAGATGATGATCCAGTCTCGCATTGCCCCACGCTTTTCTGTTTACATTTTGCACCTTCTCTAACGACACGTCATGCTGCAAAACAGCAGCGTAGTAAATAGGACAGGTAGGGTAGTGGTAAAAATATGTGCAAAGATGTTATTTTCTTAAAGTGCCCCAGGCCCAAATAATGACTCGCAATGAATGAGAAGGACGACAAGATGTGCGATTGAAGAAAATGAGGGTAGGACAGGGGTAAAACCAAAACAGCAGCAAAGAAGAAAGACATTCCGCGTTTAATTGGGCTTTTAACTGAGTCATCTCATCATCGCAAGTCATTAAGTCATAGACTTAAAAAGGTAGCAGTTTAAAATTAATTCTCCATTAAATTATTTAATTGTTAATAACTTGTTGGTATTCTTCTTTATTGTTAATCGCGGGTTAGTAATATTTTATTTCTGTTTTTTGTCTCTTTTGAACAGGTACCTACGCCTACGCATACAGTACGCATTTGCGTAGGAGGAAGCACACTTTCATCTCATCATCGTAACATCAACCTCTTCTTTACACGTGCAATTATTTAAGTTGCAAATTGTAACACTCCAGTCAGTATTCCCAACAATGGAGCAGCAAATTCGTCAAGCAGTGGCGCAGGCCACGGAGGAGATCGAAAGGAAGGTGGATGAGGAAATCCAGCGTCTTCAGAATCCCGACGAGTTGGAAAAGTTGAAGGAGGAGCGAATGAAACACTTGAAGCAGCTTGCGGCGCAGAAGGTGGAGTTTAGGAAACTGGGTCATGGGGAGTACGAAGAAATTCCGGATGAAAAGACTTTCTTTGAAGTGAGCAAAAAGTCTCCCCGCGTGGTTGTCCACTTCTTTCGCGAGGCGACAGAGAGGTGTAAAATTGTGGACAAGCATCTCAAAATCATCGCACAGAATCACGTGGAGACGCGATTTGTCAAGCTGAATGCCGAGAAATCACCATTCCTGACGGATAGATTGAAGATTAAGGTGCTGCCGACAATGCTGGTCTTGAAGGATGCGATTGTGGTGGACAGGATCATTGGATTTACGGATTTGGGAGGGGTGGACGACTTCAGGACTGAAATGCTGGAGTGGCGCTTGGCAAGATTAGATGGCATCAATTATGAAGGGGACAAGCTCCAGCCACCAGAGTTTAAAGCAAAGAAGCGTCAAGTTATCCGAACCATTCGTGGTCGAGGCAATGATTCCGATGAATCAGATGAAGATGATGAATAATGAAGGGTTAATTATGTATGTATAGGATTGCACATTAAATTACAATTATTACAACGTTTTATACTCACAACTTATCGATGCCTTCATAAATTAATGTACTACTTACTTTTGCTTAAAATTAATATCACGCTGCAGTGAAATAATAAAAATCGCATTCATTTTATATTATACGCAGTACGCAGCTAGTTTTTTATTCAATATTCATAATTATCCACATAATTATCTCTTTCAATTTTAGTTTCATTTGAAACAAGAATTATTATTTACAGCATGAAACAATGCCGAATAAGCTATTTGACTACATTTACAAGCACACAACTCAATTTTTCTACATGGCAGCTGCCAACAATGACAGGACCAGAGAGGTGGCAATAACGGCATACCCAGAGGCGTACAATTCCTTGAGCTGAAATCCTTTCCCCATGTCCCAGGCAAGATGACGAATTCCGTTAGCAAAATGAAAGATAAACGGGAAAGCAAGGATAAACTTTGCGGTGAAAATGCAGGCAGCGCCGGAGGGCGTGCAGCTCATCATGGCATAGTACTGTGGAAAACTGTGGGGGAGTGCTAGCATTCCTGGAGTAAATGAAGTATTTACATAGTTAATTAATTAACTAAAGTCGACATGCAAAAGAACTAAAGTCATGGAGCGGCTTAGAAAGTTAAAGTTACCAATTGCAAATGAAGACATAAGACCCGACAATGCCAATCCAGTGCCTCGATGCGTAACAGAAAGTACAGAGGTAATTTGGAACTTGTAAATTGTAAGATGTGGGGAAACAGGGCGATCCAAACGCTTATTCTTGATCCAAAAGTCTTCGTTGTGATCCAATGGCTGCTGTGCCTTCAAACATGAGGTCGTCGTAAGCCTATGATATGCAACAAATCAGACAATTATAATTAAAAATATAATGCATCCTGCATGCACATTTATACTGTTAGTTAGTTATGCTATGGAATTCAAATATTCACCATTTTGTCGGCGCAACACGGAGTTGTTGGAGACCCTTTCCGAGAATAACGCCCTGGCGTGTGCACAGCCTACAATAAAATGAATTCAAACCCATCAATAATTAAGTAACGTTAAAAACGGCATTGCTGGAATACTATAAAATCTTTCATTTATAATTTGTCCTTACGCTCCTAGTACACTCATTTTCAATGTAATTACTGATCACTAGCACCGACCGGTGATTTTAACTCGACAATTTTTATCCTTTCCTAATTAACTTTAATGGAAAACTACCAAAGGAGAAAAGGTCTTCTTGATGTCAATGGACAATGGATCTCCGCAGAATCTCAGATTGTTTGTGGACCCGCACATTCCCCAAACAGCTGTGCTCTCTGCGACTTCGCGATGAAGAGGATGAAAGTGTACGCCGATGGCACAGCAGCACAGGAGATCTGAAAGCGAAGGTGTGAAAAGAGAAGCACAAAAGCAACCTGGCTACCCGGCCTAATGATGTACACGAGAGAGTCGTTAAATTTAACTGTTTAAAGTTGTTCGTCATCAGCGAAACGACGCCAGAATGTGTTCCCAACGACTGAGAAGCTTTCTGAAAACCGCAAACAGCACACTTGGACGGTACGTTAAAACACAAATCATGTCATTATGACCGATGATCATGCCTAGGTTACATCATTACAAGGTGAATTAAATAGTGTAATTTTTTAATTAAATTTGTTTTAAAATTGTTAATGTAGTGCACAACGCCAGCACGGGTTGGAGAATAATAATGTAAAAAAATCAGTGGAAGTTGCCCAGAATGGGCGGCTAAAAGAACAAGATTTTAGGCTAGCAGGATGGATAAATTCTTGTTGGGTTCAATTTGGCCAGTTGGGGAAACCTCCCACATCAAAATTCACAGCACCCTTCCCACGAAGTTCGCCAGACCGATTCACTTTTTCATCTTGGAATACTTTGTTCACACGCTCGCTGAGACGGAGAGCAGACGAGCAGTCCAAACTTCCAGGTCGATCATCGAAGAGCCCCCGATCATCCAACTCGGATCAAGCACCTGAACTCCCTCCCGTACCTAATCGGTTTAGTGGAATGGATCGCTACAACCTCATCTTTAGGCCCATTGCATTTACAGCGTTTGTGAGTACAAGCAAATGGTCATCTTCTTTCATGCAATTATTGTCCACTTACCTTTATTTGGCAATTTAACAATAATTTCTTCATGATGATGATATCCAGGTAGGAACAAGTAGTTTAATAGGATGTACCATTTGGCAATACGAAGAATATCGAAAGCATGTATCCAACGGGCGATTTTCATTGTCAAATTTAAATTTGCCAACATTTGGGGGATCCGGAGAACCAACGGCAGAACGGAGGGTAACTACCATTTCATTTAATGTAGCATGTAATGATAGTTATAGCGGTTTTTCTTATTTGTTTCTATCAATATCCCTTAGTCGAGTCAAGTTAGAGTAAGAATTCAGTCATGGTGGAACTCACTGACACCGGGAGAGAAAGTTTTTTGGCCCATTTGCGCGTTAAACGGTTTGGTGTTTCTAGGATGGAGGGTACCCGCACTAACCAGTACAATGATAAACTATTTCAGCTGCACGCCAATGGGCAGTAAGTTTACCGACCTATATTCAATAACAAAATTATAAGGCACCATTGGACGCAAAAATAGGAATTTTCAATGATTAGTTGTGAATTTCAGGGTCTGTCTGCTGGCCTATGCTGCTGTCGACGTTTAGCCACTATTCATTTTTTCACTTGGCCGCAAATATGTTTGTGCTTCATTCCTTCCTACCAGGTACATATAGGGTTAATGATGTGCAAATTATGTAGGAGAAGGGAAGTTGGTTTAATTAATCCTAATGCTCGATGTTAATGGTTTGTTTCGCAGCTGCTGCGCAAATTATGGGAAAAGAACAGTTTGTTGCATTGTATTTGACGTCAGGTACGGTGGCATCGCTAGGCTCTCATCTTCATAAAATCTTTATTGGAAGTAATGTACCATCTCTGGGAGCGGTAAGATGACCAACTAGTTTTTATCTTGCACTGTTTCTTTTTGAATTTTATGGACCATTATTTAAAAAATGTAACAATTATTTGATAGTCTGGGGCGATTATGGGAATACTTGGACTAGTGTGTACTCGAATGCCAGATATTCAATTGGGGATCATATTCCTTCCTGGAATACAGTTTACTGCTGACACGGTACGCTATGATGTTCCATGAATTAACGATATTTTTTGTAGTGATATTTTTTGTAGTGTGATAAGTACAATGCTTATGATCAATATTTTAATATTTTATATTTAGGCCCTAAAATGTATCCTTGCAATTGACATTGCTGGATTGTTGTCTGGATGGAGGTTCATGGACCATGCTGCTCATCTTGCAGGCTGTTTGTTTGGAATGTAAGTTAACGCTGTAGCAAGTCGATAGTGTATTTGATAGTGTAGTCGTAGAAAATTATATTATTTCTAAATTCCTTTTGATTGCTATTCTCATTTTCTGCAGAGCTTTTAGCAATTGGGGAAAGGATACTTTTTGGGCATTCAGGGATTTTATAATGACGACATGGCATAAGTTACGGACACAGGGAGCCTCGTGAGGGAAAGTAAATTCAGGGTAGCTACTCGTCTCGTCTTTTAAATATTTAATATCCTGTCTACGCTTCATAAATATGAATAAAAAATATTCTAGTTATGCCTTTTACATTTGAATGCAGATATTTATTTGATATTGTACTATCGTATTATTGGGTAGTTGGTCTCACAAACAAAATTATAATATAAAAATGCAACAATTAAGTATATTGAATGTAACAATAATAAGTTAGTCAATCAATCCATCAGACTTTCGACGCACATACATTCATAGCTACACACATAAGGATAATATTACTCTACTGTCTATGGGAAGTAATAATACACAACATATTTATTACGTTCAGCTTGGCGTTCAACGGTTATTTTACTAAAGAATGCTCTTCTCCTTCATAATTTTGTCAAACCCAATCGGAGGAGGATGGAGAAATGAATCAAAAATCACATCAAGCACAGCACCCTCGTCAACTGAAACACAAATAATACAATTTCAAATTAGCCTTGTTATTATTATTAATTTTTCAACTGAAAATGTTTAGCCTGGAAAAACTCACCGTAGACTGCAGGATAAACAGTTCCACGAACGTTAGAGAAGGAGATGTTGCCCTTTTTTCCGTTTATGAAAAAGTTTAGTTCAATGTGGTCATAACTGATCCCCTAGACATACATAATTACAGTTACTTACTCATAAATCCAACATGAATACAACCCGACTTATAATGGATAAAAAATAAAACCGTTACTTACTATTACGTCACTCTCCTCTGGAACAGGATCCAGTTTCCCAATGCTAAGCCCATTGAAATAAAGTTCTCCTGTATGGCGCAGCACCCACGAGTTTGGGTCGACGCCCATGGGTCCGACATCTAAGGGACTATTTCTTGTGCCAACACCCACAGCCCATTTTCCCTCTTGTTGAACTTTTACTTCGAAATAGCTTTTAGTTTGGACAAGCGGTGCAGAACCTAATGCGCCCCCGGTTCCACATAAGCGAAGACCATTCTTTATAATAACCACTTCACTGCCAACGTACCCTGAGTCTATGATAATATCAGGTCTTCGTTTGGTCGCGTCGGAAGAAGAACTTGTGCCTGGATTATCACCACTCGACGATTCTGCCTCCGTCCCTCCAAACCCAAGGACTGTGTTAAACAGTACTTGGGCAGATTTGGAACAACACCACATATTTGACACTTAACTTTATACTAGATTAAACAAATAAACACTGCCCCTTCCTTCAAAGTTTTTGTTTTATATCAGTCAACAAAATATTCACTACAATCGTCTATATTACAGGAACAAATAAACTAATTTTGTGACGACGTAAGTGTCAATTTAAACATATTTGGACTCGTCCAGCTCTGCAAATCCAAAGCGGTACTTTCCCCGCATATGATAAGGTAGTGGAACAACCGTTGGACAGGGTATTTGGCCGGGTATTTCGCACATACAATGCCGTTTGCAACCGTAGCCAAAGTATGCTGGATTCTCCTTCACTTCCGACTGCTTCCGTTCCTCTTCCAATTCTAAAAATAAATAAAAGGTCGTTGAGAAATCAATTATTTCTTTCCATTCCCAAATTATCACTCACATTTCCAAATTTAAAAAACACCCACCAGCTTCCGACTTGCAAAGTGTTTCAACGACACGATTATAAATTTCGTCTTTAGACTGTCGATCAACGTCCATTAACAGTTCTCGCCCACTGGAGAAAAACACACGTATGAAGGGCGTCGGGGTCAAGTCCTTAAAAGTGATAACCTGCACGTTCGGGTTTTTATACTGAAGCTGTCCTACGTGCCAGTAGACAAACTCGTGGGTTCCCTGATGAGTTACAGCTTTCGGTTTGTAGTGCACAGCCACAATCTGGACGAAAGGTTTCAAAGCGAGCCTGGCGTTATTTAAGTGCTGCAGCGTTCTCCGGATCGGATGCGGACCTTTCATAAAAGGCATCGTGAACAAACTCTCCCTTTACCGAGAAGCCTCCTTGAATAAAAAAAACAACAATTATACACAATTAAGTACACACAATGGAACGTTTAAATGGAATACATTCTACTACTTTTAAATATACAGCTTTATAAAACCAACATTACCTGAAAATTATAACGAAAACAAAACAAAACTAAAAAACAAAAAATTATCTTCTCGTCACGATCTCCTCAATTTGCTGCCTTGTTTTTTGTAAACTGCACTAGGACAAAAATAGTTAACTGTTTATAGCAGTAGTAGTAAATTAAATACACTTTATACTTTGCTAAAGGATATAATTAGCCATGTAGTTGGTGGGACGTGGGTGTCCATAATATTCCAAATTTTCAAAAGCCTCCTGGTTGAGGGCAGTGTGGGTGGGAAATGGGAAACCTGTGCTTGTGCAGTGGCGAGTGGTGTGCTGTGAGCTCCATCATGTCAGATGGAGAACTCGTCTACGGGACAGCAAGCTAAGCAGCAGGAAGAAAATTCATTCACCCGATCCAACCATACTGACTTGTCCACCTACTTACTTTACTACTACTTTACAACTTGTCTCTTGTCTGTATGTTAACGTTAACAGACAAGTGAAAAGGGTGGTTTTATTACTGCTTTTGCTCTATATGAAGAAAAGGTGAAAGTTCTGTAGTAGTAATAATAATTTTATATATTTATTTATGGATGCTATATAAAATGTATAACGCTATCTGTCATCATCGTCATCATCCTCCTTTCTCCTGGGCTGCGATTTCTCTCTTTGTATGTATAACATGTAGTATAGAAAGTAATAGTAAGTGGTGGCGATGGCGAGTGAAAGGAGAACATTTTCCTCCACTTCCGCTTTACCTTAATCAGCCCAATTCACTCCAATTCCAAGTTCCAAGCAGAACGAACGGCTATCCTCTATGCTTGTGTAGTAAGCAGATATATCATCTCATCATGTCCTGCAGGTTTTCTTGCAGATGGGTCAAAATTAACACAAATTGGGCTCCGTGTTCATGTAATGCTGGCTAATATGCTTGCCTGACGTCAGTCAGATTGTGTATGTATGTAAATTAGTATGGCTCCAGTTTGGTGAAAGTACGCAAAATTGATCATGAGAATGGAATGCTGCGTGCTTCTTGACATGACATGCTTGATGTTGTATGAATGAATGCGCTAGAGAAAGAAAGTTGAGGAAGCTGGAGAAAGAATGACGTATTTTTTGGTAATTTTAATAATTTATTAAATTCATCAGGTCATTACGTTACATTATTTATAATAATTATTATTTATTAAAATCAAACTGAATGGGAAGCCTAAGCCTTTTTTTAGACGTACACATTTTTAATACCTAGGTATAATATTTTGTAAACGAAAATTATTGTGAAAGTTTAAAACTTAAAATTTATAAAAAAAGACTACATACATGAAAATTTAAAGGGTGGTATAGTATTAGTGGTTGTAATAATTTAAAGGTCCGTAGTACGTACTCTGAGAGTCGGAATGAACGTAACAGAGTGGTGGTTGTTGCTGTTTTAAATTGTATTGGCACATGCTCATCAGATCGAAAGCTTGTTGTTTTTTGTGATGTGACAGTTGTTTAAAATTTAAAGCCTTAACTTGTAAAACGATCAAAATATTTTTTAAAGAACCGTACATGATGAAAATTGTCCGTTTTTTTAGCTAACTATATAACCGGTATCTCACTTTCTGTGTAATTCTCTATATGCAACTAAAAACTGTAACTTTATAGCAAAGATGTATAAAAATTTTGAATTTCTAGTGAAAACAATTTTTTGGATCTATTTTAAAATATTGTTTGTGATGATATAGAATTCTGCTTGCTTTTTTATAATAATTTTTTAATAATAATCACATTCAATCACTATTAGCCAGCGTTTGGAGAAAAGCTCTATAAAGTTTTCCTGGAATTTATAATAATTACTTTTTTTAGAATGCTAATTTCTTCATATACATACATAATATATTTGATCATTAAATCATTAGAAAATAAAAAGAAATCTCATTAATCACGTTGTTGTGTTGCATCAGTGTGTGTGGTTCAATCAAACAAAATAATATGCATTAGTTTTTTTTTCTCTACTTATAAAAAAGTCGGGTTGTGTGGATGTTTACTTGTGACTTTGCAGCTAATAACGGAATAAAAAATAACTAGAGACATATAACCTTCCATATAAATTATGCAGTACACATTTACGCTATCTCAAAACACGGGTCAGATTTGTCGGTAACAGTAAACTTGTGTGTGGTAATTCGCAAAGCATGAGTTTATAAAAAGGGACTGTAATAGTGTTAAGGTACATTATACATTTTATAACTGTATCATTTATTTTTAGCTATGCAAAAGTTCAAATTTATGTAACATTATATTTTATTAGATAGTATGTTCGTGTCTGTGACGGGAAAGACAATTTACAATACAAGTTTTTTTTCTCCCCAATAATAGATTTCCATTTTTTGTTGTAAGTCAAAATATTTTTTTATGTAGCAGAGCGTCCCTGTGAGTAATAGACCACCAGAGACCAGCCATGATTTTTTTGTGGACGATAGGACATTTTTTTTGTGCTTTCCACGTTCAATGTTTCAAACGGTTTGTGCACAGGAAACTATACACGAATTATCACCGCAGTTTTATGAACCCAACTGCTGTAATGAAAGTATAAAATACATAAATATTCAAGAAAAACCGACCTAATGAATACTTTTTACCATGAACAAACGGAAGCTACTATGTAATGTAGAATGTAAGGTTGTTCCAAATATCCAGCCATAGTTTTTTAAAATGATTCGTTTCGCGTATTTTTTTATAGTAAATGTGTACATTTTTTTCTTCTTCTCTGGTATTTACTTATAATATAATTAATAGTTGTGTTAAATAGTCTTGTTTCTGTTGTATCGTCGCCACATGTCAATTTTCTAAAAGAAAATTTGGAACATAAATATCTAAAAAAATCAGTAATAAAAGTCAAGCAATCACAATTACATAAATTACATTATACAAAGCACTTACATAAATATGTACATTAATGGAATTAACCCAAAATAAGATAAAATATTGTTTTTTTAGCAAATAGAAATAATTATTAAAATGCACTGCCGGTAAAATATAATCATTGGTTCGATTCGATGAATGTATGTGATGCATACAGACAGACTATTTAGGGTTATGTTGTATGTGTGTATGTAGTTTGAATTAGAACATAAAACTAAGCAAAATGTTTTTGATGTAAAAGCACATGTGATGTTTTACCTTAGTTAGAGGTATCACTATTTCTCATGTTACAACCAGCTAGTTACAAATTATATGCTTATGCTAAAGAGTTATTCATAATTCATTAGGTCTTCGTCTCATTCCGTTTCGCCTTTCAAACGTAGTCTTGCAAAATCTTCAAAAATAATATCATCATCCCTGCAAATTTAAAAAGGTTTGGTAATTAGTGTTCGTAATGAGCAAGTGTAATGAAATGAGTTGAGATTTCACAGCTATTTTGTCAAAACGCATAAAAAACGTACGTATCCAACTGAATAAGATTTTCGGTGGGAACATCTCCACCCTCCAAGTGGTTTTGTGACGGAGACTTTGGCAATGGAGGGAGTTCTTCCTCTTCAGGCTTTGGATGCATGAGCACAAACGGGAGTTCGGCGGACAGATCACTATATACATGTGCAACAGTAGCATTTACACATATCTCTCGCATGAAGGAATAAATTTACGAAGAAGATTTACAGTAAATTATTCAAATTACCCCCCAAGTGGCCCCAGGCATAACTTCACTTTTACTTTGTACTGAACGATTATGCCCAAATTTTCCTTAGCCGCTGGGTCTGTAACGCTGTAAACATTAAAGAAAAATCAATATTAACTCGTTAATGTAAATTCAATATAAATGCACAAAAGTGCTTTGAAAAAACTCTTCTCCCCATTTATTCGTTCGTAAAAAAACCGAACAGATCAATAATTTATATTATCGCTACAATAGTAAATAACGACTATAAATTGTAAGCTTGGTCAAATTACTGAACACGCAATCATGCAAAATGACATATCATGAAATACCTCACTTTATATAAAAAAAGCCATTTCAATGACCAACTTACATAGTCGACGAAGCCAAGTTTGTATCCTCATGCTTCAATTGACCATCCAAGGCAAGACCTCGTTTTTCCTTATTATTTGCTAACAATGGAGTCAATGAATACACTTTGGAAAGAGTGAAACCAGGACCTACAGGACACCCGTCCCTGCAAAAGTAAAAGAGAATTCTGATTGACTGAAACTGGTCACTTCGGTTCGGTAATTTTTTTTTTGCGGATTCATAGTGTACGTACATGGAAGCATTGGTACTTAGAAAAATGCAAGAATATAAATAGAATTGTAATATTTATCATTCATCACTATATAATGTGCATATATAACATATAACATGAGTAAATAATATAAGTAGCGATTTTTTACGGATAATGTAAACACGTACTCGCTTTCACTCTCCGCCACGGTACATTTGTACTGAGCGGTTGAGAACAGACAAATGTCTGCGTATTGGCGAACGGACACTTTAATTTTCTTGACAGTTCTATTGGAATTGTTGGCTATATGAACGTTGACGGCTATGGACTCCCCGTGGTGGTACAACTCTTTGTCGAGTGATGCTTCCAAGTGTAATTTATTCGGTGACATCATGAATTCCTTTGAGACTTCTATCGAGGGTTGCTCCCCTTGCTTTGCTGGGGCGTACATAATCTTCCGGATGGCAAGGCGGACTGAGTTCCTAGCAGATAAAAATTGAACATCATCAGAACTGCTCTTTCCTCTTATTACTATCATCATCTGCGCAACAACATTAGCCATTCTTACGCAAATAACCATCTACTCAACTGTCCCTGTCACTTACAGAGCTTTCACTCTGTATTGCTTTCTCCGTGGCTTTTTGCTTTTCAAAACATATCAGCGAAACAATGGGGACACGATTGACGGAAAGTGTTTCTTGAAAAGAACTTGAATCAACTAGGATTGCTCAACTTTTCAATGCGATTCAATTCGACGTATGGATTATGGAATGCAGGATATTATACTCACATGCGTGGTACGGGGGATCCTATCGGGGTTATCGTTTATTGGATTACGTGGTATTCGGTCAACAAAGCTTTCCATTCCACATATGTATATATAATATTGAATGTATTTGTGCGTATGTATTTGTATAATGGCTTCTTTTTATTGTTGCTGACGTTGCGTGTTCCTACTACTATATATGTATGTGGTTTCCAACTGTTTTCACTTTGAGAAGACAGCTTTATGTTTAAACCAACAGACAAAACGGTCGTGTATATAAATCGCACACAAACTTTTCCTATAATTTGCAATGCATCCGGGGCATGGAATGAACAAAGCCTGGAAAGATTGACATCAAAATCAGACGACAAATAATAGATGGCATCTTGGCTAACTAATCAACAGCTTTCACCAATATATGTGTATCATTAAACATTAACCTGCGTAATGTATCAATCCTTTTATTTTGCTTTCTCCAATCCAAACCACCATTGCCACCAAGATCTAGTCGCTGTGTAAAGTAATATGTAACCTGACATGGACCCTTACTATATTATTCTAGCCTCCATTAGACTGCCTACTGCAGCTGTAGATTATCCAAGAGAACTAGAACACATATTTACTCAAGTCGATTTTAGACAAAGTAAATAATTAAATTATATATGTGTACCAATTTTATCGATCATCTCATTTACTCTGGTAGTTCTGAAAGTTGGAGGCAGAAACGTTATAGGTAGGTAGTTTCATTTACTTTACTTTGTTTTCATATAAAAGCGTTTGTGATATCGTGTTTCAAATGGCAAAAGCAAAAGTTGCACATCCATTAATATACCTATACAACAATATTCCACGAACATGTCTAAAAGAGGTAAAGCCTGCTCGCTAAAAGTAATCAAATATGCGAATAATACGTTCAAAATGTTGAAATGCTTTGGCACATCATTATAAACTCATGTTGCTCCAAATTGATTTTCGTACTTTTATTTGCCTTTCAACAGATAATTATTTACCGTTGTTTTGCGCCTCAACATATCTGAGCGAATAATGAGGGAATCTGATTAGAGCGTCTAGAAGGACGAGCTTCGGCGGAAGCAGTGCTCATTTTGCTTTCACTGCGTTGAAGGGGGCTTTGTCTTTCTATAGAGGTATCAGTGGCATTAATTTCCAATTCGAAGGCACAGGTGGCTGTTCAAATACTCTGGAATGGTGCATGGCTCAAAGCTGCATCCAAAAGGCGCAATTAAAAGCTGAAAACTGATATAGACTTATAGGTGATATGCACGTACAACATAAGTACCTATTTTGCATGTTTTGGGCGTTTTCTTTCCTGCTCAGTCTCCATTTACCTACAATTTCTTTCTTTGTTTAATCATCAAAACGAAAGGATAAAGGATTCTGGTAAAAGTCATATTATCGCCTACTATCACTTTGTTAAGATTTAGAAAGTGGAATTTTACCATTTACCCTTCCCATTCGTCGGCACTGACTCAAAAACGTAAAGATAAAATGTAAAAGCAGTGTGTAAGAGAGATTTTCCTTTGAATACCGCCACGCGACATAATGTGTTTATTATCTGTATGATTGCAGCTACTCAGAAGTGTAATTCACGACTCTAGAATTCACAAGTCTAGAGCTGGAAAAGTTGTAAATTACTTCCTAAAATGCCAACACTTGACACGATTTCCACTACATCTGGAAACGGAAATCGCAAGACTAGAAATGAGCAATTTTATGACTATCATGCATGGCATGCTAATATTACTCAACATATACATACAGCATGTAAAAGCGGAGAGGAAGTTCATGTATGTTGGTAATTTCCTGGATTCGGCTCTTTCGTTTGTGAGTGAGCCCATGCACTTCTTTGTAGTGCCCACTAAAACATCTTTCGTCGTAAGTCGTCAGTTGCAACAACCGACACCGAATTTTCTATCGATAATATTATCTGTAATATCCTGTTTATGCACATATTTGCAATGGAAAAGCCATCGCCCACTAGCTCATTTGCACAGGAGGAAAGTACAAAATACAATAATTTTCTCCATATCTGCAAATATTATATATTATGTATCAAAGGCGTAGCCGCCAGCCCGCACATGAAAGATAATATTAGCAGAGATATGTTTATCTCAAAATTACTGTAGAGCAACGTTGTTCATTTTATCTTATAGGAGTAAATTAGTAGTTTTGTGCGCGGCTGCATTGCCTGAGCATTTGGATTCACGTTCTTTTGAATTGTTACTTTTAATCGCACCGTCGTCCTCCCAAATAAATTTCATTTCTGTTTGTTTCTGCCTCGTCATCCTGAAAAGCTATGTGGACATAGCATTCTGTATGAACACACGCGAACATAATTTTTACCTTTATATTATTATTTAACCATTATCTGAAGTAACAGCCTATCATTCTAATATCATGGGCATTCGTGGATATTCCCCAAATAGAAGGAAAACCAGGTATATGGCTCACAAGGGAATAATAAAGAGAAACTCTAGAAAAGTTGTACAATTTCGGAAACGGCCGAGACAGGAACGCAAGTTTGTAACAGTTTCATAGACGATGCATAGGTGATCGTGTAGATGCTAGATAGGTACATGATATCTGTACTTGGAGAAAGTGTGTGTGGTTGTGGAAGATGCTACACAATAAGATCGCGCGAGTCCCTCTTTCTTCATAATAACTTCTTATCGTCTTACCACCACATCATCATCACTATCATTTTCATGTATGTAAGTGCTTTTCAAACTTTCACATCACTTTGCATTTTGCCACATCAAACGACGCGCAGTGTTTCGTGCAATTCCACAGACAAGACAATTCTGTTGCTGAACTTACCTTTTATGAGGTTTATCGTCAACATTTTCTGCTACATATGCTTTCAGCTCGTAGTCTACGCCACAAGGCTTTCCCGTATCACCTGGTGCCGGTTGTAAAGTTACTGAAGCAGGACAATGTGGAGGTAGCTCAAAAAAGAAAGGAAATGCGTTTGCTCCCAACTTTTTAAGAAGACGTTCCTGAAAAGAGACAGAAGAGACAAATAATTTAGTAATCACATAAACGCATGTTCAATGACCGTTCCCTAGCGGTTTCGAAAAATTAAGCAATACATGGATTGTCGAGCTGGTAAAACAAGAATTGGTTCAGAAACGATAATTTTAGGAAAAGAGAAAGAGTAGTAATAGAACAAGGATAAGAGAATAGGTACATGAAATAAATAGAACGTGAAACGCAATAAGGCAGCAGAGACTGTAGCTCTGTGGCTGGTCTACTACAGCTCATCATCCCAGTTCCACTACTGCCTTTTAATTATTTGCTACGACATACACACGAACAAGAAACTTTCTAAGCTCGTCTAGTTTTTACTGGTAATCACATTAGTTAAAGAAGCGTGAGTAAACATACCATTTTCTACTTTCACTCGGAAAGCCCCACTATCTATTCAAGTCCCCGTTTCTCTTCGCTCCATCAATTTCAATAACCCGTATTAGATTATCTGAACAAGCTAACGTTGTTACAGGATTAGAAGAGCTGACTCTTTCTTACCCTTTTCTACTGCGCTGTTATAGCATGTTTGTAAGTTTGTACATACACATATATGCAGCTTGTTTGTCTGAGAAAATGTCGTTGATTATTACGCATGAGATGGGTGTGTTGTTGTTGAGCTTGTGATATGTGCTGGAAAGGAAAGTTTCGGGAGTTGGGAATGCTGAAGGTGCGAAGTATGTATTTTTTTACCCGTGAGGCTGATTTAGAAACACGCATATGGGCAACATGATCCTCCGAGTTTGGCAAGTTTTTTTTTATTAAGTATTATCATATACAATACATCATAATGCTCACCACAGGGTATTTTCGCATAATAAAACTTATTTACTTGGGCTGTTAGAAGACGGAGTTTATTAAGACACAATTTTTCTCATCACAATTCAACTTTGTTGTTCGTGTTTTGCCCGCTTAGTAAGCTTAGCTACAAGCCATAAAGGTACGTTTTCCCACAAAACGGGGAAAGCTGTTCATTGTATGTTTTATTACTATATACACTACACTTTATTGCTGTTCCATAATTTACCTTTTCAAAGATCTGGAAGAAGGAGTAAAGTCAGCATACATTTAGCTGTCTCGTTCATCTTTTGTAATTTAAGATTATATCAAGCAAACTAAGGTACTAAGAAAACAAAAGGAATGAAAAACGGGAAACGTACAGCATAAAACTGTGTCACTGAAGGAAGGCTTTGTTGTACGTCTTCCCCAGTCGCTTGACTTTCACTTTCCTTTCTGTTTTCTTTCATTATTTGCTTTTCGTGGAATCATTGACCTATCTCTGTTTGATGAATGATGAAGGTTGTATAAACGTGTACATATTTTCTCAGCCATATTTATATAAAAATCATCCCATTTCCCTTAAGACTTGGAAAGAATGTATCATTATTTATTTGCCTATAAATGTTTACTTCTATCCACCCAAATTTCATCAAAAGTCGAAATTCGAAAATATATGCAAACGTATATATACATATATTTAGCTGTTGTCTTTGTGGAATACACAGCATATGTGCCTACATTCGTGGATAGAAAATTAAAAGCCGAAAATACACATGAGTAATGTAGAAATTCTCTTTGGAATATCAAACATAACACGTATGGAAATATGAAAGAACTTGGTTTTCTTTCAAAGAGAATAACAAACGACAAAATACTTTTAGAACAAAGTACAACTCTTATTTCTACAACGAAAATGAATGTCTACTAGACATCCATTTCTTATAGAGGATAATATATAAAACATCTATATAGGGTACACAAAAGTTGTTCGCATTTGTCCAATTTGTTCCCGAAAAATAATTGCAAGAAATGTACCTAAAGCATACGCTTTTCGTTTTACAAATAATAAAGTGTTACACGTAATAGTTCCATCATCTTTTCATGACACATTAAGAACACCAAAACATATTATTTTGGTTTACAATGATTGATAGTACCTAGTCTGGTCTCAGAAAGCATGCTTTGTGTACAACTTTTATACGGTTCCTATCTAATATGCTTTATATTTTCCATTTGTCAAACGACCCGGAAGAAGACGTCAGCACCTTGTGTCTCAGGAGGAAAGACGATACGATAACACTTTTGTAACTTGATCGTAAATACTTGGTACTTTGTTATATGGGCGTACATACATTGTGGGAGCATACATTGACGTTGTTCATTGTTAGGGAGTGTAGCCTTTTGCACACAATAAGACTGCGAATTCACGTATGCTATGCACAAACACTAAAGTGCAATAATGTACGTGCGTGTTCAATGCAATGACGTGACACGTGACCAAGAGCACCACAAAATTAGATCTCTACTATCCAAAGCATGAAGTGCAAACAAATATGGTAATCCTTGCAGTAGTAACCACTAACCCTAACCAGTTCCTTTTAACCGGTATACGTGCTCTAGTCACACACAGAGGTCGGATTTCGATTAAAACGTCATGTTCTGTTCTGATACCTGATCGGATTTTCATTGTGTCTAGTGGATTTGTAGCGTGTTGACATGAACCCAACGTTTGGCTAGTTCTGAGTCCGTTACTGGCTACTGGACAAACATGCAATGACAACATGTCTAGAAAGAATACGACCTTTTCCAACTTTTCACTCGCGACAAAGACGAAAAGAAAGGTCAATCGCTGAGTTAAATTAGCCTATGTAAATGTGACCAGCAACTTTTGTGGTGAATATTATTTACCCGTAACCGAACAGAACAGAGAAAGTTCAAAAGCTGGAGAGCTCAAACACGCCGTCTATTTTATACCTGATATACGTATTGTGGCTACCATAAAATTGATATTATATTTACCTACACATACATATTAGGTGGAGCTTATACTTGGCTTTCACCTCAGATTAGTTGTACACATGACTGAATTGATGCTATCGTTTTGTCATATGCATTTTCAACGGAACAATAACAAGAACCACTTGCAACTATACTACGTATAGCATTTTAATATATACGGTAAGAAGTTCAAAGGAGTATTTAGATGGTGTTTAGGTGGTCTTAATTTCATTGAGAGAGTTGACTGCTTGCAACTCTCTGTTGTGGGATAAAATTTAACATTTTGTCATCTCATATCAGATTCACGTTTTATACAGCAGGGTAACGCGAGTGTAGTAAATATTCTTTTATCAATGGTGTCAACCCATGTTGCAGTTTTAGATGCTGATTAACATCGTCATTTATGATCATAGTAAGTCATTTTCTAAGCACGTACACGTACCTGGCAAAGGAGAAAGTAGATGGAAACGTGCTTAAATATTTAAATCGAATGCATGGAATAGGGGGAAAAGAAAGCAGAAAGGAGGGCGAGTAGAATGGACATATAACCAAGCTACCATACGAAGGATTACTTTCTTCGACTCGTGCAAGTTGTGTAGCGAGGATTGCATCATTCACTCGCTCCAGGAAGTACGTATATAATATCTTATGAAGATGAAACGACGTAGAGACAGTTGAAGAGAGCAAGATATACGAAAAGGGAGGGAGCTGGAGAAGAAAGTCCTTTGAGATGCGTTATCTGCTCTCTGGGATGTATTCAGCAGCATTGGGCATGTAGTACAGACCGATTTTTATGCCTCGTGTAAGTAAACTGTGTATGTGATAATATTGTGTATAGATAGATAAACATAAACGCGAGCACTTACAATGTCAACCATCTATCTGCGAGTGAGCAGGATAAAAAGCGTGCCTATGTGTAAAGCACTCTCAGAGAAAACGTAAAAGCGTAATATACTTAAGATTTTTTACTTTTTTCAAGAAAGATGAAAAACAAGGGGTGCTGCAGGACTCAAACTACGCTTTATTACGAACACATGTAGTCGCGTATATAAGAAGGGAAGGAAGCGACTTACTTGAAGCCTTGTGACAGACTTATTTTTTGATGCTTCTGGAACTGGATAAATCTGCTCCGAGGCGAGATACAAATCCTTTCGAAAAGTTAACCCAAGTACGTCCAAGTCCTCACGACCGTAACGAAAGGCTGCTAGAACATGTCCATATACTTTTCGATCTTTAAGGTATTCGGGATCTATAAGCACCACTCCATCTGCAAAGGGACACAAACAACGAATAGCATTAATCGTATTTTCACATTAATATTAGACGCAACAATTATTTAAGAAACAGTCTTAAATTCACTCTTGCAATGTGGGAATAACTTGTAAAGTACAAAATCAATATTATTAAAGCTTCTGTAAAATGTTTGTCCTACTGACAATATGACTTTCCTGGAAAAGCATAGCTTTCATCACAAAGTCACTCCAATTATATCAACCATTTCAGCTGCGAACGAAAACATCGTTTTGCTTTTCTCTTTGGTTTACTACGCTAATGAATGAACAGGCATAGCAATAAATTAGGCTTATATACACCTACATTAATGTATCTATAAAGTTTCTTGTTCACGCAGAACAGCAGCGATGAATAGAAACGGATAAATTCAATGTTGCAAATGACAGCGATTTTCCACAAGTGATTCTCAAAACCCATCAACAAACTGTTTATGACATTTTCAAACAAATCTCTGGAGACATTTCTTGATATTGCAAAAGTTTCACTTGATTTGTCACAGGCATGTGGACCAAGTGTTACTTTATGACAAATCAGAAGCACATTATTTTATGTGTTCTCCTAACTTTATGGCAAAACTAAAGTTAAATTACTTTAAAGTTACGGCCATGTTTTAAACGTGACTAGACTATTATTACTGGCTAACGATTGACGGTATACAAATATATGATTATACAAGACATTTTGTATCAAATTTAATGCATCATCACAAGCATTGCAACGAACACGTATAATTATAGTCGCTTTGTCATCTCCAACACAGAAATTTACTTTCAAGTCAGAATATATACAGCACACAAAGAATGCAATTAGCGTTTTGAGTTTGACATATTCCAGAGAGATAAAAGGGTTCCTCCTTTTCTGCCCTCCTGATGAGGACCATAAACGGGGGACTATAAATATAACGTACTACTACTGACTGAGCTATAAACAAACAAATACATAATATCAGTTCCGGGTTCTGGGCGGACCTAGTACACCTCCCTACATCGAATTCCATACTCACTCAGGCAATAATATTAAAAGAAGACTACATACTATGATGTCTCCTCTCATCTTGTCCCGTCAATTACATCCCCTATCCAGTGTGACATCACTTTTACGATGCCCTATTTAACTCTCGATCAAGCCAGCTACATCCTCCAACAAATTGTATAAAAGCGTTACTATCTATGCTCATTTAATTATCCATAGGAGACCAAGTGTAGAGAAAGTAATTTGGTTACAATATACATCCTGTTACAAAAGAGCACGGAACAAAAATTACAACGCGGTAAACACTATGTAGTACATACCTATAACCCACTAGTAGGCGGAGCATTCGATGTAGGTAAATGTAACAAATTAAAAAAATAATTGTAAAAACGAATGAATAAAACGTGAACATTCATTTGCCTGTGAACCGAAATGCTCACTGCTCCTTCACGTCACTTTCACTCCTTTCCCTGTTGCCTGTTGCATGCTTTAAGAAAGATGAAAGGAATAAAGTAATAGTGTTCCACATTAAGCAAAAATTCCTTCAAATAAGCTTTCACATTCACGAAACATGTCCCCCAAAGAATTTTAATTTTCAAAGCGAACGAGAAAAAAAACTGAGTACACGTAAAAATTGGAGATAATATCTATCCATCCCCTTCCCTGTATACAATTATTCCCACTCTCCCCGCAATGAAAATACAGCGACTACTATAAAACCATACATAGGTAGGCATAGTGTGACAAAAATCCACTTCCACAATATCCTCTCTCACCATGTTGTTCAAAAATCATTTCTTGAACTTAGCAGTACATGAACTTCTATTTAAAAAAATATGGGCTACTTCCATCTGAGTGAGCAAGAAACGGACGCCATAACTTTAAAAGCTTTGCTACGGCTAAGCCTCTCCTTCGCAGTTACTGACAGACGGACAGCTTTCTCCAGAGTCGTATTTCGCTTCCACTTTATTTCATCAGCAAAGTAGCTTTTGCCAAGCGGAAGATCCAGTTTTGAAATAGTATGTACATACATATAGTGTCATCATCACAGAAATATTGAAGTATGTGCGGTGCTTATCCAAATATGCGATTTCATGGAATGCTGAGCGAAAATAATGGGCTCGTTGGATCTGTTACGTTAGCTTTATGAGGCATACTGACATAAATGGAGGAAAAAGTACATGTCAAGTCTTTTCCGATTAAACGACTCAAAATCCGCTTGAATATATAGTGACCTAACTAACTTGGTCGTCAGGTCCTCCACTATAGTTCCGCTCTGTCCAAGTGGCAGAGAGAAAAAAATGTACCGCTAAAAATAATGAACCTTGTCGGATTAGCTGATGCTCTAACGAAAGCATAATGCCATAAATTTCACATTTCGCCATACATAATAGATAAACTTCCATTTCTTTTCGTCCGTGTATTTATTTAATTCTTTCTCAATACTATCTTCATAATGCACTGCTTCGCTGCTATTTGTTCACAGCGACACATTTTGCTGGAAAGTTAACCAACTGTGAGCTGAAACAACGGATACGGATTGGCAACAAAGCCAGAATATTTGTTGTACTACTAACGGTTATGTTTATGTACATTAGCGAATTGAGCTGTCACACAGGACATTTGTATGGATGTCATTATGCCACGAGTTTCATTCCTCTGACATAAGCAATACACTTAAAATACGTAAGTAAAAAGCGAGAGAGAAAAATGTTTAAAGAGCAGCACATCTCCAGTTTTATGCGTTGGCTGTAAATGCCCATCACTTGTTGGTGGTTGAGCAGTGGGTTAGATAATCTGCTGAAAAGGCTTACTATTAGCTGTGTGAACACTCAAGTAGTAGGCACAACAGAGCCAACACTTTTGGCTCTCGTCACCCTGTCATAAATGTCGTTTTTCCCTTTTGAATATATACATAGGTATGCGATGGATTGAAGTGCTCTTTTCACCATGTCGCATATCACTTGACACCACAGCAATTTGTGAAACTTGTTGTTGCTGTCTGTAAGGAATGCAGTTTGTGCAAAGCAGCAAACGAAAGTGAGAATGACAGTTTAATTGAGATCACAACAACAAGTCAAGCATTTCCTAATCGGTCTTTGGAAGGAATGACTACCTTGACTTTTATAGCATATGTGTAGGTACACCCGTTTCTCCATTATACGCCTTTTCTACTTGTTTACCCAGAAAGACTTTTCGCCTGGTTGACAGGCTTTGTCTCAAGTAAACGTGCGCATCCGTGCTACTACACTCGGTCCCAAGTCCCAATGCTAGATAAGACATGAAAATCACACTGGATGAGGACGGGATGAAGGATTATTTATATGACAAGGGAAATGAAAAAGTTTATTCGACTGCTCCATTCAAGGGAATGTTGACTGCGAGTGCGGGTAGAAAAGTTCTAGTGAAACTAAAAGCTAAAACTAGTTTGGAAAACAGAGTATAAGGGGAAAATTTATTTTATGTGTAGGGAGAATTAAAAGAGAGTTTAATGTGTTGGTCACGACTATACAGAGTGATTGTACTATAAAGCATATACTTTAATTAATAGGCATTTTGCACAGTACTTGTTTCAAGTGTTACAACATAAGCATCTATAATGTGCGATTAGGCAGGTATGTATAAAATTCGTACAATTTCGCTAAACGACGAAACAAGAGTGTAGAACTGCAGGAACAATGCCTTTATCAGTACATGCCATTAATGACAATGGAGCGGAACTTTGAAGAAAGGGGAAATTTATTGGAAAGGATCAAAATAAACAAAAAGATTAGAGAAGTATGCATGCATATCGTTATCTGTTTCATGATGCTATTTTGATAAACCATTTTGATCAAAGCACGATGATCCGAAAGAGAAAGTATGTAGTTAGTTATCAGTTATCCCTTTGCGTGCACATCGTTTCAGTTCTCCTTCTTTCTTCTGTCAACATTCATATTTTCATCAACATTGTCACGTCATTTTCCACGGCTAATAAAACGCAAAAAGACATAACTTTTCTCTCTTCCAAAAGGTATAAACCATGGTGTGAGGTAAAAAATGAAAGTTGGCTTGAAAAATGAATGAGAGAAAGTGTCACGCAAAGCGCAAATGAAAAAGCAAAATATCATGCTCTTGTTATGTTTGCTTTCTCCCCTGAGACGTTTGCTACGTAGTGTAATAAAAAGCTCGAATTACAGAACTATTCAAATATAACTTTTCCCTACTTTCAACCGAATATTCATTTATGTTGGCCACAAGCGCTCGTATATTTCCCATCTTCAGTGTCATACACTATAATATATGAAACTCCATTTCGAATATACCCACCAGAAGAACTATTCAAATACATAGTCTTTGAATAGATTATTACTTACCTATTTATGAGAGGTACTTAGCCCCTCTTCAAGATTCTGATATTAAAAATTTCAGACAAGTCAACTATAAAAGCCAGATTCAAATCAAATCTCTTCATATAATTTTTAAAGTGGTGAATATATTTCTGATCCCATACGGTTTTTATATCAAATGCTTTGACTTTGCACTTCTTCTGCCGTAAGGAAAAATCTTTCCTAAGAGAAATCTAAATTGCTTTTCATCCTTCCTATCAAACTTTAATTTACACTTCCAAATGAAATTATACCATAAAAGTTTTCCGATGCTAATGCTGTGGTTCTTTGAGTACGTCTTCTGTCACAAATTAAAATATAATGAATGTACAGATAATTACCACGTACAAGACACGTACAATAATATCTCCGCGACTGACTAGTACTTAACGACATGGAACATCACACATTGCATCACCCCACGATACCTTACAAAGGGGAAGCAAACTTTTCTGTTCCTTTATCGACGGTGAATGGAACACTGAAAGTTGATTGAAATATCATGATTGAAAATGACTTTTAGAAAATAGGATGTAACTTTGTGTAGGTAATCCCAAGCCCAAATATGGCGGTATTTCCAATGAAAAGAAAATGACAAAATTTGTAGGTACATTAACTACGATGAAAAAGGAAATTATACTTATGGGAAATTTGTCATACTATAAAATGCCAGTATTCGAAAATGTAGTATGCATGCTAGGAGCAAGGGTAATTTTTGCAAACATATTTTGGAAAAAGTGTAGGGATAAACATATTATATTACAGCAGGCGCATGTATCGTGGGATTAAAAAGAAATGAACATCTTAAATCTCTAATTTTTTATCATTCAAGCAGAAGGTGTAAAACTAGACATCGGTTTCCCAACAACTACACACTATGCACTATGCGAGTTCCATTTAGCTAAAAATACGATCTTGCGAGTTTCGAGAAGGATCAGATTAGAAAATAATGGATTTTCTTCGATGAGGCTTCTTCCTCTTGCTGTACGAAAAAAAGAAAGTCAGGAAATTGAATCATGCCTGAACGTAATGTACCAAAAGCTGAAAATAATTGAATAAATTCTCGTTTCAAGTCTACTAAGACTTCGTACAGCAAAGATTAATTCTGCTCATCAATCAGGAACTGGATTTTACCCTCATTTTAATTTTTTCCATCTCCGGTTAAGCATGTAGCCTCAGAGGATAAAGAGCGACACGATAATTTCATGAACTTGTTTAGAAATTCCGGAAAAGACTATTGGAGAAAGCAAATAAACACACAAATAAAGAAACCAAGACATACACAAGGTTCCCTGTTGCTTTAACTGGCTTTACGTTTTACTGATTCTATCTCATTTGACTGAGGAAACCGACATGTTGAGTTTGAGGAAAACAAGTAAACTGGGCTTGAATGCGTTTAACCCTAAACCAAAGGAAGGACACATGCACGATTTTCGACCATTAGATTCCGTTGATTTGTATATGCAATTAAATTCCTGTACACCGCACACCTACCACGAGCTATCGAATCTTATTGCTATTCACATTTCATAGGTTATACCTTTAAATTCATGTAATCTTATGATTTCTTCAAACTGAAGCATATTTGTATAAACAAATAATACAGCAAGTTGATGGGTTCAAAGCCACTGTTTCCACAAGATTTCAATCTGAAATTTTGTGGAAACAGTTGAGGAAACTCGTGTTGAAAGTTTCAACAACAACATCATCATCGTATCATGCTATATTTAATGAATGAGCAGCAAATAGGAACACTTTTTTCCTAAAATTTGTTGTGCATAACATCTCAACCAACACTCTCTCCTTTGAAAAACAATTTCATATACATATTTGTAATACACTAAAAGGTTTTGCTTAAAACCTCACTAAAATTCCACATTCCAAGCTTGGCCATTAAGCATATAGCATCCAGTAGAATGTGTTGTGTAAACAGTAAAAACTGCACACTTTCCATAAAATTCCACTTCCCTGTGTCATCAAGCCACTTACATAGAGTTAATTTAACGAGATACTGTGTTACACGCATTTATAAAGAAGGAAAAGAATTTTGTGGTTTATTTATGAGATGAAAACGCCAAGCACTAGCCGGACAATGACTAGTAAGAAACTATCGAGGTAATGCATGTTGTATGTATATATAATACCTATGTGCATACATACATTCACGTGATATTATTTAGATTACATTCTATATGATGCATAATGTACATGTAATGCAGCACAGGTAAACTGTAGATCTTGCAGTCTAGTTGGCCATGCTAATTTGAAGCAAGTAAGCAACTTTGATGGAAATCTTACTTCATACTCCAAAAATAAGAACTAGCACATTTTTCACATCAGGACCAATATGTTTGGTGGTACTACTACGTTGCGCTGACTGGTTGGTTGGGACATGCAAGAAGAGATACGAAGGAGATTTTGCAATTTACAACTGAATATTTTAGCAGCTTTTCTTCTTGAAGCAATCTGTCGTATCTGTTTAGCGTAAATGATGAACGACTTAAAAAAGCAGAAAATTTTTTCTCGTTTAAAATGACAGGCGCTCTTTCATTGCTACCATTCATTACACTACATTGCATATTCCTCTTTCGTCTTTAAATGTGAACATACATTCATTCATGTACCATATTTGCCTATATACTAGTATAAGGAAAAAAGAGTGTATATACGGTTTAGTTTAATGGGGTATTACATACACCACGATGACACGATATACCATACTATTAACCAAGCAAAAACATGATTGCTCTGGGGGCTGCGGATAGAGAAACGACGATGGACCATGTAAGATCTGATGTGACACCGCACGGATGGATGCATGAAGACATGAAGAAATGAAGACAGGCTGGAAGAAAAATATTGAAAAAGATCGACAGACGAAAGGATTCAACCCGACTGATACTTGCACAGTATGGTTATAATATATTGTTATTTATATACTATTTCGACATTGTTATTGGTGGTGTTCATGTAAATTTTAATGCTCGCAGTTCTGCTGAGAAACAAGGATAGGGAAACTTGATACATGGTTCCATACTATAGGTACAAGAACAGTGCTCTAGAGAGACATGCATTTATTAGACGTAATGGAACATCTGAATAAACCGTCGTAAACGGTGGCATCATAAAATAGGATGAAGTATACATGTTCCTTCATGTTCTCATCGTGCCCCATTTCAAATCTTGTAAGGTATTTAATGAAATTGATAGTACAGTTTTAAATGAAACTTTACCAAAATTGAGAAACCATTTTTATCAAACGGCCATTCATTGTTGAGCGGAAGGACCGACAGACAAACACTGTTTAACGTTAACAACCGCTCACCTTAACAGCAGCAGCAGACACCTAAACTTAACCCATACAACTTTTAGCAACGGATCGGATATGGTATATATCGACCAGACCAGACTCACCAGAGCTTTAGGGAACCAAGGAGCATTACCGGTAGTGTATTAGATAGAATGAAAGAATATTAAGAAAATTTAATTCTAAAAAGTTGTTTACTAAAATATCAATACACGACAGAAAATATGGGAAGTGAATGCGTATTTATGCGCAATTCATATCGCCTTCTGTCCAATATGCATTTACATTTACCAGCCTAGTAGTTTTGGACTTATGATGAGGAGTGATGACGCAAGAGACAGAAGCCTTCCATCATCCACTTATCTATATGTGTACATTTCATACATTTTGTTGTTTCTAGCGAAATTTACAAACATCTTATGAAGTGGTTCTCATCATAATGTGGAACTCTTAAATCCCACAATGCATACCAAATCACGAAATCCACCACCTACCTCTCCACACAGAAATGTACCTACCCATGCACTGACTATGACTATACCTTACCACATAAGTCACGCCAAACAAAACATTTTTTACTTACACGACGACGGTATTCCTGAGTTCATCAGAGTTACAAATATAGCTTGATGAAAACTGGTAATGAGCTACATTCAATAAATGTAGCCTTAAATTTGCGGTATACTATTAGCCCTCTGGAGATTCATACAAAGCAGCGTAATTGCTAAGCTTGTACCACGCAGCTTCAAAAATAACGGCAAAGGCAATGAAAGTGATTTAACAGGTAGCTACAAATAGATGCTTGTAGTTGTGTCTGTGACACCTGTGTCTGCCTTGTGACTAGTCCTGCCCATGATCACATCATAATACACTCCTTCCAACGTTATCCTTTCATATGTGTACTTTCTACAGATCTAAAGCTAAATGCGTATTGATTTTCAGCCGAATCAGTCAACCAGCCAGGGAATGGGAATAGACAAGGGAGAACAGAAGGCAGCTAATAAAACCTTCCAAACCTCAAATTTACTTCGGGGGTCACTTTAGCCCTCGGGTACGAGATATGAGGGATCCATCACTCTTTGTTCTACTGAAAATATGATGAACTTAGCACACGTTTTCATACTTTCCATTCATTTCAATTTCAGTGGTATGCAGTTCATCAAAATTGTTGCTCATGTGTATGTATGGCAAAATATTGCAACACAATAAAAAATGCCTTCTCCTAAAATGTGTGTTTTTAAATTTTTTTAGTTTTGCTGGATAGCTCATTCATTTTCTATTTAGAAACTCAATAGAGCTTAAGACCACACTATGAGACTATTTGATGATGACACGCTAAAAACAAAGCTCCAATTTATATTCATACATGAATGAGTGATTACGTAAATCTCACAAATGCATTGGACTGTCATCAAAGCGTTTTAGACACATTCTGCGTCCATTCGCTATTCACTCCACTTGGAGTCGCTTCCGAGGATTCCATCCCAAACAATAACTGTACTGATAAATATTTGAATGATTCACATTCTCTATATAACGCAGATGTTTTTGTGTTATTCAAATCAATTTCACTGCTGCATGAGTTGAGTCTGCATTGTATCCTTCTATTTAAATATAAAGTGCGCTTGCAAACGCTTTTTACTTCTCCAACACAACTGCTCTTTTCATTATCTGCGTACTACATACTACTCTGTTCTGTCTGTCTACTCAACTCTGTCATCATCAGCATCATCGTACCAGATTATATACAGGCAGAAGCGTAATAGGTATATATAGTGCATGCATCTTTGCCAGCTCATTTTCAATCTCAAAAGAGCGTCCAGAAACACATAAGATTTAAGACTTGTTAGACAATGTCCATATACAAGTTTGTGGATGATGATGACGATGAGTGAGATGAGTTTGATGAAGCTGTTTGCTAGTACTCATGATTTATTTACACACAAGCTTTATCCTTTCTCCCCAACTCATCATCCTTCTCGTTTGTGTCGAGAGTTATAATAATCATAATAATAATAATAGGGAAGTACTCCGTACTCCTACTCTGGTTCACTGAGAGTGAGTTTGTTGTACAAAAACTACCCTTTCCTACATGGTATCACGGCAATAATGGGATACTAAGGACAAAAGCAAACGACGTATGTTGTAGTGCATATAACGCATTAGCAAAGTTACAAGAGACGCCAAGAGGGTGATGCTGGGTCTGAGATGATGTTGAGTGATCCGTGCTCCATACCCAAACTCCGCAACTGTTTCTCTCTTCTGCTTCTGCTTGTTCTGTCTGACGATATGTACTTTTGTTCAAACTGTATGTATTGTAGGACAAAATGCAAACAAAAAAAAACGAGAAATCTCTCTCACACACACACAATTCCCTATTCCTCACGATTTCCATGCTCCGTGCTACATGCAAATCTCTTTATAATTTCCTTCAAGAATCTTGCAAAATCTCAGCAGACTATAAAAATTTGTTTGAAGCATCTAATGCATGGTAAATATTAAGGAGCGTGTTTTACACAAAGTTCTCGTGCTCAAGCACACACTGTGGTAGAAACGGAAAGAACTTTTGTGATGAAAGAATATACATAGCCACATGAAAAGGCACCGAATCATAGTCACAACTGGTGCGCATATTTTTGTAAGTTGGAGCAAAATGTAAACTTATACCTTCATAATTATATTGTTTCATGAGAAGGAAATGGTACACACAGGTACAGGTAGGAAAACATTGTTACAAATAAAAATAATAATTGTTTTAATTGTATTGGGTTAACTTTGATTCAAGTATCAGTTTACGACCATTGCAATAAGTCGATACGTACATAGTAAGGTTATTATTTCTGTTTGCACAAAAGTGCCCAAACTCTACAAAACAAATATGCATAGGCAATCGATTTCCCTGAAGCCAAAATATTCACCTAGGAACACTTTCAAGAGTTTGCTTTGTTCCTAAACCAGCTTGATTCAAGTAGAGAATGGAGAAAAACGCAGGAATTCCATGTTCATCTATAAAATGTTATAATGCTGGATGGAAGTACATATTTTGGTCACAAGTAGCATCCTCCATTACATTCCTAATATTCCTCGTATGCGTTACAATGGGATATTCAATTTCATTCAGTTCGCTTTACGAAGTGAACAATCCACAGAATGAATCGATCTAATCATTACTGTCCGTAGTCCGCATTATGTAGGGCTACTATTACCAGGTAAGGTACAGAGAGACTTGTTGTTGGCAAGTAATATTAGATTTATTACATGAAATGTGAGGTCCAATCCAATGATACATTTCTCGTAGATTTATATTTGGCTATCCTGATTTGCCACAGTTCTCCAGAGAAATCGGCACAGTCTGTTGGGTAGAGCGGATGCCTTTGTTGCTTCTCACATGTGGGATAATATGGAATATTATTAGGGAGACTATATAATATGAAATATTTAATGTGCCGTACTACCGTGCATAGATTGATACGATATAACAAAGAATTTCGAGTTTGCGTTCGCTTGAGTGCATATTCAGTGTCTATAAATTGATGAAGGTACGCAATTATACTCTTAAGCCTTCCACCAACCAGCAGCATTCTTGTTTTGTTAAAGGAAACTATAATGACACGTACGTACGACAATACCCAATAACATCATGGGCACACGCTCTTTCTCTTTTGCCGAATGCACAGGAAGGAAACAGCATTTGATAATAGCATCTTCCTATAACTTCTGCTCCAACAACCAAGCCAGTCAGACTAATTAAATTTGCCATTTGCCCCGTTTCCTCCAAACTTCCCGATATTTGTTTCAGTCTTTTTTGTTTTTTCTCCTATTCCATTTAATAGTATACGACGAGGAACATATTGGTCGTTAAAACGTAATAATAGATGTGTCGGAACTTATTCATTACATGCCGACTGACTGTAATAATGAAGGGAAGGAAGGAGCAAACCGGAGCAAAATACATGACGAATAACAGTAGTAAAATTACATACTTTTGTGCTCCCTATCCATTCTCTCCGTTGTGTGGCCATACATTCATACCGGAACGCTTTGTTCTCATTTATTATTTACAGGAACACGGACGACGGACAGCAGTGAAATTGAAGCATAATAATATATGCACTGCAAGTATGTATATGCTTTTGCAAAAAAAAAATTGTATGCCATTCAACGTGAGTAATACTTTCAGCTTCTCCCAAATTATGTAAAAGTAGCATCAACTCTGATATTTTATGATGAATTGGTATTTAACAATGTAATGTGTTTTTTAAAAACCTTTTCGTTCGTACTCACCGATGGGGTCCACATGGGTTAAATGGTCCACAAAGTCACGTTTTCCTAGGTAAACTGTAATCTGTTAAAAAAGAGAAAATATCAAATTCCCAAAAGTGTTTCTTGTGCTCTGATGAAATATGCTCTTATTTCATATTAACATCCATTCTCAAGATGAAACAATGGGGAAATAGATGAAATGTAATCCATAATCCTTCTTGCTTGCTTTCTCATCATGTTCCTTACTCTTCTCCCTTCCATTACTTCCAGAAAACTAATACGATTTGAAAAGCAAGTCTGAAAGCGTTGTCGCGAAAAGCACAAGAAGAGTCATGAAAACAAGAATAAAAAAGTACCAGACTACTCGTACTTTCACTTGCAAAAGTATGGCCTTTCACTCTTTCCACCCAGCTGCATAAGTTGCAGCTGGGTAGGCAATAGCAAGCAATAACAGTGTAATAAATCACACTTTCATATTCCAGTAATATTATTGTACAAGTTTTATTGTTATAGTCAAAGACAGAATCTGGAAGAGCATACTTTTTCTGGATTTAGCAGATGGATGGATGGAAGAGAGAAAGGAGAATATCATGTGAACAAAGAAGGACATGGAACTAAAGAACTCTTACCTTTCCATTTGGGGAGCTCTTCTTGAACACCCGAGTGCCTTGCCTCTTACTATTGTCATCCATCTTGATGTCCTACTGGTTTAAAGAGTTGCTTTCCTTTTATTTACTGGGATGCCAAAGAGTAGCCTGAAACAAAAAAGAACACGCAATTGAAATTTTACGACAGCTTTCATCCTTAATAACAAGGCGAGCTATGAATAAGAATGACACACGAAAAAATGGAATAAAATGAAAATGTCTTCTGTACGCGCTATTTTTATGGGAACTGTCAATAACGGTCGGGCTCACGAATCCAATTTCGCGTATCAAATCAAGTAAATTATGTTCTCTAAGGGCGTCGCTTTAATGTACGGATTATTGCTTTCTGGGTTAAAATAATATCAATTCCCCATATGCTCTATATGCCTGCTTTGTTAGTACCGCAAACTGTTGAATTTTCTGAACCAATTCAATGCTGTCACCCGCCCAGTTATTCAACAGGAAGTGAAAGTAAGGAAATCAGAGTTTCTCTATTCATGATGATGAAACGCATTTTTTCTTTCATATTGCTTACCTCCACTTGAGAATCAGCTCTGTATAAAAATGTCACAACTCACAGTTGCAAAAAATATAATAATGTAATAGGAACTGGTGCTTTTCCTCCAAACACTACAGGATGCCCCAATATGACGTATTGTAAGTATTTACAAGCCTGTATGAACCTTTTCACGCGACGACAGTCCAAAAACACCATTCATATTTTCTAGTATTCTTCAAACCGGCAAAGGAAAGCACTCGCCGTTTGGTATTTGCGTTTTATAGATGATGGAACGCCACTTGTACTACACACAGTTTCCCTGCTGCTGCTGCATGTGACGTTTTGTTGTTCGTATGCCGACTCGCCTTTCTTCTTCCTTTACACCACCGAAAGTTTGGCATTCAACAAAGGATTATATATACCTCCTCTTACACTTCCAGCTTTTTATATACGCCTTTGCCGACAACAAATTCACAATAACCAAAATGGCAGAAGGAAGTTGGAAATTTCCACTTTTGCATTCCATACAATCATGGTGACTGTGATGATGATGATGATGATGAATTTCTTAAAGTGTCTCTCTCTCCTAACCGTATTAATATAAATACATATGCCAAAAAAGTAATAACAGTCGAGTTAAAAGTCTACAGGAATAGCTACGGGACATTCAGCATTATGATATTTAGAATCTTTTTGAACGCAATAATACTTACAAGAGCGGAATGGGACGCACACACCAAAAAAAGTGTGACACTGTTCTGCATCAACCACTGACTAAAACCACTCCAAATAATAGTTTTCTTTTGTGTTGTTCCCCTTACTGGATGTCACGTTGGTACGGTTCACTTGTGCAGAACACATCATACCTTATGTCTACAATGTCTGTTTGCTCGTGTCGTTCAGTGTTCTCACAGAATGACATATTGGTGGTGGTGACGACTGTTACACAATTACCGTGGACAATAGTAGGTATACGTACTATATGGGTGCTTTTGCTAAGGTTTTTATTTGTTCGTATACATACGGATAGATGGATTATATATATGTTTTATGTCTCTTTGTACTTTTCATACCACAAAAATTTCACATCAGAGAACGCGACATTGCGTATGGAAATAGTAAGAGAGGAGCAAAAGTGTTTGTGTGAGGTCGACACAATAATATTATAATGTATGCCAGAGTAGAGTTGTGGGTTGCAGTTTGCAGTTACAATTACAAGTTACAGTTTTTGGCTACACAACAGCAGCAGCAACGACAACGACGTCTTCTTCTCCACATGGATCAATTTTGTACATGGACGCTTATGTGCTTGATCGTGATGACTTTACGTGTGACGTGATCATAATATATTGTTTAGTTACACTTTTACTTTTCTAATGTCCATATAATCATAATAATAGAGCGTAATAATAATATGTGCTCATGCTCAAACATGATCTCGAATCGGATAAAAAGTAATGGTGTGTATGTGTTGTTACTTCCCTCCTCGTACAAAACATTGCTTCTCAGTAGTCGCACAGACTTTTTTTTAGTCTTTGTAATACATACTCTGAAAAATTTTTGCAGGTTTTTCTCTCGTCTTCTTCTTCAGTTTGGTTGCTATATTCGGTATTACGAACTACCTACTGTATATACAGCTTTTCCATGTTCACTCGTACTCGCGTTCAAGATAAACCGCAAAAATGACAAGAATTCTAGATTCAGTTCGCTTCCTCTCTCACACAAACACATCCAGCAAGAGACACGCACACACTTTCTTTCTTTTTTCTGTCTTTTACTTTCTCGTGTATACTTTCCTTTTCACTTAGTCCGAGAATTTTTTCATTACTTTTTTTTCTGTACTTTCTATTGTTACACACACATTCCTCTACTTAAACGCAAGATCCAAGGTACAAAAACCGAGAATTATACATGGAACGTCTGGCTGCTTCTTGTTCAACTTGCATATATAGCGTATTTCGTACACCTCCTCTTTTTATAACAAGACGCTCGTATCTCACCGTAGCAAGTTTAGAAATTTAAATTGATGGATGAATACCTTCTTGCTTGTTGGTATCCTCCTTTCTCTCTACCCCTTCTTAACTTGAAAGCATCTTTATCAAGTAAAAAAAAAGAAACTTCACAGCGGGGGAAACATGTAATAGGAAACGATTTTTTTTTCTTTGTGCAACAACAGAAAAAATAATACGAAGGAAGAAGAAAGCTCGCTCTCTCTCTCTACCTTTTTATATCTTTTCGGCTTGGCGTCTGATCCAGTTCTGGCACGATACTCGGCTTGTCGTTGTACTTAAGACTGAGTGTGAGTGTGGCTGTGTGGAGTAAAAACAGCTCTTTCTTTCGCTGTAGCTGGGAAATGGAAAAAAAATCGATCGATCCGCTTTACCGTTCTTTAGCTAGAGAGATATTATGCTTTCCCTTTTGACTCCCTATGTCTTTTCTCTCCCTTCTAATTCCAGTGTTATTTAGAGGCTGTAATAGCTTTGTATTATCACAAGAGGCAACGACTTTTCTCCTATCGCACTACAGCCCAGAGCGTAGTTGTCGTTGGTGTTCTTGCCCACAAATGGAAAATCAACATGTACTACGACGATGATGCTTCCCACTTTGTGACTTTCTCCTTATCTCATGTTCCTCCAAAAAGGAACAACAATGACTATGAAAGTTCATGAAAATTATGTCGTATATCGCACCAGCACATTCTCCTCCTTTAAGACGTCTTTTAAAATACGAACGCTGCTGGAGTTGGTGATGAAAGTAACACAATGAATGTTTCGTTGAGCTCCATCGAAATCTGAGGGATGCCTACTACTACTACTACGCGTGTAGAAATATCGTTGAAATATGAAATGGAATATTGCGGAATATACATAGTATTCATTCAAATCCTGCACCTTGTTGTCACAAATGTCACAATTCATTTTTTAATGCTGGTCACCTTTGAAATAGTGTGTAAGTGGTACAACTTCATATTATTATGAGGTTTATTTATTGTGGATGATGTGCGATTCATGGATTGCATACATAATACATAATATTATTATTATTCTTATTGCTTTAAAGTTGCCATTTCCGTTGGAAGTTCGTCTGTGGTATTTCATTCGACTTTTTTGTGGTCTGCGTTGTTCGCTTACGTCTGCAAACAACAAGCATTATAGTGAATAGCCATGATGCGTCATTAACTAGCCGACGCATGATAATGACATTAGAATGAATCCCAGGTCAGCATTTCAAAAATAATGTGGTCCCATAAACGAGAAAATCAACCTTGACATGTTAAAAAAATGAAATACATCTGTATAATGTCACTGTATATTATCTAAGTACTTTGTACGCCAAAAAACAGTAAAATGAAACCTTAAATCATATTTCCACAGCTCATTACCTATCAATTATTTGTACATGACGCTTCTAAAGTTAATTAGACTCTGCCGTTATTCAGTAGTCACGTTAGTTTTATGATGCCAATGGTGCATAAAGCAAAACCCATTCCCTACGTAAACACATCAAATAACTTCTTGATTTTCACTCGTCCGAAAACAAGTATATAGTAAGTAATAATTAAACATACCTACTTAAGAGCTCGCCAATCAAAATAAGGCGGGGAATAATTCGCAATATCGTGTCAAGATTTTTAGTTTAAATGAGTTTGCAGACGCGTTTCTACCGTAAATCAGCTAATCATTAAATATCGCAACAAATGAATTAAAGCAGCTTTATTACCTGAAATATTAAGGTCCATTGACAAAGTATTTAAACTTGCTTCAGGCAGCCAAAGTAGTACACCAACACAGGAGCGAGAAAATGATTTATTATGCGTAATTATTTTGGAAAAAGTTTCTTGCAGAAGACATTAAAAATCTGTTGTTCATATTATTTGCATCTTTACTCACACATTCACTATTACGCATCTCAATATAGTTACGACGCTTATCTAAATGGCACCAATGGTAGTAAGGAAATTATATTAAAATCTCGATTTATTGCTAGTGGAATAGGTGGATTGTTAATACAATTTGAATTTTCCGGAGCACACCTGCGCTTTTAAAATTATACTATCAAAATGTCTCTCATTTTCAAGTTGGATTAACAATTAATTAAACTATTTCAAGAATGGTACGGAACGGATGACGAGTATTTTGTGAATCAACAGTTGCGTTTATGACATTACCCAGTTAAAACATGCTATATACAGTTATTCTATGGACGTTACTATTGTTAAAAAAATGAAATAATATTTACAGGTAATCTTTCTTCAAGATTTGTGCAAAAAATTAACTTCACAACACAAACACAATAATTTGCTGAAAGCATCCTAAGGCCATTGGATTTTCTTATTGCTGAAGGAAACTGACGGCAAATCACTTTAAATCATATACGTTAACAGATCCATTTATTCAGAGATAATGTAGTTAATTATTTATTTACAACATTATGACAAGGACGCTCCCGTTTTTTACAATAAAATTAATTCAACACTTGGAAACATTATAGACACAAGATACTAATACCAATACACACGGCAAAATTTCAATAATTTAGCTATCCGCTCCTTCATTTCTGCTGACTTTGCATTGGTCTCTAAACTGTTTCTCCGCCTGATAGCCATAGAACACAGTTGAAAGTGAAAAGGTACACTCACTTTACTAAAAAGGCTGATGCACAGCTCATACACATACACATAATAAGAGAAGAATGCTTTGTCATATTGCTGCTGCTGTTGGTAATAGCACTAAACTAGAGCATTAATAAAAAAGTACAACAAAGACACAGAAATGGGAGCAGAGGCCATTACATTTAGGAACTTACAGCTAATATAATTCACCAAACATACTACTGCCATCAACATGTAAACATCTAAAGTTTAAACGATGAAATCTACATAAATGTATATATTATACTATATACTACTTTAATCAAAGCACAGGAATAAATTTAAAGCTAGTTCCCTTTGTCACTAGATTTCCTTTTCAACTTTTAACTCGCCAATTCCATCAACGTCGGATTTTAAATCTTCAGAAATTGGAGATTCAATTGATTCGTCTTCATCTTCCTCCTTGAACCATTCTGATTTCACCTCTATAAGATCCTGACTTACGAACCTTTTTACATCCATGATTTTTTCTTTAATCTCATCGGACACAGTTGACTCTAAAAGGGCATTGAAGGCTTCGCTCAGTAACGAATCAATAGCTAGCGTAAAGTCTTCTAATTCTTCTTTCATCTCGGGAGTTAGTAAACTTTTTGTTCTATATTTAAACAAAAATAATAAAAATTAAATATTTCTCCAAACAGACAAGAAATTATAAGACTGAATGTTCTATATTAGTAAAGTAAATGCCTACGTTGTCTTAGCCAAGATCATATTAATCATTGATTGGACACTGTCAGCAGAATCGCTGAAGAGTACCAAACCTGGAAGAGCATCGGGCACATGCATCATTTTTATTTTGAGTTGATCGTTTAAATCTTGAGTTCTGATGCACTGCATATGGGTCTGGAATTAAAAACACATAATTGATTCAATGCCCGATATACTTCTAATTTAATGAATAAACACTGTTTTTGTATTGCTATTGGCCCCACTATATACGCATACCTTCATGTAAAATAGGCAAATACGGGGTAAGAGAAGAGCAGAGTTCGTTCCTTCATTCAGTTCAGCAGCATACGCCATAATAGTTACACAACGTTCCAAGACTTCCAAAAGCCACTGGAGAGCACCTGAAGATGAAGCAGGATCCTGGATCCAGTTGTCGTACATGCCTTCCATGGCATTCCACAGCTTGCAACGCAAAGATGGAAAGTACATGAAACGCCGGACCAATGCCTTACGCAGAGGATGTTTGCCTACAAAGATTTTAGCAGTTTACGTTTTTCAAATATCATAATGCATAAAATTTTCAGTCCTTAACATAAAATAATTGTCAAAGTTTCTGTTCATGTAAATACGTGCTAAGACATCCTGGGGTAGCAAATATGGGATGAGCTCAAATACAAATTTTTGAAACATAGTAAGATCCCACAAGACCAAGCGTTTGCTAATCCAATCACTCAAAACTGGCAAGCCTTTCTTGTTTAGCTTGGTGATTGTAGTACACCTTTCAAAAATGAAGGAGTATCGCGATTGATCATCATCGGTAGTAAATCCAGAAAAATCGTCACATCCTTTAATTCAAAATAAAGAACACATTCAATGTCGTCACCACCATAATCATAAAAATCACACCAAAGTAATAACATTACATAAATCGATGCAAATGTATTATGTCACTCACTATAATAGAGAATTGGTCGCAACCACTGCTGGAATACTTCCAAGAGAGATGGTGAAAGTGCTACTCTTATGACTCCGCGTTCCGTTTCCAAATATTCCAACATTTTTTCCAGTATATTTTTGCTGGGTGAATAAAACATACAATTTTACCTTTTTACAAATTTAATAGGGATAGCAAATCGTCTTTTTGCTCAATCCAAACATTTAGCTTACCTAACGTATTTCCCGGTTCGTAAATTGTCAGGTAGAAACTCTGGAAAAATCTTATCAGCCATGGGATGCAAACTGTTGGCCGTGGCTCGATTGATCTGCAGTCTGCGTTGGTAAAACAGTTGTGAAGCATCTGCGGGAAGGTTAAGAGAGCGTGCTTTCCAGGAGAAAGGTTCCGCATTTGAAAACAAATCCACACGCATGAATTTACAAACCCTACGTTCCATAACAATACATTTTTAAACATCTCGAAAACAAAGCATTTGACACAACAGATAGATTTAATATAAAACGAAGTAACGTAAAAGAAATACTTGCCCAAGGGAAGCTTCGATATCGTCCAGGTGTGTTTTCTTAGCACCTTTTACTTTTTGCAGTTTATTCAACTCTTTAATATGTAAGTGCGTCAAAAGGTTAGGCGTTGCTATATTTCTAAATAGCCGCATCTTCCAGGGGATCTAGATGAAAACCACAAAAAAAATCAAAATTCTCAATTAAAAGTGTTGGCAGATCTCTGGCAATATTTTATTGAATATTCAATTACCACGAAATTTTCAGTTTTGCTCGTCAAAATTTTAGTGATGACAGTTTCATTCATGATACCGTTATCTTCGACAAGCATGAACTCAGCATAAACTGAAAAAGTAAGAAAGATAATATAATAATATATTAAATCAATTAGATCTGACCAAATACAAAATAGATTTTATTACTATATGCAGTTTTAGTTAGTTTTACTATTAAGTACTTACGATTTAAAAGCTGGTATACCCCAACTACGACGGTTGGTTTAAACCCTTTTCTTTGTGCTCCATCAAGCCAAAATATAATCGTTTTGATTATTTCATCACTAACTCTGGTTTTCGGAACCATCATCAGAATGACTTTGCGTCTTTGTGTGCAATTTAAATTTACATTTGGATGAGACGCCACTTTCCAAATTAGACTTAACTCCTCATTCGTAAATCCACTTCTTACGGTACGAAGCGTCAAGCCATCGATGATTTTATCAAAATCGCCCTTCTTCCTCCCTCCTCTCTTTTTTCGTCCAGGCGTATTTTTGAGCTCTACATAATTCACAAGCAACAAAATTTACATTTAATCCAACATTAATCAAAATGGTTCAATTAACGAATCGGGTTATAAGCTGTCTCTTTTAAGCTGCCAGATCTTGGAAAGGTAACATTCCGTGCCAGAGGGTATCTTCAAAATCAACACATGAGCCTATTGAACCTGGAACCGCAACGATCCCAGCAATTCCAATGCCGGTGTATGTCTTACCGTTAGCTGCAATCTCCGCAAGTTGTATCAAAGCATCTTTAATGCTTGCATCGTCTTCTTCAACCTGAATCTCGTCACTATTGATTATCCTCGGCTTAAAAAGTGAGTAAGGGAAGTTCTTCAAATGAAGGTCATCGTCATCCATCTTTAATTCTACGAAAAAAACCAATCCAATTCCCATTAAAAACTGATTCTTTCTGCCATGATGATGATTTCTCACCAGTCACATGGTGTAATATTTCACTCAGACGTTTGCACTTTGGCATTACCACTCATCTCCACATCCTCGTCAATTAATCCGGAAGAATCCATATTTGTATATACTGGACTTGATATCATCATCAGCGAATTTAATTTTGCTTCCAACTTGTTAACTGATTTTATCTCTGCGACCTGACTGATACACCAACAGCACCAACAAATGAATGACACACAAAATCTTACAGTAATCTTACGAAAGTCAACTACTGGTAACTAAACTATCAAAAGGCAACCGGAACAAGAATTTACAAAAACCAGTGGAGTTTTTAAAAACACGAGTGAGTAGAACTCATTTTATGTAATTTCTTATTGCAGGGAATAATATTAATATCGGATATTATCAAAGTAAGAAGAAACTGGCACTTTAATTATACAAAAGGAGTGATCGCGATGGAATGAATAATGAATGATGTGAGCGTGTTGTAGGATCGATGGTGCATGAAAGAAAGAACGACAATTTAACAAAACACCCCAAAGCACAGAACTGCCCCGGCACTAGGACTCCACTCTCTCCACTGCCTTTTGATGATGACTTATCAAAAATCCAATATTAATCCATGCACCACCAACGCGATTGGCGATTCCAGTTTGTTGGGCTTCCGCTTGTCACTTGTTGTTGGTCGTACTGGTGGTGGTAGGAACGGCTCTCGGAATACTAGGCGATGTTGATGTCTGGCAAATGGCAAACTTTAGTAACAGCGGCGTTCAGGGAATTTTATCTGCGTGATTGAAAAGCCACTTTTTGGCTCCGAGCCAGAACTAGAACACAGACGGCGCAGGACGATAATAAAAATGCACATACAAGAATTGGAGGGATTGTACGTTGAATTAGTTATTTCTCTCAGAAAAAAGGGAATTATTTATGCAAATTTTTTAATTTGAACTGAAACTGAAAATGATGCAGATAGTAGCCCGCGCCAGCAACTCCAACTATGTACTTACGGCAGATTAGTAACTTACTACTTCGCATGCGACTTTTTCATGGTTATCAAATCAATGATAACTTTTATCATTATCTCATTATCTGCTTCCTCTACTTTTCACTTTTATCCTAATGAAATTTGCATATCGATTCTGTAGTTAGCATCGAGTCTCTAAATTTTAGAGTCTAAAAAGCAAAAAAAAATGGTTTCATTTACTTATCTATTGGAAATTTGCATGCATGCATGTTGAATTCTATGCACTAAAATATGCACAAAGAAGAGCGCCCATCTGCAACTCTGCAGACATCTTATAAGCTTTTAGCTTACAAGCCACATCGTCGTGCAACGTGAGAGCCATCGAGCATCTACCGCCCCGCGTCCCTCTCGTTTTAAGCAGCTGATATGTCTGGGTGATTGGGTGAATTAAAAACGTACGAAAGAGAAAGTTGTTTACTGCTGCGCTCGCAACAAAACGGTGTCAATTCTTTCTTTAAATCCTATTTATTCCTATTACTTAATTGCATTATCTCAGCAATAATTAAATCTAGCGTACTGTAAAGACTACTTCACGGTTTACCATACAAATAAGTGATAGAAGAACCGTTGAATTTGTTGGCTTTTGGAATATACCTTTGTAGTATTATATGTGCCCGTTAAGCACGCAGTGAGTATTTGAGTTGTTTTAGACTGAAGATTGACAGTTACTTGTCATCAGAAAAGTGGTACAAACAGTAGCAAAGTTAATTATAAATTGTTAGTTGCATAATATTGCTGGGGTCATGAAATAATTGAAGAGAGGCTGTGTTTTGTCCGTTGAGTGTTTTCGAGATGGTTAAGAACTTTTTGTTGTAAACAAAGCTGACGTTAACGGCTTGACACTGGAAAAAGAGACGTGAGTTGCATTTCTTTATAATATTGTTATTTTATGTTAAATATAATAAAACTACATAATATTAGCTGTGTCATATTACTTATTTTAACATTTCTCCATTTAAACAATTTGCAGTAAAGAGGTGCGTGCGCGCGGAGAGTGGCCGTCACATGATCATTGGAAGCAATCCAAGAACATCAAGAGAACTCATTTGATTTCACCTGTGGCACTGTTGTTACCTTAAAAATGAGTACGGAAAGTGACCAGAACAACTCGGTACAAGGAGGGCAAGGGATGATGACTGGAATGGATATGTTGGGGGCACCAAAGAAACCAAATACGCTTCCAGTTTGGGGAAACAGTACCACAATGAATCTTAATCCATTGATATTAACTAACATAGAAACTTCACCTTACTTTATTGGTCGTCTTGCTGAATTAAAGACTTACCACGAGCTTGTCGACGAAATTTATTACAAGGTGAAGCATTTGGAACCGTGGGAAAGAGGAAGCCGTGCTTCTGGAGGTCGTCGCCAAACTGGGATGTGTGGAGGGGTTAGAGGAGTCGGAGTTGGCGGCATCATCTCATCAGCGTTTTGCATTCTATACAAGTTGTTCACAATGCGGCTAACCCGTAAGCAAGTTTATGGGCTTCTAAATCATTCTGATTCTCCATTTATTCGTGGAATAGGCTTTCTCTACGTCAGGTCGGTAATGTACAACAAGACTTTGATTACTTTACTATTCACTTATTATCCCTTGATAAATTATCGTAAATGAAAGTTGGTCAACAGTCATTCTAATTTCTAAATTGTCGTTCGATTTTTTTACAGGTTCACCCAGCCGCCTTCCGATTTTTGGGAATGGTTTGAGTCATACATTGAAGACACCGAAGAAATCGACGTTCGTGCTGGTGGGGGTCAGATAATGACCATCGGAGAAATGGTCCGTCTGTTCATGACCAGACTGGATTGGTTTTCCTCCCTTTTCCCACGAATTCCAGTTCCAATTCAAATAGCAATTGATAAGAAGCTGGCAGCGTTGAAGCATTCTACGTCAACGGATCCTACACCCAAAAAGCCAGAGGAGGTCGAACCTGAAAGATGTGATCGTAGAGAGGAGCAGCGGCCTGCTGCTGCCAGACGTCGCTCTAGATCTAAATCGCGCTCACCACGGCGGCGTAGTAGGAGTCGGGATCGAGAGAGGAGAAATCGACGGTCTAGATCTCGTGAGTCCCACCGTCATAAGAGAAAAGATCATCGTTCAAGAACTCCAAAAAAATCGAGGCGATCCAGGAGTCGTTCAAAGACTCGTAATGATAAAAGCAGTGGTAGTTCCCGTCACCGATACGATAGACCACGTTAAGTTAGTAGGTTAGGTTATATGGAGTTTCATGTAAAAAGCGAACATTAAATCTGAAAGCTGTTATGGATTCATATGCATGCATGTGGTGTTGTAGGTTAGAATGTTTCTCAAAATGATTATATAATTATTTTATACCGTAAGAATTATATTATTCTGTCAAACAATACTTTGGTACGAATGTTTCGAGAGCTTGTTTTTATTGTTGATTTGTGTGGCAAAACATATTTCGTATGTTAAGTTAAGTAGAGAATCTTTGTACATGTAAATAATTTATATTTAGAATAAATTCAGGAGGATACCATGTTACAAATAATATATTTTGTCACTTATTTTACATACGTAATCATTTGTACAATACTGCAACTTTTTAAATGTACATTTGCCATAAAATGTATTTACCTTTGTCATAATTATTCAATTTTCTTTGATGATCACAATGATTCAAAAACTATAGAGCAAAGTATTAAAAGTATATATAACGTATTTAATAAAATTTACTAAACTAAAAGTACATAATAAGGAGATTATTAACAAATAACAAACCATATATAATTCTACCATATGAAAAATGTTCAGGTCATTAAGTCTAGTGAACACAATCTTCAGCGGTTTTTTAAATGGAATGTTCAATTCATAATCTTAACATTCATAATGTTAGGAAGAATCGGAAGATTGTTTTGCTTGGATAGAGATAAACATTGCATAGATTTGTCTCGTAAATACATAGTTACAACTACGAACTACACATTCTACCTCTACGGATTTACATGGACAAAGTTAGTAGTCCATCCAAGTTGACAGTGATGAGCAAACTTTCATAATAAGCATAGATAAGTATCCACTAAAATTGCTGTCCTCATAGCTTGTCTTTCAACGAGTCCCGCATATTCCACACCCTAAAAATTGAAACACAAGTACAAGATTAGTTGTAGCAATGCCAAGCGCTTTGTAAAGTAAAATGCATTAATTTAGGTTCAGAAAAAGAAAATATTTTAGGTTAATCATTTTAGCGCAATGCGGTACATTTTTTTTTGTAACTTACCCATGGACAACCTGGTACGGAATTTCCAACTGCTCAGCAAGTCGCATTTTGGCAATTTTCAATTGATTTTCCAATGTTTGCACAATCAAGCGACATTTGGCTAGCCCAATTTTGTGTTTAGTTGGTGACGTCTTTTGCTTCATCAATGTTGGTACTGGTAGACTCAATTTAAGTTTGTTAATGTTCACATTAACACTGCCCCGATCTGATTGCTTGGGAGGACGTGTCTGTAAACTTGGATTATCCTTAAATTGAATGAAGTTGGCTCTGATTAAAGCAGGAGGCTTTGAGACAGTGTTGTTGGCATACTTCAAATTTCTACTCCGTTGGCTGCCAGTAAACGACTGCGCTGATGTGCGCACATTCATAATAGCCGATGAGTTATTTCCACCTCCAGAACCAAATGAATTCATTGACATGTATGGAAATTGAGTAGGGACACGGTTATCCATAAAATGTTCCTCATCTGCACTGCCCGAGTAATTTTCTTCAGTCACTTCCTCAATATCGTACCCCATATTATCACCGTGAATGTATGCAGGTACTTTCTTCTCATTCTTGATTTTAAGTCCTGAAATTAACAATAAAACACAAATTCAGCACAATGATTAAGTCTAAGGTCCAGGATATGTATTCTCGCTGCGGGTACAAAATGCTTGCCAGCAGCAAATCAAAACGCATTTTGTCGAAATGTGTAGATCATATGTAATCGAATGTATTTGCTACCATTTGTCATCTCCAAATCCTCGCACGCTTGTTCGCGACCTTTGCTATTCTTCTGCCGAGGTCCAAGTTGCATAGGTGGAAGTGGGAGCGGTTGAGAAAACCGTGGATCCATTGCCGTGCCTTCAGGAGGGTCAACATAGAATACTGGAATAGCCGTATGCGAAAGCCGAACCCTGGAAGACGCTTCGTAGCTGATGAAATCTGAATCAGGGAAGTGTCTACTGCAAACTAAAGGAGCTGCGTCCCCATTTGGGGTCCAATCAGGTTCATTACGTGACCACCTCACCACTTCAATCCACTTTTCCCACACGTCCTTATTGCGCACTGGCAACCTAAGAAAGAAGAAAATGTGAAAATTATACTTTTTATATTTGACTTCACTATATTTAGGCACTTGTTCTGTCCAACACAACGTGCAAATCACAATCACTGCTCGTGCAAGTTAATGTAAAGAATGATGTATTCCAGCATTAAAGCATTAACTTAAAACATAGTTCTTTTACTTACTGATGATAGGATCGTGCAATAGGAATCGACCTATGAGTACAACCTCCAACGCAGCACTTCTTTCTCTTTGATCTTAAAGCTGTATAGGCTGCAACTTCATCCGGACTCCACTCCGCCATGTCGTTAGGTAACTCTGAACTTTCTCTACCTGCAGCAACTGCGGAGGGATCTACTTCCGTTGTCATCATTTCCGGAGCGTCCATACTTTCATCCCCTTCTTCATGATCCTTCCAGTCGTCTTGTTGACGTTCCTTTATTTCAAACTTTCCAAAAGATTGCACTGCCATTTTCTCTCCACCTCGCTAATTCTGTAATCAAAATAATGAAAGCAATCACATCAGCAAATGATTATACTTTCAAAATCGGATACACGTAAGTGGGGGACGTGCCTATACTTGACGAATGGGAAAAGAACTTGTATTTTAACTTTAAGGCACCATAACGGGAAAATGCAATTAACTAATCAAGATTATCGTGTCATGTCAAGTAGGCCAATCCATAACCAAATGAATGTTGTATAGTTAAACTCTGCATACCTACATAGGTAGGTTGGTAGGTATAATGTACCATGTCATAATAAAATTGCACGCGTAAACGCGTATGTATAATATCGATAATTGACCAATGCTAATGGCCAATCGCTCGGCCAATTGTTCCGCTCTTTCTGTGACATTTTGCTACATTGCATAGTTAGCATTGCTTCCCAGTGGCCTGCGTTTATGCACAATTATGTACCTTCTTAGTGCATAATTATTAATTATGTATATGACACAAGATACAAAGTATTCTATAACAATGCCATTTATACAGACACACTGTGCTTATTGTTTAAAGACTTTAGCAATGGCACTACATTATGATAACCGCAACAAATGCCTTAGTAAAAAGGACCACAATGACATCGACACGAGAAAGCACAGACTAATTAAGTAGTAGTGACTAGGCTAGCAAATGATTCGAGCAGTAAAATCCAACCGGGAGAACGCTGCTTATAGCAATCACCTATGCAAGTTTCGCAGTAATTGCATGTATGTATATAACTTTTAATCCCACATTAAAATACGTTACTAAAACTCACCTATATAAATGCAGGTCAAAATTATAGTTGAGTATCCGACAAAACTGCCAAGTTTTCACACAAGTGCTACTGATTGTTTGTGAGTGATTGTGATAAGATTTGCCAGGTTGTGCAAAAAAGTTGACGGAGCGCGTCACAAGACAAAAGAGAATCTTTCACCGGACACCTCACCACCTCGCCTTCTTGATAGCGTTCGTTGTTGTCGTTGACGTCGTAGTCGTTGCGCTGTCGTCGCTCGCTCGCTCCAAAAGAAAGAGATCCCAGAAAATACCCTCGCGAGCAAACACGGACCGAGTCGCAGTGTTCATCACTACCACGTCCAGAGAGAGTCGTGCCAGGTAGGTTTTTTACTTACACGCTATTATGATGATGCTCGTCTCTGGATCCACGCACCGCGATACATTGTAGGGTGGCCGGTGGCGGTGGTGGTGGCATACGTGAACAGACAGTGCAGTGCCCTGCCAGAAAGGATATACACCCATGCTATTACTAGTACAAAAAATAATTATCATCATCATCGAGTTTTACATCGCGAGCGACGGATCTCCGCTTTCCACTTCTACAAAACGTGACTGCGTGACGTGAATGTACGCGTAGAAGTAGTAGCACGTCAGGAAGAACTGGTTGGCTGTAAAGTAAATGGTAAAAAAATGGTAACTGCAACAGAAAACTTAACTAGGTGGACACAGTCGACACAGGCGACTGCTGCTGCTGCTGGAGTCGCAATCGCCACAAAGGTTAAACAGGTATGCATTTGCACAAGCACATATTATATCGTGGATATGGCATTATAGAAGAATGTGAAATTGTGAACGCATGCATGTACATGTAGCTAGTTGCTAGATAATACATTCCTTTTTATATCATCACAATTAGACTTTTTTTTATCACACAAGCACCTCTACTTCCAGTTTTGCAGTTGTAGATTGTGGATGGATGGATACAAGAAGAGTAGAGAGGCACAGAGAGATCGAACGAGATGAGTTTTCTCGTTTTTTCTGAGTACGAGTCATTGTACAGAGAAGCCATATGCCATAATACATAGCTATAGCCGGAATCTGAAGTTTGAAGAGAACAAAGCAAAAAAAGCTCTTCTTCAGTAACCCATCACTTGACTCACACTGGCATTTTTTATATTTTTTTCGCTTCTCGTCCTCTCTGATACTGAAACTCTGAAACTACAAATATAACGAGTGATTAGGTAAGAATCAGCATGCCCCGATTTATTATATCGTATCATTTCATGCGTGATGAGATGACCATGATGAGAATGATCTCTTCTCTCAATACTATTATGCTGTGTTGGTCATTCCATTTCCATGCAAAATGAAAACTACAAACTTTCCAAGAACAGCAGTGCCACTTTCATACGAATTACATGTCTTGGCCATGTCTGGACGTTACCAAACTTCGCCAATAATGTAGCTCAGATTGGCGATAATAATTTTATGCTGCAGTTATGAAGAACATAATAAGAATATGACTTTCACCTGCTACTCCTCGAAATCCACGTTATGGTGAAAGTGCTGAGTGTTGAATGCGACAATACGAGAAGACTTCTATCCACCCACCCATTCGCAAATATGTACGTCATAGGTGGATTATGGATTATCTCCTCTCGTTTTTTGCATTATTTTCTCATTCCTAAAAGCCAATAAGTCATAAGTCGTTCGTTCGTAAGCCATTCGACTCCTCCAATGTAACCGCTATATTCGCTTTTATCACAATCTTCACCTTAAGATAATGGTTCTTAACTTTATACCATGATTTATGAAATCTGTAATGACTTGAAAGAGTAAGTAACAGAAAAGTGGAAAACAAGATGACATGATGTTCAATGTTTGCTTCCAGTTCAGTTCCAGTGTATGGTATTCTGGTATTCTCTTTCTCATCTCATTCGTTTGGCGAGCGACTCATCTCTGCTCCAATTACTATAACGCATGGCATCATGGCATGGAGCACAAATCCACAGCACGCATCAAGGGCACACGTACCTATGCATTGCGTATTAGGGGAAAGTATGAAGCATCTGTTCTCAAGAGCCACTTTTCACACCTTCATCTCCTTGTTTTAAAAATTTCCTTTCCATTGCTCCTTTTTTATTACCATTATCTGACCGTTATGAGAATAAAAATCGATTTTCCACTTTAAATTTTATATGCTCAAGACAATTTTTACTAAATATACATGCCGTATATACCTCAGCTCAGTAATCTGAATCTGGAAAACTAAATACAGATACAAAATAGAAACTGGAACTGGTATACTTTGAATCGCTACTTAACTAAAGCTTACGTTATATATGTGATTGTGTGTGCTCTCCCGTATTTTACGGATTTGTAATTGCAAGTTTGGTGTTCACGTCCTATTAAGTGTGATCAATGATTAACTGCCTTGTACATCATTTTGAAATAAAAATGTACTGTTTTGAGTAATGCAATCATTTGACATTTTGAACAATCGGGTTTCACGTCGCCCCTCATCAAGTGGCTTACATTACACTGTTCTTATTTTTACGTAGAAAACGGCTCCTGGTAAATCACACCGTTACTTTTTAATGTTTGATGTGTGGAACATTTTCACCTTCCACGTTTAGATTTTTTAGCATAGCATTATACTACACAGATATTTGTATTTGATATTTTAAATAAAAACCGTTAAAAACGCCACATTTGTGACATTGACATATCAATACTATACACATCATACTAAACTAGACTAGAAAACACTTTTTGCTCAAAAATACTATCCTATATGCATTTTCGCTAAAGATCATTCATTTTTGGGAATAGTGATTACTTTTTGGAGACAGCTTGGAAACTGGAAACTTTATAAGAACAATGCTTCGCAATTCCCGTTTTGGTACTCACAAAATTAGAAACCTGTCTGTGGTTGTATATTCATTCCTTGCGTAGTTTAGAGTTTACATAGTACATAATGACATAATATTGTTTATTGGAAACAATTTAACGTTTTTCCTTCCAACAAACGTCCATCCCGTCTGCGCGTGGCTGCTACTTGTATGATCAGGATCTTTCAAGGATAAATTTCTACATATCATTCTGTGCTGGAGTGCTGGAATTACAACCTGACGATGGTCAATGATCAGTAACACAATCTTAAAATTCCATGCTAATTTGAGCAGAATATTTTAGCATTTTTGAACACATGAAATCCAGCTTATCCATATCCATCATCGCATCATCGGTGCTATTAACTTTCTCCCACGATATTACCATGCTCGTAATTTTTCGTTTCTTTTGAGACCGAAGGACGCCTTCTGAGTAGATGCTCACAAATGAGAACAATATTTTTTCTAACTGTAGTACAGAAACGCTATTTTCACCTTTGCCTATTGTTACCCATATTCCTAACCTTTTTTTACTGCGGAGAAAGCCAGAATATTGGAAAGCCAAAGGATGGCTCTGAAAGAAAGTGCACTGGAGGTGGAGAAATTTGTACCAAGAAAGGAAGAAGGCAAGTTTCCAAAAAATAGAAAAGCCAAGAGCAAGAAGCACTCAGTTTTATTACAAGCGACATGTATTAATTTTTCAGGTACTTTTTATATGACGTCAATCCCGGCGAAGGGTTTAATTTGCGGAGGGACATTTTTATCCGTGTCGCACCTTTGGTAAAGTTGTTAAACAAATTGGATACGTCTCATCAATGGGTTCTGGTAAGTATTTCATGAACCATGAACGATATATAAAATATAAATAGCGAACTGAGCTGCATTTTGTAAAATTTACTTTGGATAAATGACAGGTTCTGCCACCTTGGGGTATGGTGCCACATTGGAAGAGGACGAGCCCAGATTTGTACTTTCCGTGGAAAAATTTCTTTCAAGTTGAGAAAATCCAAGAATACATTCCTGCTCTTGAAATGAAAGACTACATGGATGGTTTGTATTTACAACGAAAACTTAGGCTAATTTTACATTAGGAACGTTACTGATTGTTACGTTAGGTTTAAAATGGCCACTTTAATTTAAGAATCCGGCTATGACAATCCTTTGGATGTGGTGTTCCAGCTACAGCATTTTCCTTTTGAGGAGGATATGGACTGGTCCGATAAAATAGAAAGTGGTGTTGAGTGTGAATATGAACTGCAATATAGACGGTACTTGAATGGAAATGTTAATGCATTTATACTCTTACATAAGCTGAATTGATAAATCAGAATTAAACTTGCCAACCATGTAATCATGATGAAAATTTGTCCTCTTAGGAGCCAAGAAACCAAATTATGGCAAGGTGGATTTTGGAATCAACCCATGCAGGCTAAAATGGTTTTATGTATGGCTCTTCGCGGTCAGTCTTCAGTTTTGGCAAAGTTCATTTTGGAAAATAACTACCGGTAAATACTTTAAACTGTCATTATTAACTTTAAATAGTTCCAGTATTGACACCTTAATAAAGTTCATGCTCTCTGTATTCAACAGTTCCGTTATGTTTGACCGGGCGGAAGTTATTTTATGGGACAGTTACGGAGATTCAAATTTTTGGACAGCTCGGCAGAGTTTGGCCTTCGCCACGCGGCTCCAGCAACTTGCCTTAGAGTTCATAAAACAAAACGGGTTGACACCAAGTATAAATATTTCTTCACAAGATCTCTCAGGTATCAAAAATGATAACACAAAGTTATCTCTGAGACGAGAGTTTCTTGCAACACATCTTCGACGAGCAGATTTCATGCTTGGAAGGCTTGCGTCAGAACTTCCAACAATACCATCAACTGCAAGACAGATTATGTACCAGTTACGCACTCTCGGCCTCGCTGACGTTTTTATTGCTACAGACGCAACCAAAATGGGTACCCTTAAAAATCTACCTGTAATTCACCGTAATTGTGTGACTTTTGACATGATATTTTATGACCTGAAGTTTTCTTATTTGGCAGAAGTTGCAGAACTTAAAAATTACATCCACGGGGAAATGCCTGGAGCAACCGTTTACTCTTTTCGGAGTGAGAAACTAACCGACGGAGAATGTGCCATATTAGATCAGCTCATTTGCTCTTATGCAAAAAATTTTGTTGGAACTCGAGATTCGACGTTTACACTAAGAATATTTGAAGAAAGAGAATTACTGGGGTTTCCTCCAAATGCGAACTTTAACTACCTTTGCCCAGACACAAGTGAAACACTATGCGAAAAGGCTACACAGTGGAGAAAGTCCTAAACAATCCCATTGACTTGCACGCCATGCTTGACGTAACACTAGATGAAAAGGACAACCAACAAACAGCAATAAATGTGCCTGACCTGTTCATGATCAAATGATTAAAAATAAATACGAATTCTTCCACAACTAGTTGCGCTAAATGTCTAGATACATATATTTAGTTAACTTTATCGTAAAATAACATTTTAAGATTCCAAAAAATACAAAGTCAATAATGATAGCTTCGATAAATGATGTATAAAACACATATACAATATAATAACGCATATAAGTGATTTTTAAAGACATTTGGGAATCAATATAGAACAACTGCCAAGTTTGATAGAACAAGTTTGTAGGAACCTAAAAAATGTTACATTCATCCACCAACCATTCCTGTATATTAGCCACATTATGTACATTCAACCATCATTGACAGAGAACAATAGTACTCAAATTCTGCTATGCAAAGTAAAGTCATCAAGATTGCGTATTTAATGAATGAAAATAAATACTATTTTCTACTTGAAGAAACAAGAAACTGGCAATGTGATGTTATCTGGTATCCTACTCATTTACTCATCGTCGTCCTGAGATTTGGATTTCTTTTTCTTCTTCTTCTTTTTCTCTCCAGACGGTTCTTCTTCTTCGTCAACATCCATTTGAGGCTCTTCCTCAACAGCACTTGTAGACTTTTTCTTCTTCTTTTTAGGCTTTTCCTCGGATTCAGGGGACAAGTCAACCTTTAACAAACACACAGTTTTGGCATTTTACACTTAATCTGAGAAGGTCCACATTACAACTAAAATCACACGTTAAACCTGAACCCATACCTTTCTTTTTGAGCTTTCTGGTCCAGCTGAAGGAACAACAAAGTCGTCTGGCTCAGATTTAACTTTAACTGGAGTAGCAACTGAAAGCTGTGCTACCGACCCTGCCAAGTAATCTGTTGGTGTCTTTTCATTCGGCTTTCCATATTTGTCCAAAAGGCCTTGTTTAATCATGTCTTTCTTTATCGTTGCCTATTAAAAGAATAAATACACCGTTATTGTAAATCCCGAAATGTAAATTAATCACGCACACTACCCAATAATCTACAAAAGTAGTACGGTTCAACCTGCAGCCGACACATGCAAGAATTTATTTTACTGCTACTTATTGTTGGTAAAACTTATATTTAAAATGTAGTCTTTTTGTAAAGACAGTTTGTTAATGTAGGAGTGTGTATTGGTACCTTTGGACCAAGGCCCCAACGTCGTGGGTATAAATCACGCTCCATTACAACACGCTTTAATTTGGCCACACAGCCATGGTCGCACATTGACATTGTTGATGTGGTCATCAATGCAATAGCTGGACAGAACAAACCAAACAATTTAAATTTGCTTTTCCATGTCATACAAATGTTTTAAATTGGAATACCTACATGCTAAAACAATTGTTGAAAAACTTACCAATTGCAATAGCTTCTCCTTTTGTCGTCACAATTACAATTTCTTGGTTTAACTCTATCCCGTCTTCATACCGAAGAATACCTGGAAGCATCACTTTCGCACCGTAGCATATAGCATTTACCTAATGAGGCAGATGAAAAATTTGTTAATTATATTTACCTCTTAAGCTGCATTTTACTGTTCATTTATTACACTCACTACAATGATTGGATTACACTTACACTACTATCTTTGACGATAATTCGCTTATGAATGACCAAAAGACTTTCTAGTGGCTGGATCACTCGGCGCAAGAATGTTTCATCTTTATGATTGTCATACAACCACTGGGCATCTAGAACATCGTGCATTGTCACCAAATTGTCGCGATCAGACTCTCCTTGAATTCCTGTAAAATTATAATCAAAAATAGATATGAAGATAGAATTCATTCAATACTGTTTAAATTTATGCACATTTTAATTAGCCGATTATGCGACATAGGGAATACTTTCACGTTTTCTCATACCTGATCTAACACGCCGAAGTTCAGTCATAACACCACCAACTCCTAAAACTAGTCCAAGATGAACACAATGAGTCCGAACGTACGTTCCAGCCTCGCAGCTAACCCAGTACACACCTGGGAAGATTTGAATGGCCCAATGAACATTAGCAATCAATCAGCAATCATAACAGATTCATAATTTGAAATTGTCACTTAAAGTACTTACCCATATTACGTTCTTCATCATAATCGTACAACTTTGATTTGTAAATGCTACGGACACGAAGCTGCCTTTTTACTGCAGAAATTAGTGGAGGACGCTGGAAAAGAGCTCCTGTAAGCTTTTCCAGAGCTTGAAGAATCTTTGTTTTGCTTTCAACGGCGGAATGAAGTTTGAATACAGCAACGTACTCTTTTCCGGCACCCTGCTGAGATTTGGCCAACCGTGTCGTGCGTTCAATACAGACGATTAGACATCCTGCAAAATGAATAATTACAATTTGTTATGTGACATTTTTACCTAAAATGTTTCTTACTATTTGAACCCGAATACTGTAATTAATTTATAAGTACCTGTAGTTTTCGGATCAAGAGTGCCAGAGTGTCCAGTTTTGTCCACTCGTAAAATTCGCTTAATCCAAGCAACCACCTCGTGAGAACTAGGATTGGATGGCTTATCTAAATTTATACAGCCCGACCTGACATATTCCTTAATTTCTCGTCTTAATGGGGAAGAACCGAATGGCAGTGGTGTGAAATGACTGGATTTCACATTCAGTTTATCGAAATTCTGAAACAACAACCCAACCATAAATTATAGCCATCGTTCAATTGTGCTTTTCAAAACGTTGTGAGCTTAACTTCCTAAACAGCAACATTTAATGAAATCCTACCTTCAATAACAACGGCCAGTCCGAAGAATTCATCTTTGTTGGAGCGTCTGAAGATGACAACGCAAAATCAGTACTGTGTTGAATGTCTGCAAGCGATGCGTCTCCATTATTTGGACCGTCTACTTCATCCCGGTCTTTCTTCTTCTTTTTCTTCTTTTTGCCTTCACTCTGAAGTCCCAATACGTGTGCTGTTTAATTAGAAAATTGTACAACGCATTAACTTAGCATACTGTTCAAAATTTAACAGTTACATACAACTAAAAATTAGTAATAACCAGAAAATGTAATCTTGTGTTACCGTCCATTTCCATGTTCAGTTATCAAGATCCTGTCGTTGCCTAATGCTTCCTGTTTTACCTATACTTTTGACCGTTTTACTCAAACTAACGGATCAGTCTAGTCAACAGATCTGAATGAGCTCCGGTACCAGAGGCTGCAGAAAAACAACAATTAAAACGTCACTTACTTAATGATTAACTCGTCATAATAGCATTAATTGTCGATTGTATTAACTGAAACTAAACTGTGTATTCATTCTTACATTCTTGGGAGAAAATCACGGTGTCAGGTCACCGTTAGCACATCCAAAACAACTTTAACACATCACAGTTAAATAGTTACAACGAGACAGGTGCTCCTTTCTTATCTGTTCTGATAAGTAAACAATAAACGCACTTTTGTGTCTCCAGTCTCTATTCAATCACGCATTCCATACTTCCCAGTTCCAATTCTAACTAGTCTTCTAACAAGACACAAAGTTTGCAATAATTTGCATAAAAATTAAAAAAGTTAACTTGCGCTCACCAACAACAAACAAGTCAACAAGTAAGTACATACATGTCGACTTTGAAAGTTAGGAAGAAAGCACACACGCTACCATGCACCCATGTGCTTCTCTCGTTTGTCGCTGGGGCACTCTGAGCCAACTCTCGCATGCTTTGCGCAAGAGGCACGTCTCTCTCTCAAATCAAATCTCAAATGCTGCTTGTGTGGGAGAAAGGAGAAGGTGCGTGCGTCCATGCACGCTTCTGAGCTGAGCTGCTTGGACGGTGGACGTGCATGAACAGAATGAGTTGGTAATCTCAACCGAAATGTTGGGTTTTGCTTTTTTGGCACTTGGAGCTTAGCTGGTGGCAAGCCAGAGAAGTACAAAGACAAGTTTGAAGCACCCCACCAAATAGTTAACTTTTTAATTGTATTGTTTGTAATCATGTTCAGGCATAGTCAGTAGTATTTAGGCAAACGCGTATAAATCCAAGTGGCTTTCTAAACTCAAAATGTCATCTACTCAGAAATCTACGAGAGGAGGGAAGAAAAATGTGAAACCATCGTCATCGTCAGCTGGAGGGGATGGAGGAGATGGAGGGGAACCTTCTGAGAAGAAGAGGAAAGGGGTGGAGGATTTTGAAGCGTTTTGTCAACGCATTTCTGCCCAACGTACAGCCGTAAGCAGACGTTGACTTTGAATAGTATGTTTTATGTTTTGAATTTATTATGTGTTTGAAAATAAAACTGTAAAAGAAAGTCGTTAGAGGTTAATATTATGATTGTTGAGCATTATTAGTTGATAATTAATTTATGTTTGCGTTTCAGGCAGGCACACCGACGAAGTTCAAGTTTGAAAAGGCCCGATGCAAGATGATTACTCCGGAGGGAAACATGCCGAGCTCTCATGGTGGGATCGTGTACTGGATGTCTAGAGATCAACGAGTTGAAGGTTAGTTTGGTAATTCAGATTTTTTGCTGGTTAGTTTTGACAAGTTTCCTTCTAAAAGCACTGGCTATGTATTTCAGTTATGTTGCTAGTTGTCGAATGAAGGTATATTAAAATCAGTTCTGGGTGTGGTAGCTTCTACTTTATAGTTTGTTACCTCAATCGGAACTAGAGACAAAATATTATGCTACAACATCAATTTGTAATTTAAATGTCAAAAGTTGGTGGCATAATTCTTCATTTATACAGGCCTTTGTTATTGAATGAAACTGATGTTCTTAATTCCACAGATAACTGGGCTCTTGTTTATGCGCAACGTTTGGCTCTCAAGGAAAAGGTTCCATTGTTTGTGTGCTTTTGTCTCGTTCCAAAGTTTCTCCAAGCCACGCTGCGTCAGTATGCATTTATGCTGAAAGGTGAGTTGGGTTTAAATTTGCAGATGATAACAAATTATGGGTAGTTTATTAGTTAGTGGATTGATGGCAGCTATGCATTGTTTTTTATCGTTTTTTTGTTTATTTTGCTAGGGTTGAAGCTGGTGAGAGCAGAGCTTGCAAAACTGAACATCTCATTTACGTTATTGTTTGGTGAAGCTGGTGCTGTACTGCCCACTTTCGTTGAAAAGTACAAAATTGGTGGCATTGTGACCGATTTTTCTCCATTGAGGATTCCTAAGCAGTGGGTTGATGAAGTTGCGAAAAAGCTGCCTAACGTTCCACTATGTCAGGTAATTCATGCTTTTTAAATGAGTGTTAAAATAAGAAAATGAAAACTTTGTTTCCAATTTTCAAGGTATTTTCTTCTCATTCTGCAGGTTGATGCTCACAACATCGTTCCACTGTGGGTGACTTCAGAAAAATTGGAGTATGCTGCCAGAACAATTCGACCAAAGATTCACAAACATCTTCCGAAATATCTAACCGAATTTCCTGCAATTGAAGCCCATCCGCACAAATGTAATGAAACCTTCTCTGATCCTTTCGAGAATTGGGATGAATTGATAAGCTTTCTAGAAATTGATAAAACCGTCAAAGAAGTTGATTGGGCTAAACCGGGACAAAAGGAAGGATTGAAAGTTCTGAAGACATTTCTGGACGAGAAAATCCAATACTTTGGTGAAAGTCGCAATGACCCTAACCGTGACGTACTCAGTAATTTATCCCCGTGGTTCCACTTCGGTCAGCTCTCAGTGGCCCGCTGCATCCTAGAAGTTAAAAACTCGCCTCACAGCAAAGGGAAAGATGCATTTATCGAAGAAGCTGTGGTCCGACGGGAATTATCAGACAACTTTTGTTTTTACAACGAAAACTATGATAATATAAATGGAGCTAATGATTGGGCACGGCAAACTCTTGATGATCATCGCAAGGACAAGAGAAAGCCCTTATTCCAGTTGGAGCAACTTGAAACAGCCAAGACGGGTGATGACTTATGGAACGCTGCTCAGAATCAGATGAGGATTGAAGGGAAGATGCACGGTTTCTTAAGGATGTATTGGGCCAAGAAAATCTTGGAATGGACAGAATCCCCTGAGAAGGCGCTGGAAATTGCCATCTATTTAAATGACAAGTACAACTTAGATGGACGAGATCCAAATGGATTTGTCGGTGAGTATTTGCCAAATTAAAAATTATTTTGCAGTAATTGTGGTCTATAATTATTTATGGTAAACTATAATTCAATATACATCATCTTTCTTTTTATAGGATGCATGTGGTCAATCTGCGGAATTCATGATCAAGGATGGAGTGAACGCACAATATTCGGCAAGATTCGTTACATGAATTATGCTGGATGCAAACGAAAATTCGATGTTTCGGCATTTGAGTTAAAGTACAAACGACTAGCTATAGAGAAAGGTTTAAAAAAGCCACTCTTCTAATGAGGAAACTTGTTTTTGTTAGTATTTTGCAACGATTTTTTTTTCCAAAATCGAATGTTGAATATTAAATTGTCTGCATTTCTCCCTGTGACTGATATTTACAACAGTATTAACTTTTCCTGTTTAACTAAATCTTTTACCTACGCATAATCCGTTTTATATTTTTGTATTGTCAATTGTACGATGAGTTCACTTGGCCAGATATTTTTCAATAAAATATAAAGTAAAAACGATATCACAAAAAGTTGAAGCAAATATTTGTAAGAATTAAGGTTCTATTCATTTTATTTTCCGATTTTGCCAGAAGTTCTACATCTCCAAACTATACTGTCGATTCTGGTTCCACATCAGAAATTGAATTAAAATTATTATTGTTAGTGCGGTTCACCTCAAATGCACATGAGACAGCAGTGTCATCTTTGTCTGACAATGGGCTAATATCAGTCGTTGTTTGCTTCGGAGATACGGTTTCTGGTGTAAGGCATCCGGATGCTGGAGAGGCACTTTTCGTATTGGTGGGCGAACCCTTTGCACTTTCTGACTCTTCTTGTATTGTTGCCAAAGTTGATGATCTAACTGATGACGTGGGATTGATGTATTTAGAACCTGGTTGTGAAGGAGGATGCGACGGAGACGTATTCCCTGAATTGACTTGTTGCGTCGTCACCTCGTCTTCATCAATGACTCCCAAGGGATCCACCTCCACAGTCTTTTCATTCTTAATTTCAGTAGTAAACTGGGCAGTTATTAACGGGGACTCGGGGATTGGAGGCAGCTCATTTTCCTCGTATAGATGATCTGAAGCTTTATGATATGGTTGCTTGTAGGGTTGTCCCGTTTCAATTACCTCACGTTCACTCGTGACTGTCGGTGGTGCTGGCAATTTTACTGCGTTGTTGTTGACTTGTGATGAGCTACCGTTATGAGATAGGTTCTGAGTGTACGGTCTATCGCTAACTAAAGCTGTATTTTGTTGACCGGAAGGTTCATCATTTATTGCTGAAATTAATTCGCATCCCAGACCCGTCTTTTTATTTTGGAGAATCATAGCCGGCAGTAGCATGGAACTGATGTCGTTGGGGGTTGTGCTTAATGTTGACATGTTTTTATCAAGCGATTGGTACCATAACATGTCCACTGCGTAATGATGAGCGACTTTAAATACCATTTCAATCATGGCACTAGGTATAGATGATAAGTAATATCTGTGCTGAATTCATTAAGCTCATACCATTCTTACGTAATATTTCAGGATCTTTCTCTTCGTGTATCGGCGTCAGTAAACTACTCGGAGCGTCCCCTATTATGAAGCTCTTGCTTTTGCTAACGTTTCCTCTTATACTTCTACCAACCCTTCCTTGTGAAAGAATGGAGGTAAATGGGCCATGCATGGAGGTGTTGAATCTCTCCTGTTCTCGTTTTTTGTAACGGTTTCCACCAGATCTTTGTTTTCTTCAAAAGGTATTCATTGCATGAAACGAAAAATACTTATGTTATACGTATGTAAATACGTGCTTAATGATAAGGATAAGATCATGATCAGTTCAGTTAACAATCGTCACCTGGCTGAAAAGTTGTTTCCTGATACAATATTGTTATTTTCATCATGTCGATTAGCATCAGGCTTTCCTGAAGTTGTATTCGATTGACCATTACCCTGATTATTGGAAGAAGGGGAGCGGAAATTTCCATCGGCCAAAAAGTATTTTGTAACGCCCATGTATAAGAAAAAGGCTGCAAATAATGATATTGCCCCGCATATGCAAATTTCCTTTGCAAGATGTTCTAAAACCTCGTGTCTCATATTTGTCAATTTTGTCCCACATCCCTGTTCGCGTAGTTTTTAGAAAATAATGTTAGAAATTGAAATAGGCATTTGAGAACACAAAATTATAGGGTAAAATTGAGAACAAGATGGTATTGATAAATATCGTAAAGATTACTTGCGAATAAATACTATCGTCTATAGCATTTTTAACAGAGTCATTAGAAAGTGTGTCAGTCCAACAGTTCTTTCGGGGAAACGTATTGCGCCGACAGCATGTGGAAGGAATTTTGTTATTTCCACTCAATGCACTGTCAACCGCATACCAGTCCATGTAAGAGTAGACGCCACAGCATTTATGCTGGAAAATTCATTATCGATCATTCAAAATGTAAGAGATATATCATGAGATTATTAATATGTTACCTGCAATTAACATAACATATGTAGCAGCGTTACCTGCAATTGAATTTCATCCATCCATTCAAATATTCGACTGTCGTTTGCCCCTTTTCTAAAAGTCTTATAATAACTTTCCAATATTTCTTTGGACGAGACTTTATATGAAACAATTCCAAAGACGGTTGAGCAAGTAAATATCGCCAAAAGTACTGAGCCACTTCCGAGTAAAAACATGGGATGCTTTTTACAAACGGCTAGAATGGCGAAGAGTCCAACAAATGGAAACAGGCATTGTATCATCATAAACGCAAAATACAATGGTCTGACATTAAATGGCCATTCCCCTATGTCCTGTAACTGGGTAGTTTGAAGGTAATTAAAAACTGGTCCCACTAATCCATAGATCTACGTACAAAATCCAGGACTGCAAAATATGCTTCGGTTCCTCTGTACAGTAAAAACTAACGTTCATATTTTAAAACAGTTAACTTACAGAGAGTATAGTGGTTATAAAGAAAGCCGATGACAGAAAGCATTTAGGTCCAAATAATGATCCCATCTTAATTTTTTCTCAAATCCACTCTCCATTAATTACTCTTTTGCAATCAGACTTTCTGACTTTGCTCACTAAATATAATCTATTCTATTCGCGTTTCATGATGACGATTACGGATTACGTTCTTTCATTTTTAATTTCTACCTAATAGACTCACTGAGATAAATACATTAAATGGAGGACTTCATCCAATGTAAATGGGAGCTGATTTCTGTGACAGATTATAATTTTTAGAAACTTGTTGTGTACTTGCGCTTATCTCCCTCAACTACTATATGTACTCGCAACTATGCAAGATCTCAAAAGTTCACCAGCAAAGTAAGGTGGAATTTGACCCACCGAACTCAAGTGACAAAATTGTTTTAAAAAATTGGCTAATATGAAATTGAATTCGTCTGGAATATAGTGTAAAGCAATGTAATTCAGCGATTACGAACACAAACTTCTTTATTGAACACTTCACAAACAAATAAAAGATGACAAACATCAACTTAACATTATAACTAACAAAATACTTACGCCTACGAGAGTAACTTTAACAAACCAGTATTCTAAACTATGTTAGCATCCTGAAATATGAACTAGCTTGTTAAGCTTGCTCCTATTTGAGATCGGTTTAGCTTCCAAAGAAAATCTTTTTGCCATATAATTTAATCGTGTTTTTAAGTAAGCTCTACATATTTCAGTAATGAGAAACAGTCTATGCGTACCATGTATGACAAATGAAGCCTTACTAGCAGAACTCGGGCACGCCTCAGTGTGTAAATTATTAAAAATTCTCCTATCAATACATTCACGCCTCAACATTACTTCAAGTTTTTTACTGTTCATGTTGAAGATACCATTATTTTGTTCTACCCGTATGAGTCGTTCTGTGATTTTACACACTTGAACCAAATCCTCGGAAGGTTTAAACAGTCCACCGTGATCCTTCTGAATTAGCAGCAGGCAGTCTTCTCGTATTCTGAAGTCCTCCAAACATCCACTAGCCAGTGACAACGCACAGTCAGTACAATCGAGAGTATTCTTTAACTTCCTCCCAACAAAACCAGCAATATATACAACTATATTCTCAACAAATAATGACAATGTTAAGAAGGATTCTATATCTATTCCATTTTCAAAATAATCAAATTCTGCGGATGATGACAGAGGCTCGTTTGGTTCCATTTGACTATCATTGTCATGTTGCCTGGTCGCTGGTACGCAGTCTAGTAAATCCTCCTGTGGTGCGCAGTTTCCTCTATCTGTTCCCCTCAGTTTGAAGCATAACATTGCTCGTAAGGCATATGCCAGTTGCATCGCGTTAGGATTATCATTACAGCCAAATCTACGCCGCAAGCTTCCGAAGAATAGCTCTAAAGGGTCCTGTCCCAGTCTGTATGTTGGAAGGTGCCTTCAGTTGGAGAATGGAACTCGTAATTTAACTGTTATCTCGAACATACGAACGTTTAATAGGTTATATTAATAGGTTATATTACGTTAATTGGAGTTCGTTTCTCTCCATGCTTTCCATGATTTGCTCCACACTAGTTAAAGCACTGATGATACCTTTAACGCACGTTCCATAGATTGTGCTGTGTAGAGGAACCAACTTGTTTTTCATCATAACGCGTAATCCTATGTAATACGATCGTGCAATCGAGATCAAAGCGCTCCACCTGTACTTATTCATTTTACTCAATGGAGCTTTGTTTCCTTCGCCAAATGGTCTTGTATTGAGAAGGTCAAATGTAAAATTATTCATTCGCAAAAATTCGCTAGTTGCCTCTGAATCTTCAAATCCGGGAATATTTATGTTTCTACAAAAATCTATTCCCGTTGCAGTTCCATCACTCAAAACCTGCACGCACAGCTTCACATTCATTTTCTTCTGGTGATAGTTAACATGCCGAGTTGTTAGCTTATTTGCAGCGCGCAGTTGTTCGCGTTCTTGGACTTCCAAAAGTCTTTCGATGTATAGCCACCGAATGGCCTAAAATGAAAATGTGACTAGTCTAACCTCAGTTTTTATAAAAAGTTTCTAATGATTAATGCTCATCTAATATCTGTTTACAAATCGATAGTACCTTGCCATCTCCATTGAACAACACTTCGCATTTGTCTAGTGTATTCCGGACCAATTTAAACATGTGGCAAGCATCCGGCATAACAAACACTTTCTTCTTGATTTGATCTGATCCTGTATATTCGATATATGGTTGAAAATCGGGGGAGTCCACTGCCAATTTTGCACCAAGAATCTCTGCTGCGCTGAAATTAGCCTTCAGTCCATCAAACGCCATAGTCAAGACATTTCCGTTTCTCTGTTGTACAGCATGTACACAGGTACTAACTATTTCTGCCATCACTTTCGCTTTGAGCCCGTCTGTCAATGCGTATGCCACTGGAAACGATTTCTGTCCGTTGATCTCAGTTGCCAAACATACAAGAGCAGATTTTGCCAAAGATGGTGGCGGCGGCTCTGACAGTAAGTTTCCGTAGTCGGTTTGTCCTATCATTTTCGACCCGTTGAACAGCACCTGCTGTCTCATGAATGTTTCGTCGAAGCCAAGACTGTAGTAGCAAGGTTTAAGAGCTGACATCCTCGCAATTTCTTGCAACGAAATTTCGATTAAACCTGAATTTATTTCAAACAAATATTAGGGAAACTCTTAAGTGACCAACAATAAAATACTATGTGGTATTTTTGCTTAAGCATACCTGGGGCAACTTGAACGTGTCTGGTCCAATGATTACACCTCGACTTATCCGGCAAAATTCCAGGTAGCGTTTCCCGTAAATATGAGTATCCCTTTGGTGAGATATAATGTGCATTAAATGCAAATTCCTTCATAATGGCGGAATACGGTTCGTTTTTAGGTAAATGTCGTCTTTGGATCATCTCAGAAAGAATTTTATCGGCAGGAACTGGCTCATCTGGTAAAGTACATTCTAACTTGATTCGCTTAACGTCTTCCTTTAAGGCTACTATCTCCAAGTTCTTTCGTTTTACCACTTGCATCTGCCTTTTACATTTTTGCGCAAGAACTCGTACGGATTTTCTTCTTAAAAGCTCGTTTTCTTGTACAAGGGCAGAGATATCGTTTTCCAGAGATTCAATTTGCAGTCTTTGTTTCGCGATACATGACATCTGCTCCTTAATTATCCTATTACATGCATCATGAGTCAGATCTATTACCGGTGTCAGCATTGAAGAGATAGAAGTGGCTGAAGTGGTAACGGTGGCCGAAGAGACATTCGTGTCCGTGGAGGTAGAGGTGACCGAAGAGATGTTCGTGTCCGTGGAGGTGACCGAAGAGACGTTCGTGTCTGTGGAGGTAGAGGTGACCGAAGAGACATTCGTGTCCGTGGAGGTGACCGAAGATACCGGTTCCTCCATTACGTTTGGTTGCTCGAAAATGATGTCGGATGCGACGTTATTAATTATCTGTGTTAATACGTAGCATTAATTTTATACTACTTCGCTAATGTAGGTTTTAGTATGTATTGTTAGTATATGCTTATACCAGCGAAGACACTTCTTGTCCATCGATAATAGTCGGATAGTGACCACAAATAATAAACCGTCTTCCGGTTACCCCGTGTCTGAAATCGGTTGGGGAGAAATGACTACTGCAAATGACCATAACTTTCTTGTCTGGTGTCCAGGCAGGATATTTCTCGTTTGCTGTGTGTAGAAAAGCCATCCATTTTTTCGAGACATCCGTATTCTTAGGAATTCTGTTCATTATGATTATTTTGATGAGTTACTGGCAAGTTATTGTGATTTTTCTTCTTAATGCATATCTGCATTTATTAACTTACGTATGTAACGAGGTGTTGGCTGATTGCTCTTGAGAACAATCAATTACCTCACACTTCAGCCTAACCATCTCGGAAAACCGTATCCCAAAATTCCAAAGCAAAATAGATTATTACGGAAATTACTGGATTATACGATTCGCTTTGTTTTTGTTTTAAGCACAACAGTGGCATAGATTCATTTCTATCAATGTTAAGTTCTTAATTTTATCATACAAAATAGCAGTTAGTCGCTATGAATTTTGAAAATAGAAATCTCATGGATACATGAGCCATAAGTAAACAACGGCTATTTTCGATTTTCATGTCACAAAAATTCTCCATTGTCACTCCCTCCATTTCCTCCAAGAATAGACTCATGAGACTTTGGACAATGAAGACAAACAATCAAAAAGTTAGCTACTATATAATTCAGTGTCCAGGAAAAAAATCATGGTGATGAGCAAGCTTTTAGAAGAAATCGTACTCGTACTACAGCAATGTGGCACGGCAAGCGTACTAAAAATGCAATATAAGACAAAGAGTGACAGTGAAAGCTGCAGAGTCTGCAGTGCAGACTAACACAACAAACTCACAACATGTTATCATAAAGGTCGTAGTTCATTCATGGACCATTCTTTAGACAAAGACAAAGAAGTGAAAGTTACATGCCATTTTTCATGAATCACTTTTTCAGTAACAAAACACGCTTGCAAAAATGTTCAGACTAGACCAAAAAGTATTCAAGTTTCATTCATGCAATTTCTTAAAGTGACTTAAATTTCAGAAAGAGCAATAATCACATTACGTCATAAACATTTTAGAATTTTATCAATTCATGATTCACGGATGATAATTCATGTCGCAACTTTTCGGTTCTATCACTTGACCGTTCATATTTTATGACCATGACTTGGAACAGGAAAGAAAAAAATCATGACATGTATTTACTAGTAGTAAATTTGGTGAAAGTTATCAATGATAAATGATAAGATAACTTATCATGGCCACCAAAAGCTTTTCTGCATAGGTTTTTCAGTCAGTGCCGTTACTCGTAGTAGTTGGTATTGGTATTGCATCAACGCGACGCGTGAAGAAATGTCAATGCCTGGGCCAAAGCATAGAGTGCTTTGCTTATTCCACTAAACTATTACGATTACGACAAAAAAAGCTAAGAAGCCAAGCAAGCCACTACATCTGGTTGGCTGAGTGAGTGTACTAGAGCGCAGCTTCTTGCAATAAGCAGAAGCAGAGCTTTCGCTTGTCTGCTGGTCGATAAGAAAAAAATTGTGCATGAATTTTGAAAGAGGAAAAAGTGTATTTTTGTTTTGCTTTTCGGTCCCTTCCTCCAACCAGCCAACCAACCACTAACACTGCCAAGCCATGTAAAAATAGCAGACACGGAACGGGATAATCGTAACACACGCTGATTACTATTAATTAGGTGGTTGTGGTGGTGGGATTAATTAAACAATATTAATACCTAATATTGTGGCCAGTAGTAAATGGTTCGATTTGTTTAGTCTTCCAGACTGAAATGTTTTTTGTTCAACTGTAGATTTGATTTTAACGGGATCCGTAATAATAGTGGTTTTTAGGAGTTAAGTAAGGTGCATGTTCTGTGTTTACAAACAATTGTTTCGTAATACCTAAAACCCGAAGAAGCCAAAGTGTATCAGCTGCTGAGTTGAGTAAGTAAGTTACTTTTTTAAAGAATGTGAAGCAGAGTGGTTTGTTTGATATCTGCTTATCGCACGGGAGAAGAGGTTTTAATTCCGTAATTACTTGAGTTAATAGACTGGGACAAACTTTGGGAGTGCATTAGATGTGAATGGGATACTTTTGCTTACAAACCGCACTACACAGCTGTTAAATTCGTTTAATTAATAGTGAATGTTATATCACTGTCGCTAGAAAGGCTGAATTTGAGAGCTAATAGTTTTCTTCTTCTTTCTATTAACGAGCAGAGTGTGGAATTTTACAGCATTTGTAGTCGACCATGGATTACGAGGGAGAAAGTAATGCTGAGGATGATGGACCAACCCAACTTATTCCAAGATCTGGAGAAAATGAACAAGGAGGGGATGAAGTGGAATTTGCTCAACCGACACAGCTTATTCCCCGCAAACGTACTGATTATCTAGAAGATGACGAGTTTGCTGGTCCTACTCAGCCCATTCCACGAGGAGGACAACACGAAGAGGAAGATGATTTAGGTTCTACTCAGATAATACCAAGGCGCTCATCGTATAATAATGAAGATGTAGATGCAGGTCCGACGCAAATAATTCCTCGGAATTCACCCAAAAATGGACTGGAACAGAGAGAAGAGTCGGAAAGTAATAATGATGAGGTTGAGTCCACGCAGTTAATTCCAGGACGCTCAAGGAACAATGAAGATGAGTTGGATGAGACGCAGAAAATTCCTCGATTCAATAATGAGGACACAGACACAACAGTTTCCCAATCACAGCAGAGTCCCGAGCAGTCTTCCAATATTGATGACGGCTTGGATGATGCCGGTCCAACTCAGATTGTTCCAAGAGCTGGAGATTTATCAGAGGATGAAAATGAAGTTGATACTGGACCAACCCAACTTATCCCCAGAGGTTCCCCAAAAGTCGCTGATAACTCTGAAGAAGCACAAACCGAAAAAGTCGCAAATGAAGACAATGAAACCGAACGTTCAAGATCAAAAAGTCGATCCAGATCCAGATCTCGATCCACTTCCCCAAATGAGAAGAAACGTAGCAGAAGTAGGTCAAAGTCGGGGTCACGTTCAAGATCTAGATCAAGGTATGTGGATAAGTCATCACCATAAACTAACAAAAAATAATTTGACATTTGAAGAAAATCTTTTCCATGTGTGTTTTACATTTTAGGTCACGTTCCCGGTCAGCCTCAGGCTCTCGCGCCAGTAGCGTATCAGGATCAGAAATAGGGGTAGTCAATAAGAAAAGAAGGCGTATTCGTTCTGGGTCTCGATCTAGGTTGGTTGACTTTGTCTGCGTTAAAATTAATATTACTACAATTAAATTAATTGCAGATAGTTACTCTTATTTCCATGTATTGCTTCCCATTCATCAGATCACGATCACGGTCTGGTTCTCCTGCCTCTAGAGCTAGCAGTGCATCTGGCTCACGAGTTGGTCGGAGCAAAAAGAAACGGGCGAGAATCGGTTCCGGCTCTGAATCAGGGTCCTCGAGGAGATCCTCAGTGGCTTCTAAGCGATCAGGTAAAGATGTTGTACAGAAGGAAATATTTGATACGTCTTTCTCATATACCTATACACGTACAAATTACATTGCAAATCATTCATTAACGTAGGTTCAGCTGGTTCCAGGCGTAGTCGATCCAAATCAAAATCACGATCCCGATCAAGGTCTAGATCCCGATCATCAAGTAGAAGTAGTGTTGGAAGCCGTGCTTCACGTAAAAGGAGCAGGTCCGGTTCTAAATCTTCCAGAGCTTCTTCTGTGAAATCGCGCAAATCAGGTTATTCATAGCTTTCAATATTTATCTTTATGGTCAATAATTTCTCTTACTCTGTGGAAGATCTTAATGAAATGGTTGATATACAGATGCAGGAAAAGACGAAAACAAAGAAGGTTCAAGTGCCGACAAGCCGGAAACCAGCGGAGAAGGTGCCAATGCTGTGTTACCTGACGTTTCTGATTCAGATGATTCAGGACCAGAGGACGATAATAGAAGGCGCAACGAAGACTTTGTCAGTGATTTTGAACTGATGCTTGCAAGGGTGAGTTTAACTCTGAAGTTATGATTTTTAACTGGAACACAGAAACTCTGGAAATTAATAATAATATTATTGCTTTTCCGTTGTAGAAAAAAGAGGAGCAAACAAGACGCAGGAAACGGAAAGATATTGAAATTATTAACGACAACGATGATTTGATTGCTCAGCTATTAGGAGAAATGAGAATTGCTGCTGAGGTATGATATTTTACTATATGAAATTTATATTTATTACATGCTTGAATGTTTTGAAAATGAAGTTGGAACTAATGGTCTACTAATTGTATCACCGTAGGAGGACAGAGAATTGAATAAGGAAGCTAAACCTGCAACGAAGAAAATTGCATTGTTACCAACTGTGCTCCATCACTTGAGAAAACACGACCTTCAAATGGCTTTCTTGGAGTGTAACGTGCTTAGCATTTTAACAGATTGGTTGGCCCCTATGCCGGATAGGAGTCTGCCAGCCCTAAGAATTAGGGAGAGCATTATGAAATTACTGACAGAGGTAATTTATTATTAGAAATTAACAATATTTTTTTTAATCTGATCCAATTGTTTAAATAATATGGGGTTTTAAATTGAATTTCAGTTCCCTCCGATTGATCAAGGGCTTCTAAAACAGTCCGGTATCGGGAAGGCAGTTATGTATTTATACAAGCATCCGAAGGAGACTAAGCCGAATAAAGAAAAAGCTGGTCGTATGATCAGCCAATGGGCAAGGCCAATTTTTAACTTATCCACGGACTTCAAAGCCATGAGTAAAGAGGAGAGAGAACAGAGAGACTTGGAACAAATGCCCAAGAGGCGCAGAACGTCTGATGATGCTTCAACGTCCCGAAAAGATATTGAGAAGGCTTTGAGTGGAGAATCAGGGTAAGAAAGAAAACATCAACTGTTGAGCATTTCAAGTTCAACTGATATTGGTATTTGGTATGGTTTACTTATGAGGTTTGTTTCTTTCCAGTGCTCTGAGACCAGGAGATCCAGGTTGGGTTCCTCGAGCAAGAGTGCCACTACCTTCCACCAAAGATTACGTAGTTCGGCCCAAGTGGAATTCAGAAACTGATATTAGCAGGGTAAGACACCAATCTCAGGAAATAAGATAAAAAACAAACATAGTATATATATATAACAGGATGATAAATAGTCTACGATTCGGTTTTGTTTATTTTCTTAGGGCAATCGGAAGCAAACAACTCGGTTGGATAAGCATATAAGGACTTTCGCTGAAAAGAAAAGGCAATCAAAAACTCAAAGGGCCGTTTCGATATCCGTTGAAGGACGAAAAATGAATTTGTAACCTCGTCGAGGCGTTTTGGTCAATTACGTGCAGCATAATATTTTAAATCCACTGATCCGTTCCCATAAATGTGTTGATGAAATCGGAGTAGTGTCCGATTAATTTATGATTTGACGATACACCAACGATTAGAATAGCTTAACATTCTCACTATAAATTCCCTAATCAATTTCCGTATAGTGTTTTGTTTTTTTCGCATCGTAAAATAGTAACCAGTTTCGGCAAAATATTCTAGACTGTTTGGTGAGTTACAATAATAATAGGTTTTATTGTTGTAATTTAATTTTAGTTATGCCTATAATTATGTACCTAAACGGATGGTATGGTTAATTGAATACTGAACCATGCCAAGTCCTTAAATTTACTGTATGTATTTAATTATTTAAATAACTGTATGATATGATACAATATTTGAAAATCCGCACTTGAAATTCTCAATAAAATACATTTGAAGTTTAAAATTACATTTACCTACTTTTTGTTCACACTTATTTTCTGCGACCCTGTGATTATTTCTGCAGAATATGGCGAATCTAGAATAAATGACCCATTACCGGTATTTACTAATTTACAACAAGTAGTCACCCTGAATGATTCAACTCCTGCGATTGCATGCATTAACATATAAACAAGTAGAAGCATCCTTTCATCCAAATTAACAGGAGATGCATATACCATTGTGTTCAGATTATAAGTTGTGGAATTTACAAAAGTTATCGTTTTATTTTCATGAAATGGAAAATAGGATGCAGGAAGAAAGCTTATAGGCATACGCGGACAGGCATAAAAAATTAGTAATGCAAATAGGTTTTTTTTTGCTGTCTGGAGTTTCATTTATCGTCTGGTCTGAAAACTATGAAGAAGTTTGAATGAATGATAGATCATGTACCTGCATATTATTTCATTTAGGATAATAAGTAAAACTAGAGCTTTAATACCGAGCAGATAGTTTGCTTCTATGCTTAAGTTGAAACTGGAATTGAAGGCGGAGCCGGTCAATGTCAATTTCAGTATCATTTCAATGGAAGGCACATGCTATATGCAGGCATGAATCAGAGGGCATTCCTTGTCTACTCAAGTCAAGAGTCTAGTCGGGATCGGCATACAAAATGGACCTAAGCGATGCTTGAGTTTCGCTTCAATGCTATGGGGGATAGAGTCATTTTATGGAAGAAACGGAGAAAACAGGAGTAGCTGAACTAGGTGCCGGTATTCAATGTGTATGTAAATGGTAAAAAATGATGTTACATAACATACAATTTTAGTATTACTGCTCACTACCAACCACCTACATACCTACCTACATAATAAAATGCTACCAAACCGTGAAAGAACCGTGCACACTAAAAAAACCTGAACGTACTTTTTCATTTATTTATTTACATTTTCTATGCTTTCATATAACATGTTGCTTGATGGCCATGATGATGATGCTACGATGAAATGAAGACTTGCAAAAATTTAACATGCTTTACATTAGTCCATATGGCATGCAGCATAGTACTACCTATCGCATTTCATAAAAGTGTTCAGTTTCCTATGAATATTTCGTTATTACTGGTTTCTGTGATTTTACAAGAATTTTAAATTTTATATCTTAAAAGATAAATTACGTTGAGATACTCATTTCTTCAAAGTCGTGTGTTATATACGATTGATCGATAATGTCGTATTTAAATGAACAGTACAACAGTGAGAGTGAGACCGCTGCCGGCGGATGTGGCACCCTTTCCCCTGAACTTTGTTGTGTAACCCGCCCGTACGCTAAGGGAGATGAAAACGGGAATGAAAGCCAGAGTGACAAAGTAAGTGCTTTCCCACCACCCGAAGCATGCTTTTTATGTCGAGAGAAAAACTTGCCGGATTTGGATTGTAAAGTATGTCACAACATTGCCTCGTACCGCGCAAAGAACGCGGAACATGCCAATGGGCTTGACGGGGATGAAAGCGTGAGCGTTTCCTTCCCTGGTCCGGGTCTTGTAAAAAGGAACCACATTTATGGGAATTACGTGGTGGCATCACGGACAATAGAAGCTGGCGAATTAGTCATTCTGGAAAAGCCGTTAACGATTGGATCATACTCTCCTCCAGAGATGCTTCCCCTCTGCCTCTCATGTTGTAAGGATATCGGACTTTCCTCCAAATGCTCCAGATGTAGATGGCCAGTTTGTGGAGATGATTGTGAAAAGGTTCATTGGCTTATTAGTATAAGAAAAGTAGAAAGAAACATTATGTACGTGTGTGGTTTAGTTACAATGCACTGGCTTAATGATGACATACCTAATTAATTATGCTAATTTTACATGATGTACTTTTTATTGTTTATTTTACTCCAATTTTTTCTTTAGTTTTACCTGCATGCTGAGAATGAATGCGATATTTTTGCTAAGTGCGGAGTTAAATCTAAAGGAGTATTGAACGAATATTTCAGTGTGGAAGCTTTGCGTGCCTTACTGTTGCGAGAGAGAAATGCTCACGCGTGGAAAAGGGTTTTAGCATTTGATTGAGCCACACATTGATGCAAGAGCTAATGATTATCGTGCCAAAGCCGCTACGGAATTTATCATTGCTTTCATTCGAGACAAGTGCAATTTAGCAGATCAGTTTTCCCCAGAGATTATAGATCACGTCGTGGGCATTCTTAGTGTTAACACTTTTTGGGCTTTCAAAGATCTCAATCGGTAGGCACTGTGGATTAACAATTTTAAAAACTGTACACCTGAAAATGGCATTTTCTATGGAGGAAATTTTTTAATTGAAAGCGTCCCTGTATTTTAGGTATGCCTCATGTCTTTTTGACAAATCTACTCTTTTAGCTCATGACTGTGATCCGAACACCGAAAGGGAGCTGGTATACTTGGATGAAAGCAATAAATGTGATGATTATCCGGCCATTTCATCGATAGCTTTGCGGATCACAGCATCTCGGAAAATACATGTGGATGAAATGATAACCATTCGTTACATTGATGTGAGTCAGCCACTTATGAAGCGAAGGGAGGAACTAAAAGAAACTTTCTATTTCGACTGTACTTGTACAAGGTGCTTAAATGAAATGTCACTGTCACAGGATACAAATCAAAACTTTATCGAATCAAAATTATTAGCAACTACTATAGGTTAACAATCATAAGATGTTTATATTTTTTATGAAAAATTTATAAGTAAATAAATATGATGTCCATACATTTGTTTGAATACTATTGTAATTGCAAATCAAAATATATATTACGTGGAAAGCGGCATGGTAGGGGCTTTTATGGCACTGATGACGGTGATGATACAATACAGGGTATCCAGATATGTGCTAATTGTTATTGTGTTGTGCTGCATATATGCATGAGTAATGTGATAATGATAACATCAAGACCGCACCGACATCCGATATTAACATGTTGTACACAACGGTTACTCATTTTCCATGTTGATATTAGCTGGCATGCACGAGATCCAAAGTGAACTCATACTCATAATTAAAAGCAAAAAATATATTTGTAATTTCTTCATTTAGGATGCAGTACGACAACTGCCAAATTTGTATCTCTATGAGCAGATGAAATATGATAAAGATTATATATGAAGTGTTGGTGCCAAACGCATTCTAACTGTATTATATAGTTGCGCAAAAAACGCCTTCGTATTCGCATCCGACCTCAATAGACATGCAGGCGGTAGATGTGACTTAAAAATCCAGAGGTGTGTTTTGGCTCATTCGTCAACATTATTATCATGACTGACAAACAAACAATGCACGAACAAATATCGCTTTGTTCATCAACACATCCACACCTTTTTCAGCTTTCATACTTTCACAGATTCAATCCTAGTGCTTGTGATCTATGTACGATGGACTGGCGTTTAGCTTGATTAACGATTGAAGTTGGGAAGGATGAACAGTTATCTTTAATTACACATTTTGAAATATCACACGAAGTATTCATCTTGTACCCTTCTCCCCAGGAACGAAAAATGATTCGATAGAACTCATTCATGCAGTAATATAGACTACATGACATCTCATAAGCTATCTTCGCATTGGAAATTAATTAAAAAAGCTGCTTACTACTAAAACAGTTCAATAATTTTCATTTCATATCTAGGTATTTAGCTTAAATTGAAGACCCAAGCCCAAGTGATTAATTTGAATGCAGCATTTTTTGCGTTTGTTCACTTGACTGAACACGGTATATAATTCCAATTTTATGTATCAATTCGCTCAAAGCACTGCTAACACATTGATCTAGAAGCAATGCATTTGACAGGTAACATTATATCTGCTAATCTCTGACGGGCACAAGTGCAAGGCCAAAAGATCAGTAATAAATCCAAGATTAAAATAATCCTACACGTAATTTGGACACAAATCATGTTTATTCTCATAATATAGGCTCACAGAATGCGCTCAACCTTTTTCATTGTCATCCTTTAAGTCAACCTGAGCTGATACCAAAGTTTATGCTCTACACTAATACGGTACATGATGAAGTAATGTAAAATCTTAATCTTGATATGAAACTTAACGGTGGTCATTTATATTGCTGGCGTGAGTGGTGTAACAAAGAAGTTGTAGGTGTATATCTCAGATCAGTATGGCGATCGTGAAACCTTTGCCATGCACATACGAGAATGATCTGGCGGATGGATATACCTACTGCATGTTATAAAGAATGAGAGCTATTCTTTAGAGTTAGTGGAATGAGTCGACTCTGTCGTCTGTCCTTTTTCCAAACGCAAGTCTAAGCTAACCCTCTGCAAGGGAAATAAATGTTTCATGATGTCGATGTGTAATACAATTCACCTACCACACACATAATCCTCAAAACATGAAGTCACCCCACCACCACCACCAACGTAACATAGTATTTCGCCGAGCGTAGTAAAGGTAAAGAAAGATGGGGGAGTACGAGTATAGAGCGATATCCTTACTATCTGTTGACCGATGTGGTGACTATTCTCAGGAATATAGAGATTATAATAATATGCTAGTAATACATGTAGGTATAGTATGTAGCATGGATAAAATTATTACTGTGACGTGACTGTTCTGGTAAGTGAACCAACTTTACTTGCATACGGTCATGAGCAGCTACCACACACAACCCAGGAATAAATTTTCTCACTCATCATCATCGTCTCTGAAAAATTTACTATAATGGTGAGCACTCTCTACAAGATGTGGTGATGGTGAGTAAGAAGAGACTTCCCTGTATTGCTCTTTAGTTCAATATTCACTCTCATAGTTTAGATATTATATACAACAAACAGGGGAAGCACTACTCTGTAATAATAGGACAACTAGTCAAGAAACGGAGAAAATACATGAAAATAATATTGTTCATTCCCATTCCCAAACCTACATTACGTGAGTGTGACAATCCCTACAACTACACACAACCTTTTCCTTTAAGGTTTGTTAATAGTATCGTGTATGTATTTGTGGGTATGAAAATGTAAAGCATTCATGAAATTGGTGAGGATCGTCTTCTATGCAGTCTCAGGACTCTGGCAATGTATAAGCAGAGCATTGAAAAATTTCTTGTCCATTCTGATATGCATAAAATTCATGTAATTATTAGGAGTGACCATATAGCCTCATCTCTGTAAACTGTAAAGCCATTTACGCTGACAATATTGATATTTTAAGTTTTTACACAAGATTTCTTTATGTTGGTTGTGGTGATCATCTCTGTGTACTTTATTCCACATTATAAACTTGGTACCCTACTGCACACATAGGACTCACAATAAGAGTCATTTACTTACGACCACAACTACATACACGCAGTTTATTGATATAACAATAAGTCAAAGTATTACACATTTTTAATGTTATTGTTTACTTACCACACTATATATATATTTGTTGATGAATCACAGCAGTGATCAGAAACTGTGTCCTGTTGTGCACGTTAAAATCAATTTATTAACAACTAATACATTGAGATAATTGCCTAAGCACATTAAACTATGAATACCCTTTATATGGTACTGAGACCTTAAGATTATTGGAATCAATTCGTGCGTACCACTACCATGAAGTAAATGATAGCAAGGTAAATGAGGATTTCCCATTGCAAAATTACCTTACACACATATCTTTCGTACACTCGTTTTTTTTCGAATTTAGCATTAAAAGTGCCAAAAATAGTGTACGAATGCTTGATCAAATTGTTTCGAAAAGGAAGAAGAAGTTGTAAACTAATTTCTTGTTAGCTGGAACAAACGCAATACATCTGTTTTAATTAGGAAACATCAGAATCTCTTTACTATCTGATTTTTATAGATAATCACAGTGGAATCTTGTTCCGTTTTGTTCTCAATGTAAACTATTATGTTACTTTATAAAGAATAGTTAACTAACTTTGATCCGATTTACTGCTACTCCAAGTTAGCTCTGAACTTTCTTCTTACATAGTTTATTAGGGCTTGACACATTTTCTCCGTATTTTAGTGGGATTTCTAAACGAGAGCTCAATCTAAATGAAGTTAAATTGTGATTTAGTGTCACCATAATTATTAATTAATCCATTTTTTGGTGTCTTCATTTCATTCAGCTTTGAAAGCTATTCTACAAAGTCTGCAAGTGAAGTATAAACTGCCCTGGTCCAGTGCAGTGGTGGTTCGAGACGACTAGTGAATGAAGCACGAATCACTGCAAAGAGGAAGAAGAGCAAGTGGTTTGATGTGAGATACCTAGATTACTGTGTCAAAGGCCGAGTTTCTAGTTAAGGTAAGTACCAGTTGCGATGATGAATTTTCTGTTTGCTATCTGCTAACTTGAAATCGATGTATAATTATGTATATACATAGCCGCACAAAATTTATGCGTTGTAAATAAAAGTGACTCCGTTTGTGTAGAGAAAGTGCGTGGATGTATGAAAGAAAATTAATACGTGTTGTGCACGCGTTATGTTGTGCATACAATATTAAATGACAAATGGAAATCATATATCCGGCGAGTTCATGCCTTTTACTGAAAAAAGTACAAACTATATTATTTTAAGGTAGACTCTCCCAGGTCCAACACGTGAACTGAGAGTTCAAAATGTCCAGTTTAAAGCTCGGTAAGAACAAGAACTGTCATCCATGACTCATCTCATGACATGCAACATTTTTCACACTCAAGTTTTCCATCTTCTTTATTTTTACACTTGGTTAAATTTTGTCAGACTTTTATAAAATGTTAAATGTTATAACTTGTTATGATGCATGTTGTACGGTGAAAGTTTAAACAAAACTACATTATTTTAGTGAATGGGTGCATGCCATGTTACGTTTTGGTGTGTGTTTAGGTATGTCATCTCTTGTCAGTCTTGATATTTATGCATGTATTTAGTCACTATTGTACAAGTACATATTTTATGTTGGTATGTTTATTTGTCAGCGTCTCTCGTGTTCGTAAGTAACAACATATCATGTGGGCAAATATCCGTTAACTTAACCTTTTAGCTTGGGTATACGGGTTAGGCTTAAGCCTTAGATTCCTCTACTTTGCGGTAGGTTGTTGACTGTATAATGGCCTACACGAAACAGAAATGGTCGAATGTTTTGATCTGATTACGATCACGATCGCTTCCTCACACTAGTTTATGTGCTGCGCTGTTTTTGGCATCAGCGATTTCAATTTTGGTTCTACACAAAACATGCAACGCAAGCAAACGTATTTCCGACCTCTTTTAGGACGCCGACATGAGCTAACTTAATCTGTTGTTGTAAGAATCTATTATCCATTCTTTAACCATCCTTAATTACCTATTTCCCGTTTTCTATGACCAAAATTGCATCAGGTTGGCTAATGATAAAAAGCAATAAAGTGGTCATCATCAATTACTTGTATAACAGAAATTAATGAGCAGCATTATATAATGCTAAAATGCAAACTTGTTCATATTTTGATACTTTGATTAAACTTGACATTTTTGCGAGTTATAAAAGTTTGCAGTTTATGAAAAAATTGCAACAAAATACCAATGAAATATACCTGAATTGGAGAGTGAAATTGTATGAATGTTATATTTTTATTTTGTACGTATTCGTAAACCCGGTGTTGTGCTACTCTTCCAAACGAGAATGAAATATTATCTTTAATGTATTCTTATTCTTGGAATCTCCATATTAGTATTATGCATTATGTATTGTTTCTTCTTATGTATGTTATGCCGTAATTGTCTTCAAATAATAGTGGTAGTTGGCTCTCGCTCGGTCATCAGCTATGCAGGAAATTATTTCTTCATTCTTGATTTGTGACGACAGACTTTTGGTACTTATTTTGCAGGAAGAGGCCCAATGGACGAATTCTGTTATGTGATAGCAAAATATGACTATACAGCTCAAGGGGCACAGGAGCTTGACCTGAGGAAAAACGAAAAATATTTGTTGTTGGACGATTCGAAGCATTGGTGGCGGGTCCAGAATGCCAGGGGTCAATCGGGTTACGTACCGAGTAATTACGTGAAACGGGAAAAGCCTTCAATCTTCGATAGGTTCGTATATAAATACAAATTCGTGTAAAGTTTATGCAAATAATATATGTATTATTAAGAATTAATTGCTATTATCTATGAATTTATGTACAGCATTAAAAAGAAAGTCAAAAAGACTTCAACGGGTTCGAAAACCCTGCCAAACTCTCCATCAAGATCAATAGAACTACCACCAGCAACACATATATCCCCCAGTCATGGATATAACAATGGTGCCCCTGCCAATTTCAAGCAAATACCACACGACCCCCGTGAAGCGATCGGAACAGCAATTGTAAAGTATGCCTACCAAGCTCAACAAATGGATGAACTGGCACTTATTAAAGCCACCAGAATCCTAATTCTTGAAAAGTCTAATGATGGATGGTGGAAAGGGCAGTACGGGAATCATGTCGGATGGTTCCCATCCAATTATACTCAGGAGGAGAATGACGATGAAACAGTACACACGTACGCCATGGCTGAAAATGTGTTGGATATTATGGTGGCACTTTATAACTTTACGGCTCAGGTATGCTCTATTCTGTTTGAAAAACTTATCTAGCCTAAAAAATGTAGTGACAAGTTTGCCTTTATTTTGGTCATAAACTCTCAACTTTTTTTGCAGAATGACCAAGAGCTAAGCTTTGAAAAAGGTGACAGGCTAGAGATTGTTGACAGACCCGCCTCGGATCCAGACTGGTTCAAAGCCAGGAAATCGAACGGCCAAGTAGGTCTAGTTCCTAGAAACTATCTCCAAGAATTATCTGAATTTCTCACTCAGCCCCTCAGGGAAACGAATGGAGTAAATGGGCCAAATAATCATCACAACAATCGTAATGGTTCAGACCGTTCCTATCTCACAACGAAAAATTGGTACTTTGGAAATGTGTCGCGATCCCAATGTGACCAGCTACTCAACGATAGAGGACTAGACGGCGACTTTCTTATTCGCGACTCGGAAACTAATGTAAGAGAAAAGCATTCACTTTGTTACATGCTTCACACGAATAGATTTCAATGCATGTCTGACTTTCCGAGTAATTCCTTAATCATGTGCATTTTTTTTCTTTTCAGGCTGGAGACTTCTCAGTATCTTTGAAAGCCCCAGGCAGGAACAAGCACTTCCGAGTCCATGTAGAGAATGGCCAGTTTTGTATTGGTCAGCGAAAATTCATCAGTCTAGATCAGTTAGTTGAGCACTATCAAAGAGCGCCTATTTATACCAACCAACGAGGAGAAAAGCTCTACCTTGTCCGCGCACTTCCTCGACCGGCAAACACGTCAATAAACTGCTAATAAAACAACATTTAAGCATATATACACCACTATTGTTATTATTAATATTACATAATTTAAGATTTTAGGATATGTTATATCGTACCAATATACTGCTGATTACTTGGTTCAACGATGACACTTTGTCCCTTGTACTGTAATCGGCAGCAGAAATTCGCATACATGTTATGTCATACATGTAATACATTTTTGCAGAATTCTTCCACATCATTATACTGTCACTTTTATACGATAATAATTGATCACGTCATCCAATTTTTTGGCCTTCCGTAGTGTCTAGCTTCTAGCTCTTGTATTTATATTTATGTGTAAATGTCTTCGTGGGGAATTTTTTTCCCATAACTGTTGTGTGTTTCTTTTTTGATGATGTTTCTTGTGACCAATTGCGTGCTGAGTAGTTTTTTGTGTTTACTTCTAACCTGTACTGTCCCTTTATATGTCATCTTATAAATACATTAATTAACACATGCACATGGCTCAATTTTTGTAAGCACAAAGAGATGCAAAGGAAAAGCAAAATTTATATAGATGTGCCATGATAGCTGGTGGCTAGTAACTTTTCTCCGTACCACTTATTTTACCGTGGCAGGGGAACAGAGGTACTATAAAATTTTGTACGACTACGAGTGAAAGGGGTTTTGTGCAAAAATGCTATAGTGTAAATTGTAGAAACTTAAATTTTTAGCTCACATTTACAAATTCATGCGCCTCGGATCTGTGTAAATTTATATGAAGCTTGGTAACTTAACCGCGCTAATGTAGATTCTCAACTATAGTGTGTATTATTCACGGCTAGTCTTACCATATCCCGATGTTTAATTGAAATTCTAGAATAATAATAATAATGATCGTCAGCGGTTTCCGTTCGTGTCGTCAGTTTTTGTGTTCCGTTGTGGAGAACACATACCCGTTAATTTAAATCCCGCTAACAAACAGTAACAAACTATGTAGTAATGTGTATGACTATACTAACTCTAAGTAGGTTAAAAAAAGAACTACTTACTACTACGTGTAATTTTTTTGCTATTTGATACATTTGTACTACTAAGATAATTTCAAGCATATAAACATGCATGAATTGTATGTACGATTAAAGCTCATGATGATGATATATGCCATGCCAAACATAGAAGAAGGTTGAATTGAAACATTGTAAACTGTACTACTACTAAACCAATATTTAGCGTTCTGAAAATAGACATGCCAAACAATTGTGTACATCTTTGCAGAATTTAGCAAACGTGATTATTATTTCAAAATGCATTACGTCTTTGTTTGTCATGAAGTATGGAAGTGAAAATATCTATGATAGTTGTAACGAATAAGGAACAAGTAACAATTTAATTATTAAGTAAAATGAAAGGAAATGACTTACTCCAATTGATATGGTTCCAAGGTATGACATGTGACTGCTTGTACAGAATGGAAAGATAGTTTTTGCATTTTAATACTCTGGTAGTTTTGTACGCGTTTTTTACGGCAAATGAAAAAAAACATGTCCAAGATTTCGTATATTTCAGCCAACTTGGGGACAGGGCAGCTAAATACCCGGAAATAATGTTACGTAATGTTAATATCCTTGTTGCTGAATCTATACAAAACGTCGATTTAACTTTTTTACTGCTTCAATTGCAAGTTTTAGTGATAATTAATTTGGTAATTAGCGTTAAGTATGTATTTACAAATCGATGGTCTGAAATTGATTACCAAAAGAATGATTGCTTACTTTCATTCACAATGTATCCTTGCAAGCTTCTAGATAGAATCATTGTAGGCTTCAACTTGATAAAAGGCCAAAAGGGCGAAATTTTCTGTTAACTTTTCTACATGTCCTACGTTACAGATAGGATAATTGGCCGCTCACATGTAAACTTTGCCTTTAATAAATTCACACATCAACAATTTTCGTTGTATTTTACTACATTGGATAAGGCACTCTCGTGTAGAGTGGAACTGAATTGAGAAAAATCTCAGGAGCTACGAAAAAGTAGCTAATGTATTGTGGCACTAATTTTTATTAAAAATACAGCTTAACAATTTGAAGCATTATCGTTTATGAAATTGTACACTTGAAGCAAAGCTGTGTATAGATTGCACAATTATCTCTCGTCCGAACCATCAATGTAACTAATGGGTATGTATATTTACTAAAATAACGTTATTATAATGTGTATACGTATGTCTCCCAAATATTTTGCTTCGTCTTGAACTTATGTTTAAAAATGAGTGAACGCGGAATGTCTTGCTGGATATTATTGAACATTATTATGAAAAAAGTATAGCTGTTCATTATAATTTACATTGGTCCATAATTACTGTTCGCTTGCGCATCGCCAATAGTCAGTTTGCTTAATAAACGGTTATTTTATTGTAAGTGAAGATTACATACATACACGATTACAGTTTTAGAAAAAATGTCCCTCGTGTCTGTCTCGTTTTGTTTGTCATCTGTTGTGCAACGTTATATGCTTGACTGCAACTTTCATATATCTCCTTTTGAAAAAAAACTAACGCAAATAACAGCACACACTCACATAACATACCATTAATCCCAAAATATATTAAACAAACAATTGACACCATTCCATAAATCCCATAAAAGTGTTCCACTACTTACAACAACTTTTCTTTACCAAATGTATTAATGTTAATAATAATTTGTACTTGCATTCTTGCTTCTTCTTGTATGACAACGATAACGACACTGGTGAAAGTAAAGTAAAACTTACATGTTGTGGTTTTGGTTGCTTATAAAAATGATAACCATCTTTGTAAGAAATAATACTCAGTCATGTTAATTATATGAAAGCGATTTAATAAAAAAATTAAATCATGACTAACTAACGAAAAAAAACGTTAATTTCCCATATGCATATACTTCATCGTTTAATTATATTTTACATCTTCTAACTACATACATACTTTCATGAGCACATTTGAAATGTCAAAAATATGTATAGATAGGTACCAGTTTATGGATTCAGGAGGGAGAATGTTCCTTTTCCTAAAAAAAACAAGTAATATAGGAATCAAGTGTAGCTTACAGCGTGGTAATAAAACTGTCATAAATGAAATTTATTTTCTCCTCCGAATGTCATTTTTGTAATGTTCATAGTACGTTGCGTTCATAAAATACTTGTGGATTCCATTAAATTGTGTGTCTCTATTTTAGCTGATTTTAACCCCGGTCGTAGTTGCAATACACCATGCATTAATCATATCTTCATGTTTTCTCACGTATGTGATAAAATGGCTATTAGTTTAACAGTGAAAACCTCTATTCCTTATCTCTGCAGTTCCCTTCATTACATCATCGTACACTCGACTCGCGGTTTGGTGTTTTATCGTATTACTTTGTACTTGCGTTCGTGCATCTTTTATGAGAATCTTCCTTCTTGTTTGTTAGTTCTCACATTATTATTAGTTTCTGGCGACTGACAAGTTTGAATTAACTAGGTGAGACACTAAAAAGGATGACGTATACTTACATGCTTCAATACCGGAGGTATTAATTGATTTTATTGATAGATGAGAAAGGAAGTTTAAAAGTATGACGTATTCATAGCATAGAAAACTGCTACAACTTTTGAGCATGCGCCATATATAATGTGCATATGTATGTGTATCGAAAAGAGAAAATATAGTTTAATTTTACATTTTAATTAGACAGGTAGCAACATTTTTACGCGATTCCATTTTTCTTTACTCAGCAATTCTTCTGCGGTCTACATACGATTGCATTATAACTTGAACTTGTAGTGCTATGATTTTAAGCAGCAAATCACGCTTGCTCGACGAACAGTCCTACACAAATCCTCCTATAAACGTACCTCCATAAAATGTCATGCCCATCATGCTTCCTTCTTATATATTTCAATGAGGTGCAATGCTGTTTGTGCAATACTCTGCTGGTCGTAATCGTGGTAATCTTTCAACATTTATTTTATTAAGAGAAACATAATACAGAGTTTAGATGCATGCTCAGCACTTGAGTAGCATCAGGGTAGACGACCGTGAGTGGATCCCTTCTCCACAATTTCTCTGACAGTCATGATGATAACGGGATAGTTGGCAGAACTTTACGGATATTTTCGGAGAAAAGAAAACGTTCCTTGTGCATAAAATAATAATGACTCAGTCAAAGCAACAACCAGCGAGAAATAAGAAAACCCACAACAGGGGTACATGCGAGAGGTAATAAAAAATGCAGGATGTTTTAGCAGGGTATTTTGTGTTGCTCGCAAGAACATATACTACCACTGCTACCACATAAAGATTTTAAAAGGCGAACGCTCGTAGAAAGGGGCAAATGCTCATAAAAGGCACAATGCACGCATTATACAGCATATAACCGGCCAAGGGGTAAGTAAAAGGAAAGGGAATCGGTTAGGTTAGCAAAGTACGTATATGTATACAAACCCTACTCTTATAATAATATGGTGTAGTAGAATGCGCCTGGTTACTACTGGGAAAGTAAGTTGAAAATCAACGTATTCAATAATATATTTGGCTAGTTTGGCATTTGTCGGTGCTGTGTGGTATAATACCCGCGATAAGCCTTCTGAAAAAGTTGTAAAGTACTCGCTTCCCAAATGCTTGGATCTTTATGAAACCTTATTCTATTGTATCAACGACTTTTGCATATCCCTGTCACACAGGAAAGAGCAGGCATCAAAACAGAAAGAAAAGTATTGCATATTGCATTGGACTGTCACAATGAAACAGAAGCTAAAAAGCTGTTACTAACTCTTTTCGGGTAGAAAGGAAAAACCCTTGCGTTGTTGATGTTGTTGTCTGCGAGAAGTCGTATATAACATTATTGAATGAACGTGTGGGCTGTTTGGTGAACTATATATTATTAGTAGACCAGATCCAGATCGTGAAGTTGGAAGAGCTAATATACGGCATGAGGATTAAAAGAGAGTCAGGCCGTTTTTGTGTGTGATGTGCTCTGCCAGTTTCCTCGGTTCGGTTAAATCTTCATCGGATTTTGAAAACAAATTCAGTGTAAGTAATTTCCTGCTATAATATTTCGTAGATTATATAGGTTCATAGATGTGTCTAAACATATTTATGCAAAACAGTAGGAATACCTAATGATTTTCAAAATAATTAGACGAGCTTGAAAGACAACTTGTCTTGTGTCAATAGCGTCGAGTCTACCAGAATAGTGAACACTTTTGTAAGTTGCTTTAGTGTGAAATGAGTGAACCCTTGTTTTCTCTACGTTGCATGTAAAACAAGTTAACCAACACATCACATGCATGGCTGTGAATATTGTAGCTGGTTTGTCAGGAAAAGAACTTGGGTTAATCTGTCAGCACCTAGAAAATAGGAAACCAAACTTTTAAAAAGGATTTTTTCTTGTTCTCATGATCTACAAACACTCCACGAGAGATAAACTGTAAAACCTTTTCACTTGAACTGGTCGACTCCGTTTTTATCCTCATTTCTTTACCATGATTTTTCTTTCGAGGAGAGATTACCTCAAGTTCTAAATAATGTATTGTAAAGTGTACCCAGAAATGTGTACGGGGTTGGAAAAAAATAATATTAAAAATACTTCAATATCGTACAAAATTACATGCTGCTTGCTGTGTTTCATGCGAAGCCGTACATACAAATTTGTACTTTCTACAAGAGATTCTTGGTTCCCTGAAGAAAATGTAAAGGGAATTCGTTACAGATAGAGAGACAGAGAGCGAGCAAGTTCAGATAAACAAAAAGTCGGAATGCATGTTGTTTGCTTCAAGTTTGTAAAATGTTGGATGCGAGAGCGTGTTGTTAGGCTTCCCATAACCTCTCTCCATATACCACCGTGCATAACTCCAAAAAAGCTAAATTTTTATGTGATGTGAACTGTTAAATTACGGGAAAAAAATAACGCTAACATGGTGGTGGGTCATAGTTGCGCTTTGCGCTTATGCCGAATATTCCATTCATGTACTTGCATATCTCCAGAGAACACGTAACTGTCAAGGTATATTATGCCATATTCTGCATACTTTAGGAATGGAGAAGAACGCCAAAGGTATTTGTCGAGCGGAAACATTTATATGAATTTCCTGAAGAACATTTTCTTCTCCATACATACATTCTCTCCGGCTTTCCGTCTTCACACTTACATTTTGCTCAGAAACGAGAGCGTAAGACAGAAACAGAAATACAGACATTAGTGCATGCAACATAGATATAGATAGGTAGTTATGAAAGAATAGATGCATGTGAGAAATATCTTAGAGCCGGCACTCTCTTCATATCCTCCGACGTGACGTATTTTTAAGCACATTTATAATGCACCATACCATCATTCTGCTGCAGATTAATTTTATATCATCCTCTCATACTAAAAATGGATTATGCATTGATTTCGCTCTAATTGAAGTAGAACGAAAACAATCTGTCAATCATGATGTGCTTGTGCCTGTAATTCTGTATGTGTTTTGAATCTTGTGTCTTGCAGGTTGATGAAAAAGTTCACGAAGAATATTTCAGCAGTTGTTTTTGTGGAGCTTGAAACAAAATATGTAGAGTAAAATACATTGGCAGGAGAATGGAGAAAGATAAACTTTACTTTAGATAAAAGTCTCAGGCAGCAAAATAATATTCTCTTGTACGCTACTACGAACAAAGTAATTTTTGCATGGGCTTGGCTGGATGCGGAGTAGACGGAGCCATATAAAAATGATAGTTTAATCTATCCGGGGACTGGGACACGGAAACGGAGTATTGTTTTTAAGTGATTCATTCCTGGTGACTGTTCGTGCTTACATAAACGTCTCTTTACAATAACGATAGGCTTGCGTATGTTCCTTCGTCATAGTGTATAATATATTATTTGTTCTTATTGCGGACGGAGTGTTTTGTTTTTTTGCTACTCCTTTGATGAATCATAATAAAGGAAAGGAGCATTGCCTGCACTCGGAAGGATAGCGGATAGAGGAAAGCGCAGACAAGGGTGAATGAGTTCCGCTCGTTTTTATTTCAGTCAGTGCAATGTTGGATCATACAAAGTATATTGCACGTCCGGGCTGATACGGCAGAATGAGAGACGGACGTTTTCAAACTAATTTTCATCAAAAGAGACAAAAACAGCATACACCAGGACATACATTATAGTGTGAGAAAATTGTTTGGAAAACGGAGCTGTGGACAAAGTGAAAGTTTATATAATCCACGTTATGTATAACAAAGAGAATTATTGCGAGGAAAATACTCTGTGAAGTGAAGCGTAACAAGATATTCTACAAAACATAATACCAGGATGTCTAGCGGTCGTCCAATTAAATGTGTGGTGGTTGGAGATGGTAAGTCTAGCCGAATTGAAACTACATACATACATAACATTTAAAACAAAGCACATTTCAATATTGGTGATGATGCGGTATGAAATGCAATAAAAAGTTTGTGCGCTTAAAAATGTCAACTGCAGAAATGTAATGGATGGGATCTGACATTTTCTTTTCAGGAACTGTGGGTAAAACTTGCATGTTGATCTCGTACACGACAGACAGTTTTCCAGGGGAATATGTACCTACCGTCTTTGACAATTATTCTGCTCCAATGGTTGTTGATGGAATCCCTGTGAGTCTTGGCTTGTGGGATACTGCCGGCCAAGAGGATTATGACAGGCTCAGACCATTATCGTATCCACAGGTTTGCTGCTCCTAAAGAACTTTATGCAAACTTATAATGTATGTCATACGGGCAAAGTTCAAGGAACATAATAAATGTTTGTTCCAACATTTTTCCAGACCGATGTGTTCTTAGTCTGCTTTTCCATTGTCAGCCCATCGTCTTATGAAAATGTGACATCAAAATGGTTTCCAGAAATCAAACACCACTGCCCTGACGCCCCAATATTACTAATAGGTACATTAATAGTTTGACAAATGCCGACAATAATTGTGATCATATCAGTGCATTTTCCAACTGTCTTTTACTAATGGAACGTTGTGTTTTGTAGGTACAAAGTTGGACTTGCGTGATGACAAAGAAACTCTAGCTCAATTGAGTGAGCAGGGCTTATCTCCAATTAAACGTGAACAAGGACAAAGATTAGCCAATAAGATTCGTGCTGTGAAGTATTTGGAATGCTCGGCACTTACACAACGGGGTCTAAGACAGGTCAGTGGCACTTCACACTTGCTGTGACAAATTCGATAATAATGAATGCAGTAACGAAACAATATGCAAAGATTTCAATGAAAACTTTTTATTTCAGGTATTTGACGAGGCTGTTAGAGCAGTGTTACGCCCAGAGCCAGTACGTCGTAGACAAAGTAATTGTGTCATGCTTTAAAATTAAGTAACGTTGTAGGCAGGTTTTTCAGATAATATTGTTAAGAGAAATATCTCAAAGATAACTTTATAACGCCTTTTTACCAAAAAAATATTGAAATGGAAGTTGAAATTTTCTACACACTAATGCTAACTAACCAATTCAAGAAAGGGAGTGATGAAAATTTTATACCAGTCGTACTTTCTACATGAACAATAATGAAATAGATTACTACTAGAACTGGAGATTTTGGTTGAAGTATACTGTCGAAGCCTCAAATATACTTTCATACCAACGGATATTACTATAAATAATACGTTATTAATTAGAGAAAATGTTACGCGAAAGATGTTATTTGCTAGTTGTCCGATTAAAAGCTTGTAGGGTGGGGATAAAGGGATTATATAGTTATTGACATAAACGTGAAAGGGAAAGTGATTAGAGTAATGTTTATTTGGAACCTATTGTGTACCACTCCATATGAACTGTGAAACAAGTACTCTGATTGATTCGCATGTACATAAAACACGCGTGTACTTGCAAATTACAAAGAAATATAAAACTGATACGTCAGGCGAACAAGTATTATTTAACAAAGTGAACGGACCATTTTGGGCAGCAAAGGGCAATAACTATTAAATTCAATCATTACGTTGAAATGAAAGGAATCTCAGCAAAGCGGTTTTAAGGTCGAATTTTAAACTCATAGCGTGAAGATTAGGAATAATTTAAGAGTTAATCATTGATGCAGTGTTTTTGATTAGATATAAAATTGATCGTTTATGCATTTTTGAATATATATATAATTTTGTATGCGACAGTTGAAAGACAAGAAATACTGGCTATGAAATTCTCTTATATAACAACTCCTTCATATCTACGAGTTCAGTCAAACTTTCTCAAGTTTAATAGAAAGTACAGAAAATTGTTTTAGTAATCTCAAACTCCATGTGGCATTGAACTGAATATTTACATGTACATAGCTATAAACCATAACATAATATTTTGAGCTTCAATCTTACAAAGGGGCTCAATCATGTAAATGTATCGCGTACATTTTAATTTCCATCAACGAAAAATTTTCGCAAAAAATGGATGGTCCTGACAAAAAAGTGTTATGATGATGACTTTGTATGAAATATTTCAAAGTCAAAGCTAGTAGTCCTTTTAAAATGTTGAACAAGGTTTCTTGCGTAGCTTTCTTTTTGTATTTAACAATAAGTTATTAATTAAGCAGACAGGTAATACTTGCTACGGCTTACGATTCTGCATTTCACTCAACAGAGCTAGTCAAATGTATTGACATTTAAATAGTATTTTTAAAACTTACAAAAACATTATTTATAAAGCTACAAGAAAATTTACATGGGAGAATTTAGTAATAAGATTGATTGCCAACTGCCCCATATTATTCTCATTTTGTAATAATATCTTTCTATGTGAGAAACAGATAAACGACTGATGATTTCTAACGGATTAATGCTTGAAGTTGTAACTTTTCTAGGAATAATGCTGACGACTTTTACCAGTGAAAGTAATTGGTTTCATGAAAATTGTAATTTAAACATGATATCAAGAGCGATTTCCATAATGTTACATGTTACCGTTATATAGCAGAAAAAACATTGTCTAGTTCATTATAATCTAGATCAAGAATTATGGAAGATTAATTATTGTGACACACTCGTGTCTTTTATTGCCAACAGTTCTGTATGATTTTTAAAATATATGAGTATCTTTTATAATATCGCTTTATATACTTTTGTGTGTTCTGTGCTACTAATGTTCTTATGTTGTATGTATGCTTTATTTACAAGTTAAGATAATTTATATTTCGTACTATGAATAATAGATCAAAACGTTTTTGGTTTATAATAAAATGACTTTGAAAAAGTAAAATAAATTGAGCTCAATGCATTGATGGGCTTTAATTCATATGATAACAACAATCATAACATTCATTTCAATATCAATCATAATATATTTATTTTACAAAATACAGTCAAAGCTTTGTAGGCCGGCACAACATGGTGTGTTGAAGATGGCATGACATGGCACTCTTTTGTTGGCACTAATATTAAAGTAAATTGATTGATTAGCTTTCTCGGTGATTTTTCAGTCCAGTTAAGGAAACTGTCGTCAGCATAGTATTACTCACAGTTTTCTTTCGTCTACATATTGCTTGATGTTTGTGTTTTATAGTATCAATCATCAGTTCAAGAAAATATTTCGTATAAAACTACAAATGGATTTTAATGAAACGGTGGGCGTTGGGTCGCACTAATTGTAAATTGTACATCTACATACTATTCATGATTTATTCTTATTGCTGGATGGAATATCACATTGTAGTAGAATGAAAAAATAATTAATATAAAATATCTTTGTGATCTATTAATTGAGATGTGTGTTGTGTTTAAGACTACTTATTGCTTCAGGATGTTGATGTGTTTTTACCCTATATAAGCTGCAAAGAACTGGTTACTTACTAGGAGTATATCTACATACAATTTCACGAAATATCTTCCTGTTGATAGTTGAGTCAGAAATTTCTTATTCTTCAGTATTAAAATACTCATGGATGATCTGGCTTGCTGCAAAAGAGGGCTAAGTCATTGTATGTACATTTTATATTTTAAATGACCACGAATCAAAAATTGATAACAGCAAGCCAAATAGTAAATAGCAAAGTCACAGGGGTCAAACTGGAAGCTACCCTGGAACTATTTTTCTGAAACTGAGCTCGTACAATCTCTCTGGCTTTCCATTTTGCAACTTCATCATTGGGATTTCCATGCTCAGGATTAAACCAAAGCCGCATGCAATGCTGCTGATCATCCACAACTTTCCACGAATGATCCCAAATTGTTTCACAAAATTGAGTAGCGTTATCATTGTAAACTTTCCTGAATGTCATGCATTTTGAGGCTGGAGGACACTGATTTCGGCCGTTTATCCATTGAAAGTTTAACCCCCAGTTATCTGAATGTAGAATGTAGATGTGTAAATTTCAGTGATAAATTGAAAAAACTACATGGGAAATGTATGTATGTATGTATGGTAAAACAAATTTGCCAAACCTGTGCACGTAAAATCATCAACACAGTCATTAAACCACTCTTCACAGTCGGTGCGACATAGGGGCACGTTGATGAACCTTTGGTTCCGGATTTTTTGTTGAACCTACCAAAATCAAACATTTTAATGCTCTTTTTTTCAATAAAAATTAAGGGCTTATTTATTGATGAATAAACAATCAGTCATACTTTCACCAGCCAAGGTCCAACGTTTGGCGAGCATTCATAAAAGCACAAATCCTGCATAAAGTGGCGTCTGCACTTGGAAGAAATAGTTTTCACGTGGGAGCAATGATTCCAGTCAAAATTGTACATGTGTTCAGTGTGAACGGATACGGAAGTTGCCACTGTACAACATGATCTGTTGGCCCATGGAGAACACTGCCAAAAATTCATAATGCCATTAGTTGAAATCATTGCAGTTTTTAGGCTTCTATGCAATATTACTTATAGACTTACTTGCGCATGTAGACTATCCTCTGGCCCAGGTACACTTTTGTGATTCCTGGCGTCCATGCAAGCATTGGTTAGCTCCTGGACGGCAACCTCAGAATCTGGCAAGTTTTCATTAGCACCCAAGTATGGAACGTGGAAAAGTACCAGGACAAGGGCTACACCGCTAATATGCATTCCCTTATTCATGGCTGTAAATAATGCGAAACTCTATATATGGAATATAAATTGCAAGGCTCCAATGATGCGAAACTATATAGCTTTCACTGTGCACAGGTTTTTAATACGTAAGCTATTAGGTTATTTAAAATATTATCTTTAAAACTTTCTTTCTTCTGAGCTATAGTTAGTGGAGAGCTTTACCGGGAGTGGTTTTATTACTTCATATCTCATAACTCAGAGAGTCGAGAGGATACAGAGTTCAATGTAACGAGCACGTGTAATAAATTTGATGAGATCCTATTACCCTATTCGTCAGACACATGCGTTCAAGTTCCTCCATTGCTCCTTCCTCAATTATACCTATTAAATTATAATTGCGTCAGGCATGTAAGTAGAAGCGAGCATGATTATGTATACTCCACTGATAATGTATAATGAGTTAAACAAGCTCCAGACGACTCCAGAGCCAGTTCAGTTTATTACAAGATGTGGACATTCTACCGCATTGAGTAAGTATATAGTTAAGTTAGCAAGATTGAGTATATTTACACAATTGCACCAGTTTGGATACTAAAGTCTTAAATGTTTCATGCAAGAAGAGCCCCTCTCTCTGTTCTCTTCTCTAAAACCACAAATCCCGTCCGTAAGAAAAAAACTCGTGGAGCTGTGATGCGTAGGCATTGGTCATGCTCTTAAAGAAATTCAGCTGTGAGCCGAGCCGAGTTAAGAATCTGTTAACAAACAGGAAAGTAATGATACCAGCAGCATGGGCATGATATGGTGTAGTACAGCATAGAATATGGAAGAATCTCTGAAGAAAAGGACATTAATCCTGGAACTTGTGCGTTACATGTATGTGACGTGATATGTTATATGATATATGAAATTTCATGTAAGAATTTTTTATGGATCAGGTGAAACTTATTAAACGTTGGCTTCTGCCTTGCAAGGCATAATATTTGTATGTATACTAAAAAAAATATGCATATCAAACGGGTTTTCATGAAAATGGGTGGATGAATGCAGTTTCAAAATGAAATATGACATCGTTTATCCACAAAACGAAATGTGTTTTTTATGACAATGGAATGTCTTCATCTCCCTTTAAATGGGTTGAGAAAACAATTGAGAATAAGATAATCATAATGACACACCTTCTGATTTGCGGTTAAGTGTCAGGAGATACAATCTTCAACTTTTACTTAAATTCTTTCGTTACATTTTTCACATAAAATATTCCAACATCTAGATACATGTTATATTATTTAGAGGTAAGACACGGATTGTATTAAAATTAACATCAATTGGCCAGTAATATTACATTTGCCTTAAAATGCGTCTCATGATGATGGTTCCAAATAGAACGATTGTGAGTTGTGAAGATTTCATACCATCATATTTCATTGTCAATGAAGTATTGGAAATTGGAATACAAAATTAGGTAGATCCACATTTTCATTTTTAAAAACAATTGAGCATTACAAGATAACTGCAATGTCATGACTGATGATCGAGGATCAAGCAATGTGAAGTGGCTGATCGGTAATGTAAGCACGACATGTTCCTTTCATGTGCCCTCGAAAGGAGTGACAATTAAACTTTTAACATATATTTCTTGTAATCAATTTGAAAATTTATAAACACAAAATGAAGTAATAGGAATTTTGGAACAAACTCATCTTCTTCAAAGCTCAAATCATCTTCCTGCTGCATAGCTGAACATAGTAAATTCTAACAAATTCAAAAGATATGTGTTATTCAGTTGAAGATGCTAAATCCTTAAAGGAAGTAACAAGAGAATTAAAGCACGTAAATGTCATTACTGCGTAAGTGCAATTTGGCCTTTGGAATATACACACGAGAATTAAAATATGTACTACCTAAAAATAAATAAAAATTCCCTATAAATAGTGAACAATGAATACCATTATAAAACTAATGTTTACTCACTATCACATTCTCTTTTTATGCAGAGATACATTAAACTGCCGCTGCAAGGGTGTCAATGTCAATTGGCCAGCATTTGATTTAGTAGTAATTTTTGTATCAGCCACCTCAAGTTCAAACAAAATGGAGAATACCCACTTTGGGCATTTCGTGTTACACAATTTCATTTTACCTACATCTAAACTTTTAATCAGCACATTTGTATTGCTAAATTTCTGAAAGTACTAATCAATCACGAATTGATCTGCCTTACTAAAGTCATGAAACATCACGGTTGAGTTCACAATCACCAGAATAATATATTCTTGATCTCCATGCAGTACTAACTCATGTTAGAATTTTAATTAATAATAGATATGTATGCTATTATAGATAACATACAGACGTATACTATAACGTTATATTCATATTTCTAAAACTTTGAACTTGCATTAGTTGTATTACTGAAAATCAACTCCGTTACATTTCATTTCGACTGTGTAACGTAAAATTATACAGATTATTATATAATATTATATAGTGTACATTATATATCTACTTAAGTTGAAATTTTAATCGACCGAATTGCATTATGTACATTAAAACATAATACAATAGATTATTAGCAATAATTAGCACTTAGCAGCATATTTATAGAGATGACCACTTCCGGAAACTTCACTGTTTTAAATAAAATTGTTACTATTCACATCTGTCTTTAACCGTCATCATTATCAGGTTCGTTTGATTGATCAAATAGAGGGCACTCAGGTAAACAGGATTTTCTCTGTGAATATCAAAATGAAATGAAATGTATTATTTAGATTGTGAAATTGCAGTTTTGATTTTACGTACGAAGCTATATTTATTGAGGATGTGACATGATTTTCTTACAAGCCATCCCGGAAATACTCCTTTAAAGTTGTCGAAAAGCGTTTGGAATACTTTACAAATTCTCGTTTTCTCTGTTCCAACAATGCACGAGCATTAGGATTTGGTACTAGTACAGATACCGCCGCCACAGCATCAAGTACCTTTTTGATCGTACTAGCAATTTCCCTGTTCACACAGAAAAATAGTATTAAAAACTTGAAATATGCAGGGAACGATCATATTATTCATATTAAAGAATTGTTGCTAAATGGCGATGTAAAATCATACTTTATGGTTTCCAGGAATGTTTTTCTGTCTATAATTTCATCTGGAATGCGACTAAGAATGCGCTTTAATTGAGCAGACTTTTTGCTCAACTCACGGAATGGCTCTTCACTGCGACTGGTACGATACTCGGAAGCTATTCAAACAAAACAAATATAGCGGTTATTCATATACTTGAATTAATATTAGATCCTTCTGACTTTAATTACACGAAGGAGTCTTCGTGTTATACCTTCGTTATCATCTGGAGTTCCTTGAAGCCTAAGAATGGCTTCATTTAACCCTACATTTAGCTCTGACTTTTTGATTATGGCAAGAGTTAATTCAAGACTAATCCCGGGACAGGATGCTTCTGCTGCCGCTAAAGCATTTCGGACTCCAGGTGCAGCGGAGTCTGACTTGGTCATCTAAGAGATTTGCAGAAACAAAGTCATATTTATTTTTTAATACATATTGTATAATTACTGCTCATTCAGCCAAAATTTGCAATAAAATAATACAACAATTTACCTGCGTTAACACAGGACGGAGAAGCAAAGGGTGCACCAATGGGACAAGAGGAGTGTTCTCGCCCATTGTCATCCTGATTGGTATACTTCTGACAGAACGGGCAACACACACTTAGCATACAACTGCAAAAATAACAAATGAAGTGATTAACTAATGACTATTGACTAGTGCGAATTCCTAAGACTAGGAAGACTAATTAGTCAGAGAACAACACTGAACTCCAACGGTTTAGTGGTTATAATAACTGCAAAACGCTTGCTGTTGCTGATTAAAAATTATAACTTACTAGAAAATCGTCGTAATGTGCTCAGTTTAAGCAGACTTCTAAAGTCCTGCAGCTACCCAGAGAGGCGATCTTAGTAATTTCCTGGTTAGTGGATAGCCTTGCTTCAATTCTCCATCCCTTTTTACTTCAACTGCACTTACTGCACTGTTATCACTTTACTTTTTTTACACAGTGTCTAAACTAAAACGGCTCCTACCACAACACAAAAGGGGCTGTATAGACTAATCACACTAAAGAAATTAGTGATATTTAAAATCTCCGAAAATTCTCCCCTCTAACCTTATTCCTATCTTCTGGCACAGGAAAAGTAATTAAACAAACACCCTGTTCTTCTTCTTCTTTTATAAATTAAGCTGTCGACGATGATGGTAAGTTGCTCAATCAGTTACGTTCTCAAAACAGTTTATGGAAAACATTGCACAAACAACTAAACTTAATAGTATTTCGCTTAATTAGGTATATATTTTAAATTCAAAGAGACTATATATCCGAGAGAGTAGTAATATAAATTGTTACTCCCCTACAGGCTCCTCATCATTATTTACTTTATCTCGCAAACAAAATGTAGCGCAGCTCAGAGAGAAAAGCGAGAGATATATTTTATATCGAGTGAGTAGAGAGATTAGCTTTGCTAGTCATTCTTCCTACCTGGTTTCGTTTCAATTTGCCATCATAAGCTTATATTTTACTTATACAGCCTTGCTTCTGCTTGCATGATGGCATAATAATATTGTTATGATTGCTGCTGTTGCTGCATACCTGAGAGAGTGTCTTGCTGCTTGGATGTTGCTTTTTTATGCTTTACACGGGTATTGTTACAATAATATTGCATTGGACGACGACACGGTGAGAATGAGAATCTCAATCTGATTGAGTTGCTTGATGTGTTGAAACCACTCACTCAACTCATATTCACTGCTACTACTGCTCTTGCTAAAGAGGAGCCAGAGTCAGTAGTAAAAATGGAGTAAACAGGATTAGCAGTGAAGACCGAGATAGACCACAAATATCGCAAACACGAGTAAAGTGAACAAAACAGGCCTTTCTTTGCTGTTGGTTGTGTGTGTGTGTAAGTTCACCTTCACCAAAAAACCAACACCACATTTATCGCAGACAGGCATATATACACACACAACAACACGAGAAGTCTGCAATATTTTTTCCCTAAACTTTACACTAGGCACATATTTTATAGGAAGTACATAGATGTAAATACAAGTATTAAACTTTGTAGTGTTGGTGCTCTTGTAACAATTTAGCTGAGCAGAGGAGTGCAGATTTTGATTTGGTTCTCTTCTCTTTGCTACTACACGACGCAACAATGCGCTCAATCAACCCGTTTTCCTGACAATATACATCGAATCAATGCTAGTACTGCGCCGCTGCTGTTTCAATCAGAGGTGAATAGAAAATTCATTTAGAAAATTATTAGGTTAAAGCGAAGTACTTACATAGCGGCATGTAAACGGATGCTAGTAAGTTACATTTGGCATTTTGTGCAGTAAATAATTTCTTGTAATTGTGCGTTATATAGTTTGTACTTTCGGACTGCTTCACATTTCATTACTGAAAGAAATCTACAACTGAAAATTCTTTAGTAGTCTCATATTTCCCCATTTTATCTTCTCTGTAGGATTTTTGCACAGTTACTTCTATGTTCATACCTATTATTGTCTCTGTCACGTTCTCTTCCAGTAAAACCATCTTATAAAATGTACTCTGACTTTTAGTACGCCGACGGACTAGCATGGTAAAATCATGAAACAGCTTACATGCTCTGTGTAACAATAAACATAGGGGTATAGGCATTGGTGTTGTATACACTATATATTTACATATATGGCAATCCGATCAGAAACATTTGAATTCGAAAGTGTAGGCATTTTATACTGTGTGAATCTACAAATGTAAGGTACATATTTGTGAATCATTGTAGGCGGAGGCATGCATGAGGATACATAGGCTCATTGTCATTGTAAGAATATAAGGCGTAGATACATAATATTGAAATATTCTTTAAAATGCTGCCAACATTCTATCACACCAAGTGCACAGTATAAGCTGAAGGAAGGATTCATGCACAGAGAGATACATAATATGTGGCAAGGCAGATCACATTGCGTGCAATGTTTTGCAAAACCATAATAGTGTTTTAAATCCTACCCTTAAGCACGAGCAGCAGATGCCGGAAACACAAAGATTTGAAAAGGATCTTCCTTCAATGATAATAATAAACTTTGACATAACTTGTCGGGGTTTCTTTGTGTGAGTTTATATGCACACAAAATGCATAATATAAAGTCGTTTCTCAAGGTAAACTTAACCAAATACAAATGCCAAGTTAATGACTATAACAAAAATAGTACAACGTAAATATTATTGGACGAAATATCGTCATCAAAATGTTCGCTACCGCAATAATGGAATCCATTTAAATCACAGTGCCAGTGAAGGCTCAAGACGTGAAATAAAATTTAACTCAGAATTTTGTCTCTTGCCATTGCCATTTACCATAAGAATTTTGCATAAAAATATAAAACTTTTGGCAAGAAAAGCATGTTTGTAATTTTGCAAACCAAGCATGTCTGAGCGCTGTGCACTGATTGTGAGTGAGTTTCTCAGTTGTTATGATTATGGAGATCATAAGAATATAATTTTAAGAATGAATTACTACAACTAATGTAGTTTGGCATGGCTGTAGTTTGTGTATCCGTCGAGTAAATTCCTTTGGTTTTATTTTTGTTGCGTAAGTTTATTATGAAAATTGCCACTGCATCAATTCCAAGAATTGTTGAAAGACAGCGTTAGCGCTTCTGACACTTTTCAACGCAAGTGTTTCAACACCTCTAATTTGTTAAGTTGTATTACACCATTCGTTTTGGTCAATTCAGCTAAATATACGCCTAAACAGATTAGGTACACGGGCAGCACTTTTGCTTTGAACTGCACATTCGATTCTTGAACCTTCATTCGATTCGACTGCATTATAATATACCATTAACTGACAGTGACAATAATTGTGGATAATAAAGCTGCTAAATGTATGAAAATATAAATCATTACTAATTGCATCTTTTATGGCACTGATGATGAAGTAATATACATACATATGTACATGAGTTTTTATGATGGTATACTTGGATGCAATTTTATGACATACCAGCAAATTATTTTTAAGTCAATTAGAAAAGAACGCCCTGGGCATAACAGAGACCGCTAGATTCGCCATATTAAAATGTCTTTTATATGAGTATTTATTTGTTCAGATGAAATAAAAACTTCTTTTGATTTTTGCAGTAAGAGGAACCTTCCTTTAGCTACAAGACTATCAGTGGAATATTATAAATTAAAGTCTCTGGGCATCATTACTCGTACCAACATGATATCTGCTCCAGCGGCTGAGCGAAATAAGGACCCAATTCTTTCGGTTCTGAAGGAAAGTTTGGACGCGTCAAAGCAATTACGTGTATTGGAAATTGCTTCTGGAACGGGTATGTTTGTACTACTTTCCTTGTATAAAAGTAATTCATTCCATTTAGTTCTTAGCACTAACAATCCTATGATTTCCTTATTTAGGACAACACACTGCTCACTTCGCCAAGTATTTTGTCAACTACTTGTGGCAGCCCAGTGATGTGAATTCCCAGCATTTCAAAAGTATATCCAGTTACGCCGCCATGCTTCCAAACAGCAACGTTCTGGATCCTGTACAAATTGATGTGTCACTTCCTGTGGAAAGTTGGCCCGAAAATGTCACTGAAAACAAATTTGATGTTATTTACTGTAGTAATTTAATTCATATTTCTCCATACTCGTGTACCATTGGACTATTTGCTAGCGCAGGGAAGCTTTTAAAATCAGGCTCAGGTCTTTTGATAACATACGGTCCCTACGCAGAAAATGGAATTCTAACTCCAGAGAGTAACGTTCGATTCGACGAAGGGCTAAAAATGCAGAATCCGGATTGGGGAGTGAGAGATATCGCAGATCTACTCAAATTAGCTGAACAAAATGGACTGAAATACATCAAGAAAGTGGAAATGCCAGCCAATAACAAAATGTTATTTTTCGCACGCAGTTAAATAAAATGTATTTTTATTCGTTTTATTTTTATAAGTACTGAAAATAAAAATCATACGAGACTATTAAAATGTTAATTGATACACGGCCTTATTTACTAGAAAAGTTTCTAAATAGTTAAGTTTTGAACATTTAGCCATTATCCATCAGCATACGTAAATACTCATCAGTAATCCTTAAAAAATCCTTATTTTGTTGCTTCCCACAAACGGGAGCCTGCAGAAGATACGGTTCCGGTCTTTGACGTAATATTAATCCAGTACTCGTGTGAGTTTTTCGCCACGGTTGCTCTAAATAAAAATTCACCTTTTTTAACCACATTGACTAATAGTGAATACCTTCAAGAATTTACTAGAACCTACAGAATGTACAGAATTTAATATGATCGTAAACTATAATAAACTGTGAGGAAATTCGGTTGCCTCCTTAATAAAATTCCACATTCATTAACCTCAAGGTGTAAGGTTGCATCTTACATCTGACTCTTGTTTTTTATAATATGTCGTACCCATTCAAGTTGCCAGTGAGGAGTATATTTAAAATAACCAAGTTTGAACAAATCTATCAACGCATGGAAATTTCTTCCACCTTGGTATATCAATATGATTCAAAATCAATGGCAATCTTTGATCGTTCCTTACACTAAGGTACATCAGGCTCATTTATATTGCATAGGATATTTTGATGATAGGCAGGTTTATATGTACGGAATTTTTAAGACAATGGTTTCTAAAGCTATGAACATTGGTCTGGCCTAACGGTATATCAAAGGTACCGTCAATGACACGGGTAGTAAATGGCTTATGATTTTTGGATGGGTACAGAAATATACTATACATGAAAAGTGTATTAGGCATGTATGAATGTAGTTTAAATTAAAGTTTAATAAATTATGTTTTTACATGAAACGAAAGCTGCCCTCAAAGTCCTCAGCCACTTCTTCGTAAGGAAGCCAGTAAAAAGTAACTTGATCAACGAATGCATTTTTACTTTGAAATCTGGCTACATCCTGAAATGTGAAAATTAGATTTAAAGCATTGTACATATATGCTAGGGCTAGCAACATAAATAATCATAATTACAGTTTTACTAAAATGCGGCAGTATAGTTACTTTATCTGTTAGAGAGCAGCAAACGAGTTGCACTCCTGTGGAAGGAACAAATCGTCCAACGTTATTGTGGGTAACCATTCCATTCTTATCGACAGGTCGAGCAACGACAATTGCATCTTCAATACTTGCGTTGGGATCTTCTGATTTCAAAATAACTAATAATAGACCAAATGTTAAAAAGCTATGTCAAAGTAAATTGCAAATTGTATTCATTCCATGTATGTTAATGGCATGCACAGCTACAAACTACCCTAATTGTATTCCATATGTACGCGTGTCGCTTTGATATTTTACCTTTGAAAGCATCTTTTGTTAACGACGATGAGCCTTTCGATTCCAATAGGATGCGGTAGGGAGGTGTTGTTGTCTTGAATTTTCTCTTTCTCCAACGTTTCGGAACCAAAAAATTGTCATCTGCACACCAATCTGGAGTACTTGGTTTGTACTTAACTGAGCCAGCGGGATTATTGCCGTTGATGATTTCACGCAATTGCTTCTGTCCATAACAGCCCTGTGGAAGCAGCTTCTCATAAAGTGAATGAATTTTATACGGATACGAGAGGCGTCCTTTCCTGGGTTTAAGCCTTTTTCGAACATTTGATTTTAGTGCAAACACCGTTACAAGAACCATAAACTTTATTGAAAACTTCAATAAATTCACCATTTGTAATATTATGCTTTCAACCTATTTATCAAACGCCTTCACACCAAAATAGCGTGTTGTACTATTACTTTACTGTAATATGATCTTTTGATAGAGAAACGACTCATAGTAGATTGCAAGTGTTGGGTATTGAGTAATTTATACAATCAATGATTGTTAATCATTCTTTTTAATTCTACCATCCGAGGGTCAATTGCAATTTCATGGCTATTTCGAGGCCAAGGATCAATTTATTTAACTTTGCTCTTTATATAGACCATTTTCGATATTTGCTCTTGAGATTTGTATCAACAAAATCGTTCAGGTATGTTATATTTTAATTTCAAAGAACGTAGACATTTTCTTAGACAGATAGTGGCTTGCAAATAACCACAATAAAATTATATAATATATATAACGTTAATATATTGGATAGTTCATAATTGGTCTGCAAAATTATAACCAACAAAAACAGTTTAATGAACAAATCTACATAATAAATCGACCTCAAAGTTTGTTTTAAGAAAAAAAATAAGTATTCGCAATATTCAATACATTTTGGAATTTCAAGGGTAGACATAATGAACGTTTCCTTTAAAAATTAGTTTAATTATAATGTAATGTTTTAAAAGTGAATTTGGATGAATACATTTCATTAAAACATTTTGCCGAACGTGGAGACATGAGATGTAGGTTTAATACCAAGTAAGAAAGTTCTCCAAAAGCGTTGCAGAAGGTAAGTGAAAAATGGGGGCAAAGTTAGAATGATTAATGCCAGTGATCTTCAATATATCACTTTCTTCTGCTGCTGTTCCCTTTTTGACTCATACGTCATAAATTATGAATCATAATCAAATAAAACAAATTTACACTGAGGTAATATTGATAATTGTTCAAGTTTGCCTGCAGCAGAGTAGCAAGTCGCATTACTTTACGTTTACGTATTAAGGAATGGGGTGATATACGTATTATACATATGTACATTGTTGAAATTGTTTGAGAATGAAATGTGCCATCCTCATAATTCGTTTCATTTTTCATTGCTCACTTTGCTTAATAAATCTTCAAATATCTTGTGCAGCTTGTAGACAATATCAAGGTAACTTTAAGACGGAAGCAACTTTCCTGCGTAGGTTAAATTGTTTCTACGATAGGCCTACTTTTGCATTCTTTCTCAACCGCATCTCTACTTAGCAAATCATCATAAATTCTAATATCAGTCAAAACTTTAGATACAAACAATTCGCATTGACCATTTACGCCTACTTTCAGTGAAAGTCTTTCACATTGAAAGTAGTGCATAAGTGCTGAAAGTTTGAATTGTAATTCTTGCATTGACGGTCACCCGTCGGCTGCCACACAACTACACTTCTTCAAAATCGACATTTGCATTCGCTGGCAAAGCATTGCGTGATACAGTCCATGACATGATTTCTGTTATGAGTGATACAGTTGTGTACAATTATAAGATACTGCCATTACGTCAACGAGTTAATTTGCAATTATAATGCCTCCAAGTATCGGTTTTCAGCTAAACACTTATATCGGTCACCACAAAAGACATTTGCTGATAAAAGATGAAATGGAATAGAGAACGTAGGGGCAATGTAAATCTGAGGAGACTAACTTTTTGGCTTTGTATATTTGCACACGGTTTCAACTTTGATAAATTCGTCAACTTGGGGATTGCCTCAAGAGGTAATCTCAGCAATGGAGTTTAATAAAGCAAAAATGACCAGTCAATTTGGCAACAAAGAATGTGGAATCCAGATTGTTTTTGCTTGCACAAAACTTGGCTTAGTTGAGATTTACTTCTGTACAAAGCTGTTTAGCAGCTATGTTTACTGTCACTAAGCGTGATCATGTTCTATTCATATAACGTTTACATTATTCCACGTATATGTATGCATCCGCTGCGTAGGTCTTTTCATTTCCATCTCCATTTTCACCCTCTTTTTTCGTACTTTGCATAACCTTGTGGCCCTCTCTCTGCCCTCGTAAAAGTACTGCAACTCTTCGGGGTTCACATCTTAAAATATGGACCAGTTCACTTTACTTCAGTGAACCACTTTCTCCTTGCACTCCAGTGGTATTAAATGAACGGCATATCTCTTATAGCATCAACCTTTGGGTAACATAGGCAGAGGTACACGAAGACCGTTATTTCCCCTCGTACGAAACTGAATTTCAGAGATAATTTGAAAATTGTCAACTGTGATGTGCCTTACTTATAAGATGAGTCAACCCTCCCCAGGAATATGTTGTTGAATCTGTTGGGTTGAATATATTTTCCCGGTTTTATTTGTATCTTCCGATTGACTACTTTTCATATATATTGCATTGCATCAGTATTCATCGGAAGTGAACATATTTTTATGTTGTTGACTGTTGAGATGCATATAAAGTTTTCGCTAATATTTATAAAGAATATCGTAGACAAGCAGAAACTTATTCTTTTATATAACGGCCATCCTATTCTTACCGTTTTGTATGAAATGAAATACTTAAAATATCTGGGAAGCACTGTTGCAGGTATGAGTCAGACATTCTTTCAGAAAAGTGGAAGGTCTAAAATGGTAAAATAATGCGGGATAAATAGCAAAGGTAATGATAAAGACGACAGGGTGAGAAATTCCGACAGGGGTGGAATCTGGTGAAATGTTCCCGTCTATAGTGTATACCAAAAGGAAGCATTTATGAAAAGCTTATAATAGATATTGGTAATAAGTAGATGGATATATAAATGTGTCTCATATCATAACGCAAGTTATATCTCGCAATTCAGAAATCAAACTGCAATGAGATGGGGTGCTACTTTCATCCCTTTTTCGTAAAAAGAAGCTTCTACTAGAACATTATTGTATGAGTTTATAACAGTCACTAGTATTGACTATACATGCCTTAAAGTTTAGTGTGCAATGGGATTATGATGACGGGCAAATGGCTAGGGGAAAGCTATCTGGTGTTCCTTCCGATTCATCCCAAACATTGATGTCAGGGAGCACAAATGACTGAAGAGTGTAAATGTGCAGACAAGACAAAATGCAATGAGCCAAATGCACATGGGATCAATTTTAAATATGCCTATAACATTTTACATTCCGTACAACCATTTTTTTAAAGATGTAGGTACAACATACAACTTCCGAATTTTCTGTTTAGTAGTTATGGTCCACTTATTTGATAGTTCAAGAGTGAAAGTGTTAAAATACCTATTAAGACTTTGGAGAGAAAACACATATTTATATGTATATTCGATGTCAATGCTAATGAGCCGTCCTAAAAAAATAAGCTCAAATATGAACTGATATTGATTATAACAAACCTGAATTTTAAAATGTAATAGTCTCAAAGTCGAATCAAAATCATAAAATTGTACAACGTAATGTATTCAACCCATAATTATTTTTAACCCACAATCCACGTCGTTTGGCCAAGTTGATATAACATTCAATGTTGATTAGACTGAATAAAATTATCATTTAAACTTGATAAAATTTACTAATCTTCGTTGATATTGCTATATAATCTGGCAACGCAATTTCAGTCGTTGTTAAAAGCATAGCTCATCAGCAGAAAGAATTAAATGCTGTAGCAGCAGGGATTCTGGTCTATGAATATCTCTCGTAAAAATGTTGGATAAATATTCAAGTTGAATGTCTGTGTAGAAGTGAGATATAAAATGCCTAAATCTAAGCTTCCACACTTTATGGCATGACGTCTTGAGGCTAGGAAGGAAGTGAGTCATCAGGCCATTTTGATATTCTCCCATCACACAACTGCGCTAATAGGCAACAACTCTCCCGTCATTCCCTTTTCTTCTTTTCTACATGATAATCACGAGTCTACCAAGTATCCGGGAGAAACCTTCTCATGATTTGGAAGAGCGATTTGAAAAATTTAGTCGTTCGGAGATCAAATAAGAAAATGAATACTGCGATAAGAATGATATTGCTAGTTTCATAATATTATGTACTTCTTCTTACTCGGTTGAGTCAGCCAGTCCACAGTAAGTATGTACAGTGGTGACAGTGCTCTACATTTACTTTGTTGTGGGATTATGGGGCCAGATAGCGCACAGCTTTGAAACTGAAGTGTTGGAAAGGGGGAGTTTCCCATTCAAACAGTGACAAGCTTTTTAAGTACTCTTGAGATTTACCAAAAAGATAATGTTGAGCTAGATTTACTGCCGCCTTCCAGGATGCCGCCGCATCAATTCCCAAACAGTGAGCAGGCCCGTTATAAATTTTCTGCATTTATTATTATGTATTTGCAGTTCACAGTTACACAATATGTCACTATTCATCTCTGCCGATTTCGATACATATATAGTGAATGTCAATGTGTAGGTATGTAACCTTTTTACTACGACGATACGATGTCATTTCTCCATTCAAAAATCCTCCCTCACATAGAACTTTCATCCTCCGCCGTTGTCAGATTTATAAGCAAGTATCGCGTTGTAGCTTTTCAAATGTTAGCATAATAATTCTTTAATGGAACCGTAGACAGGAAACATAAAGGTTGGTTGTATACGATGATGAGGAATACACTTTATAGATATTCCTGTTACAATTGAAAAGACTAGAAGAGGACCGAACGAAAAGAGAAAGCCGCTTCCATTTTTTACAAACTCGTTGTTGCTTGTTACTTACCTCCTGGAGTTTGCCAAATGAGTTGGAGTGGAAGAATCATGCCAAAGTATCATTATTATTATCACGATCACCATTTGCAGCACCCCACACGAAACTTTCGTTTCATCTTGAAACTATAAGCATAATCAATTTACCACGTATAAGAATGCGATATATTTTATCCAATTTTATTTTTTCGAATGAATGAAAATGAAACAAAAAAATGTGTATAAACATTAAAATGCGAAGTAATCATGGAACAAAAGGAATAGTATTTTGCTAGACAGTAAAACAGCAAAATGGAAAGATGCACATAGATTTCTAGGGATTTGAAACCCCAAAGTGAAAAGTAATAATGAGACCAGAATGCGTTTCAAGCAAAGTAGTTTTCTCTCAACAGTCATAACTAGATTGAAAATGATCTGTCTCATTTTCATGATAGCATCCTGGGAACTTTCACAAATGGTTTTTCTATTTAGTTAATGAGTTTAAAACCTGACATTTTGCATCTGAGGCATGTGTCAGTAGTCACAATAGTTCATTACCACAACAGCATCTCAGCCCTCAGCCTCATTACGTTATTCATAACGAAGCGGCCCCTACACGTCATACTATAGATACTTTCACCATGCCGCAATGAACATTTTGGCCATGTTTAATAATATTTTAATGCATCTTGTGATCGTTTCTTGTATGTATTTCAAGTTATACTGATTATATTCATAACAGTGTACATAATAGAGCGCGACTGTTGAGATGACGCGTGTTCTATCTACGTGTGGACCAATATTTTGTTGTTACTATCATGCAAACAGTAGACCGACCGGACTGTGTGGGGCACGTGCTGGTATAAGTATCTACTGTTGTTTGTGAGTGAGCATTCTTTCACTGTCCATGTACTTTAACTGCTTCTGAAAATCTGAAAATCATGAGGGGTGCAATATTGCTTCATAACTGCAGACTCTACAATAACAATACCCCTTAGCAATATATGCAGAGTAAGTTCGGCCAGAATTGAGATCCTGGCCATTTTACTGCTGTCGTTGTGGTGCATACTTTGTAAAGCAACCAAACTAATATAATTTTCACCCGTATACTCAGCCGGATGCTAATGTCTCATAAAGGGATGAAAAATAAGATAAATTATTTATACGGTTGACTATTAGTGTTCTCGTTTGTTGTTCATACAGCTCTAGTAGTCACCCCAATCTTTATTAAAAATTGAAGATTCTTTCACTGAGCATTCTTCAAAATTCATAAATCACTTATATTGGAGCTGAGAAAATAATATCCAAGGAAGGGCCATTATTGATTGGTCGAGAAATTGATCGTCAACGTAAGATAGATTGAAATTCATTGATTTGTAATGCATGCGAGAGTCATTTTTAGATAAACACTCTTGAATACCTTACAATTTTTAATGTGTTCTAAATTCAAATGGAGAAATAATCGTAAACATTTTAGGCTTTCGGTCATCTGTCCATAAATTAAATGCCAACTACTCTTCAAGCGACTTGAAGTGTTACGTTTAATGTATCAAATCGGTTCATTAAAAGACTGGAATTCAGAACAAATTCAAAGTGCTAGAAAATAATATACATATACTACAGCCAGATGTACCCCACTCTCCCATTTGTGTTTGAGTAGAGACTAGGCAAAAAGAAAAAAAGTGAGTCATTGTTTAATTTACTATCAGAGAAACTAGACGATAAGCTGCATTTGATTATCTTCGAAATGAGTCAATAATAATCTAGCAGCAGTGGTTTTCGTTTTTGTTTGCTATTCTGTCGAGAGGCTCTTTCTACATTTCGTAATAAAGTCGTTACAACAGGCCATGCGGTTATACGCAATTTCATGGAATAGTGCCGAAGGGTGACTGTACGTAAAAGCTATAAAATGATAAAAGATAGAGAGATGGACATGGGAATCAAATTTGGATGTGAAGTAAGTACGAGTGAAATCACATTTTACTTGTAGATTTTGCTTGTTAAAATATCCGGGTTGACTGTACATTGTATCGTAATATACGATCGGTAATAGTAAGAAAGGACGATACTAGTTAGATTCGGAACGACTACCCTCATCAGAAAGCTATCAGCTCCGAGTTACCCTCTCATTAAATCGGAGAAAAAGCAAATAGCCCCTGCATTTTGTAAATGTATTTGCACACATAAAATATTGTGTTCATTTACTTCGATAGGGAGGGACCGGTACGTGTTCTCGTCACATAAACTTGTAATCTTTCTGATTCAGAGACTAATGGAGAGTTGAAGATGCATCGTAGGATCAAATACCCGCGGACCTCTGATTATCATCATCCCTATGTTTGTCGTTTGTCTTCTATCTTTTAAATATTTTGTTTGTACGACAGCTTACACACAAGCTTTATAGCATCCTGAGAGTGTACACAGCTCTTGAAGTTTTCCAAACGCATCAAAATGAGAGCGCATGTAAACCATACACCACGTAGTTTTTATTGGAAGCTTTTGAATATCAAGTTGAAATTTTCAATCCAAGGTTGATACATTTCGCACAAAATATTCATATATTGTAAACCATTTCATGTTTTCTCTCTCGATTTGTGCTTTCATAAGCATTTTAAGATGTAGCTGTGTCAGAAGAACTTGATAATTGACAACATGACTTGTATTTTTGGAATTCCTACATAAAGCTTATAATATTTTAGGTTGGAATCTGGAAAACATTGTGCGCATATGTGACGAAAATAAAGGCGAACATATTGATGAAAAACTAAGTTGATTAATGATAGAAACAGAAACAAAGCCAAGAGTACAATATGAAAGCATCATGTGGCTATAAAGAACCGTTGTATGTAATTGTAGGGTTCACCTGGTTTATATACGCACTGTTGTTAATTTCATGTTCGCTTCCTGGTACAGAAGTACCCACAAGTCTTTTATTCCTCTTTTAATTATATTATTTCCTCGTGTATTCCATCTCTGCAATCTGCACCGAAATGAAAGCACTGTGAGTGAGCAAAGTGAAAGTAAATAAATTAAATGAGAAATCTTTCAAAGATCATCATATTAAATTATTGTCCTGTGTTCCCTAAACTTTCATATCAATTCTAAAGTAGATCCTAAATATAATGAAACCATACCCAAGCATTCCCTTCATCATCTCTGAAATATTATAAGGTACATACTGCTCATTGTCAGTTGTACACACGTCATCAAGGATTCCAATAAAGTCTCATTAATTCTTACTAAATGGGATATATAGGAGTGGAGAACTTTTGAAAGAATATAATAGATACTTACATACTTTCAAACTCTAGTAATAGCTTCTGTCGGTTTTATTCAAGTGCTTGTACTTGTGTGTACAAGGGATCTTGTTGCTGTGCTGAAAGCATTTTCTCCGCATTTATTTAATGTTGAAAAGTGACTTTCATTTCGTTCTTTACAAAATTGCTCTTGTTTCATTCATTGACGTTCCGTTTGCATGGTAGACCAGTCGGGAACAAGGGATCGTGGCGTTGGTTGGCAGTGTTATTCCCGTAAAGTTTCATGAATACAACTTCACAGAAAAGAAATATGTGCAACAATAGATTAAAGCCCCCTACTTATATTAACCATATAACATTCATATGGTTTCAACTTCCACCGTGTAGGATAAAGTGTCATTCTTATGATATGATATTGCATCCACTCACACTTGAAACTACTCTTCTACCTAAGCACTTGCATCAACCCGAACTATTTAGATTTTATTACCAACCTTTTCCCTTTCTCCCGGGAAAGATGCTTGCAAAAGTTATTTCCCCGTATGTCAACTTAATTGCTTTTGATTGTCTTTTATGAGCTTTCTCCAGACCAGGAATGCATTCTCTTTAGCAGTGGACAATTAAATGCGTGAATATTTTAATGTTTGAATTTCCCAATTTAGGCGAACATTATGGAGATTATTCTCGTTAATTGAACGTTGCGAGAATATACAGGAAGGAGGTTAATGAGTACATCAATGCATAATTACACCAAATCAAATGCAATAGTGGTTTTTATTTCCCCAGCCAATAATCTGACACTGCATAGGTGTATTTTATTACAAATTAAGAGTTGGTTAGATCACCATTGAAGGTGAGATGAAAATACAAATATACATAAGTAATTGCTACAGTAAATCAAACAGTGACGCCATCCCCTGTGATGTATTTACATACGTGTTTCTTATTCTTTCTCATAACTTACTCTTCTTCCTTCTTCGTTGGAAAAATGTCCTTGTCTTCCATCACAAGTTCTGTATAATCCTATATAAAAATAATTCCATGAAGATACAATGATAGCAGCATAAATATTTAATACACATTTTGCTGTTGAATTGTCTACCTTTGCAGTGATTTTACGTAAAGCATGGTGAAAGTAATTGGATAAATCGGAGAACGATGGCCTTTGGGTGGCATTTGTTTCCCAACATTTTGTCATCATGTCTTCATAGCTAAATAATATCAAGCGTAAGAGCGTAAACAAAATACATTACACAGGTTGGTTTTCATGTTGTAAGAAATTAATATATGTATGTATAAGAGTACTTACATATTAGCTGGAGCATACGTGGGTTTCATCAGCCGGAATCCCGTTTCCAATTTTTCGACAAAATCTAAAGTCCAGGACAAACCAGTATATGGCACTTGTCCAAGTGAAAATATCTTGTATAATACAATACAAATTACATTAAACTAAACCGTTCATCTCCAGCATATGTTGTATGTACATAAAATATTAGTCGAAATATATTATGTTCATGAGTTAAAGAATTCATAGATGACATAAATTTATATGTTTGTGGCATAATATATGTTTGCATACCTCAAACAAAAGCACTCCGTACATCCATACATCCGAAAATGTCGAAAAGTCATTCTCTCTTAACGATTCTATCGCCATCCAACGCCAAGGAAGTGGCTCCTATGAGAGATAGAAAGTTATTCATTGCATTTTGAAATTCTGTGTTCATTTGCTGAATTAAGTTGCAGGTTAGAATTGATGTCCAATGGACATGCTTTCATATAAATATTTTAAACTTCTGACTATAATTTGATCAATCAATCATATTGATATTAAAAATAAGCAGTATTAACTACTGTTTCGTCTCACCTCTTTCTTTTTTATGTAATGTATGTAGCCATACATTTTTCGCGACAGGCCGAAATCTGATATTTTAGTAAGCTTTGCATTAACTAAAAGAATATTTCTTGCCGCTAAATCGCCATGAATGACCTTCATGAAGAGGAAATAGTTGACAAATAATTAAACCATACTTGTAGTTGTCAACAAGTAAATACATTTATCATAAACATTTCAATAAATTTAACCTTTTTGCTCGCAAGAAATTCCATGCCTTTTGCAATCTGATGGGCGTATTGTAGCAAATGTTTAAACGTGAGCGTGTGCGCTTCTAAGGGGCTAAAATTTGAGTCACCAAATTATATTCAAACACGTTATTCGTATTATGTAGACGTATTTCATTAGGTAGATATTAGGTATACATTAAGAAACAATCAACTCCTTTTGAAAAATTACTTACGACTTTCCGTATTTCTCTTCATTATCGTCAGAATCAGAGTTTTCGTTCTTCCCTTTAATTTCTTCTAAAGATAAGTAATTATTTTTATTGGATCGTAAAAATTTTTCCAAATTCCCCAAAGGACAGTACTCCATAAAGACATACAAGTTTCCTGCAGAAATATGAATATTAAAGGTGATTGCTTATACGTTAAATGTTATGCTAATACCGGTCATATCATGTTGTGGTAATTTTAATTCTTATTAAGATAGTGTTAATGGAATGATCGCAGTGTAATCAAACCATTTCTTGGTGAAGCGTTGATTGTTGTTTTAACATTTTAGGAACACTAACCTTTATGGAGGTTCTTGGTGTGAGCACCTTCCAAATTAACAATAAAGTCGTGTCTACCAATATGACACAAGATTTTTATTTCTCCCAACAATGATTGCAAATACTCCTTTGTTGCGTCCTGTTTCACAGTTTTAGCAGCAACTATTTTCCCTTTACACATCGCTTTATATACGATCCCATATGCACCAGCACCAAGGCATTTGCTATAATCTACATATAAGGCAATGGGGAATGAAAGACATACTATAAAAAAGTGACAACTAATGACTGATTTATACACAAAATATTAATCGGGTACCAATAACATATTCAGTGGGGGGCATCTCAAAGTCATTATTATATGGCTCATCTGCAAAATTCTCCTCAACATATTCACTTAATCTTGGAGTCGGAACCTGCGGTCTCATGGAAGATATCCTCCCATACTTGAACTGCTTTATCTCAGAAGGTGACAAAATGCTCTGAAATTAAAATCAGTGCGTTGTAAGACAAATAACGCACCATTAATATGATGTAACATATGCCATGTAGTATTATGATTTAACGCACAACATTGTTTCGGCGATATCTGTAGAAAAAATATGTCAAAAGGAAAACCGTCAAACTAGAAATGGCAACTATGAGTAAGGCTGCCCACAATGGAATAGAAGTTAGCTTTCTTTTCCTGTGTCGTTCATCTGAAAAGTTATTGTGATACTTGACTTTAGATTCTGAACTAACATTCACTAGTAGTTGGCCAATCCCGTAGTCATATATAGTACCGACTTACTATTCAAACATTCCGTGATGTTCCAGCCCAGCACTCCTCGGCGACAATCATTAACTGCTATTTGGGGCCATATTTCAAGTCCCTTAAGTTCGTGTATTGATTTGATACATTTTATGTCATCAGTAATGTCATCATCCAAAAGATCTAATTCATTAAGTACAATGTTACAAGAACTTGATCTTTTTGATCTGATGGTGAGCTTGAAGAGATTAGTATACATATCAATGAAAATTTTAACTGATCAATTTATTTTACTAAAACAGTCGATTTTACATCCATTCCACATGCAAGTACCGAAATCTTTGTCTTCAGGTGTGTTGCACCAATCATTTGGGATCTACAGAATTATAAATATGCGCGTACTCCATACTATGAAAATGTCTACATTATAATTTTGAGAAGGTGATTAACTTGGTACCTGAAATATGCCAAGAGTATATTGTTGACAGTCGATCGATTGATTACCGTGAAAATAAGATGTCTGTTTCTTAATGGCAGAGCAGTTTCGGTTGCTCAGTTCCTCAGCAAGGCAAACCACTTTTTAAAATTTTCAAATGAATTAGACATCTCTCGTCAAGAATTTTAATGTATACTATACCTAATTAAAATCCTTACATTGATCCACGAGATCTGTATCAATATCAGAATCGTCCAGTTGTGAGGCAAGTTCACATTTGTCAATAATTTTGGAATTTGCAGGCATTGGAAATCTCGAGAGAAGAACAAACACACAAGTAGCAAGGCATCCTCTTAAGGCAAAGTGAAAGTATACCCGCTTCCCAGTTAAACACATTTCAAATTTTTTTGAAGTTCTTGTTTCAAAAATCACTAGTTTTCTTGGAAGTACAGAAACAGCGTTTAGAGAAACTCATTCGTATGAATGATACTGAAAATAAATTCGTCTGAAGAAGTCAACCACATTTTGCTGTCGTCAGTGAAATGGAGAATGATGCCGTGACGCAATATCCGCTATATATAGTTCATTTGTTGGTTTTTACCATAACCGAAATAGATGTAATGTACATATAAGGTCCTTAAGATAGCGAGTACCATTACGATTTATGAAAAACCACAAATACCATATTATGTGTTTGTGCCCAACGATATTTTTCCTTTCCCTTTAAAAATACAAGTGTAATTTGATGCAATTGTAATTACTGTAAATACATATTGACTGACTGATTTGTTGTTGTTTATATTAATCATAAGTCACAGCTAATGTTTTTCAGAATTTGCATGTTGGTGACACATTGTCTTACATACTGCAATATAGAAGCTAGCTATTTCACTGTAGCATTTAAAAATATATTTACTTTTAATAAATAAAACATACATAGTATTATATTTACGTCTCTTCCCACGGCCGGCACTTTTATTTTTGTGATATTCGGTGTCGCAGGTATTTTGGCAACGAACAGTGCAACAATTCTCATTCAGATCAAAGCTGGGCGAAGAAATCAAGCACCCTTCCATCCATCCAAAAACTTCCCGCTCCCATCCATCCACCCTTCCATTGGTTCGGAATGCCCCGCAAGTAGTTCCTAACATACAAAATTCTAACTCGTTCTAAATATGAAAGAAAACTCATGCCCCGTTTGAATTAACGTTGAAATATGAAAAGTATGTGCGTAAATAAGCAATGAAATGAACAAAAAACAGTCAAATCCCATGTTTTTGTAAGTATTACTCGAGTAAATTTAGTAAAATATTGCTTGCCACAGCCCTTCCCTTCTTTACCCTACCGGTGCCTCGTTTTACTCCCACCCTTCCCTCCACCCTTCCATCCGATGGTTTGAAAATAACGACCCTTCCATCCACCCTTCCATCCGATAGCTTGAAAATACCCACCCTTCCATCCATCCCTCCATCCGATCGACCGAAAACACCGATCCCTCCATCCATCCGCACCCTTCCACTGGGTGGATGGATGGATGGCGCCCACCCTTGATTCAGATGCTTTACTCTGCGTTATGCACTTTTCCGGCCGACCTGTCAACCCTAAAGAGACTGGAGTAACACCCGAATGATAAATAGCTTTACAGGTTCCGGCTCGTTGACGAATGGCGTCCGTACCCAAACAATGCATTATGCGTGGCCACTTGCCGTAACGTAACAGCATTTACGTTACTCCCCAAAACTGTAATACCTTTTGCCAAACAAGAAACATCCGTGTGCCTTGAAGCGAGCACTCGCATCATTGGAAATGGATTCATGGGACTGCGTAAACACACTTTTGCAATTCGTCCCTTCAAAGAGGCAATGTAATACGAACTTTGGATCAACTCTACTTGGCACATGCTTTCCTATACACGAATTCGAATATAAATTTAAATATGAACCATTTCATTATCTTTAATTCCATAAGTCAGTCATGCTGATTCTGTGCGTGCTGTCCACATTACGAAATGAAATAAAAATCAAAATTTTTGGTTGTAACTCTTTGAGACTCAAATGGAATATTATACACAATCTTATTAATGGTTGCTCATAATCTAATCCTCCAACTGCCAAAAGCACACATTATTTACTGACTGAAAAATTACCCACTTGTCAGAGAGTGTCATTGCATTAAGTAAACAGGCAGTAACCCAGTATACGTATGCACAACTATTGCCGTCTTTTTCCACCATTTTCATTCTGAAAAAAAATTGTTTATTGTTATATGCAGCAGTTTTGGTCGGAACTTTTTTTGAATCACCAAATTTCTGAGTAAGCACACACTACTTAAGCCATAAACTAGACCAAAAAGTTGTGTAAAAGTGCAGGTTCCCTTGAAGATGTATCATATCTGTCTAGTCTGTTGTGTGAGTGCGTTATTGTTGGTGCGTAGCGTTGTGCATTATGAGAATTCTCTACACTGTTTCCTTCTACTCGCCCGCTACCATGCGAGGGGTAAAAAGTAAATGGAGTGAACAGGAGTCGGGCTGGCGACGACGGCGAGAGCGACGGGATGTCTTATGCTTTGGCAGGGTGGTTTTTGCCATGATCATTATTTAAAGCATATAAAATCGGTTTTATTCAAGTACCGACCATAATGCAACCGTATGCCAGGGAGGCTGCAGGAAAGTTATTTATGATGATATTGTTTTGGTTTGCAGGAAACATACATTGCGGAAAGGGTGCTGTTGGAGCACTTAGGACCAAAAATTGTCTCAGCTTGTATGAGCCTTTTTTGTATATCCATGCACTCAACCACACGCTACATCTCTACGCACACCGACCGTACTCATAATGATCAGAGTCCATAAATCTGAATTTGGATGAACAGTTCTTCATCTTATACTGCTTGATGTCTGAGTACAAGTGCAGGCCTTTTCCCATCGCTTTAAAGTCATTACTTGTGCTGTTTTTATTGAAATTAAAATTACTAGTGTGAGGTAGCGTTTGTTTGAGATAAAATGGCAGACGTCGTAAACACATCAACATCATAATGACAGGCTAATGGATTTTAATAGAGGACAGACCCGGCATTGTCAATGAACTGTGTTTGACAGAACAGATAACAGTCAATATACTTCATGATTTACGTCTGCATTTTATTATTATTATTGAATATACTGATTATAAAATTAAATGGGGAAACATCGTTGCTCGATATTATGTAATTATGAAATAATTGAAAGCATTCGTGTTTACAGGCTTCATTAAATATGACATTGGAGAAGAGAGAATGGGATCATGATGGAATAAAACCAGAGTGGAGTAACACATTCAATATTTAAGGATAATAATAGCATACCTAATTACTACTTAATAGGTTATCATTGAAACACTTATCTGTGACGGCTGAATGTTGACTTATCATCCCATACAAGAAAATAATTACAAAATTGATATAATGCAAATACTATCAGTAGGGCAGGCGTCTACTTTTCAAGATCAATTTTACCTATGTATAAATTGATCATACATTGTTCATGTGATTAATAATCAAACGATAATAATGTTGACAAGTGGTTTTCTACAAAAGTAGCAAATCCATTTCGGTTGTATTGATTTTTAAGTGTATGCTTTAAGGACGTGTTTCTTCGAAACTAGGCATTTTCTACATGCCTGCATTTCTTTGCACAGATCTTTTATGCAACTAAGAGATTAAATAACCAAGATCATTGACCATTTTCTACTGGTCATGTCCAAACTTTCAGATTTCAACGTAACTACCTATATGAGTTTGCATTATAATAATAGTAATAGTATGTATGCATATGGTTTATTGGCTTCTAGTCGTAATTGCTATATAGGTGAAAGCACTTTGAAGAACAAGGATTTCGGTGGATGAGAAGAACGGACAAACACAATAACACTTAAATAATTAATTACTTCCGTCACTTCTGCCTACAATTATTATAACCTTGCATAAAATGGGAATTCAGTTTGAACGATACACAACATTCCAAAGTGCCGACAAACAATTCACAAGCTTATTTTCTTAGCGTTTTTGTTCCATTTCTAAAGGTTCTATTTTCATCAAAACATCTCTGCACAATGAACAAGTTTGCAATTTCCGTTTTCATTACCAGTGTCATAGCTGTTTCAGTGGGGCTCGACTGCTCTAATGTCGTCTTCAATGTACAGCAAGGTCTGCTGAATTGGCGGGGAGAAATTAACTGGACAGTCCCTGTTTCCACAGGTCCTTCTGGATGGACACTAACATTGTTTTTTGATCAAATCTTTACCGGTGTAGGGGTAAGGCAGTCAAGGAGCTATAAATCTACTAGTGTTTCTGTAGGAGATTTGGTTGCTATGGCATTCAAAATCGGTATGTAAAATTGCTATGGTGATTTTTGATAATCAATCGTACATATTTATCTGATAGGTCTGGGACGGATTTGTATCTTACAACGGAACTGAAAAATGGGCAGAAATCCGTAATAGGAATTCATCAGACGCCGAATTGGTAGCCGGTGACCTCAAATCAATTACATTCAGGGTTAACTACGGCCGAGATATTCCGATACCTCAAGTTATTTCGCTGCGATTTCAAGACATTGAGCTGTGCAGCTAGGTAGGGATGAGGATCCTTACAAATCGATAAAAGATGCTAACTGAAATAAAGTAAAATAATTCTTAGAATTTCTTACTGTTTATGCATTTAAAATACGGTAGTAAAAATTTCATGAATTAAAACGAATCGAAAATACGTATGCTGTGATTTTTTTAAAAATGTAATCTTATTGTGTAATATTTGTCAATGCATTCACTTGATAAAAAAAAAGATTTGAGAAAGCAAATAAAACTCAAATTCGTCCTCTCATATGCCTCTTTTACTGCCATGCATAAAACTCCAAGTTCTGTTGTCTTTTCAAACAAAAATTCAATTTCCACCATCATCATTTTTTCCTTCTCCCCCTTTTCATGTGCATTATTCTTACAAACTGAGAACTCTAAAAAAGCTCGTCGTTGGAAAAATAACACCTGCCAAACTATAATAATCTCATTTGATTTGCTCTCAAGAATGGTACTCAAGAAAATATATAGTGATGGTTTGGTAAACAAAGTATGTCGTATAAAATATAAAAAACTTGGTGAAAGCACGGATATTGTGTTTATTCGATGAATACCATATAATTTCAAAACAATTCGTCTCGGAACATCCTGCTCTCTTTTTCACAAAGCTGGTCTTTACATTGATAGATTATGATTACATATTGGTTGGCAGAATAAAATGCAGTTTTACAACGCTGTTCTATATACATATACCCTTCCAGGAAGAAACAAAGCGTAATGTGCATACTTTCCCCTTCTCGCATCATTCCTCAGAAAATGTAGCAACATTGCTCGGTCTCAAAACTATTGTTTGCCAAGAGGGAAAGAAATCCAGAGAACTTGATTCCCCGTTTGCCCTTCTATTTTGCCTCATCATCAAAATGTTTGCATGCTTCGAATGGCAGCCTACTTGAACATCCCTATAATAATTTGGAACGTGAACGTATGCCTTTCTTCGATGCTTACACTGCACTAGGTTTCCATTTCATTGTGAAAGGGAACTCGAGCCGACATGCATATTATTGTATGTTGCTGCTAGCATGACAAAAATACTTATGATGAGAAAAAAACTAACCTAGTAAAATAAGAAAATTATGAGTAGTTTTTGAAGCATTTCCATTTTTCAAGTAAGGTAAGTTTTTAGATGCTTTTGTCGTCTGTTTGGTCAAACTCTTGTCATGTCAAACAAACATTTGAGTTTTCCCATAAATAATTGCTTCTCGTCTGGTAGATTCATTTGGACAATTTTATCTGTTGGCTGATGTGTTACGAGATTATTCGTAATGAATAACAAATAAATACAAAATACACATGTTTTACGTGATTTTGAACATGTATAGTTCAATATTTTTATTCAGATAGTAAGATCCCACACGTTGAAATCTGCAAGCTACATAATTTTATACTTTTACAAAAGAGGACTCATGTGAAAATTTTACGAGTACAGATTCAGTAGCAAATGTAAAATTGTAAAAGTGAGATAGGTATTAGTACACACCACAACTACAATACGAATACGAGTATTTTTATGTACAGAAAAGTATTTACATCAATATAATATAGTGTTTATCACAAGTACCATCAAACACCAACATAAAATTCACAATTTCGAATGAAAACTTTTTTTTTAAATGTAACCTATTGAAAGCTGAATAAATTACGAAAGTTACATTAAGCGACTTTATATGTCAGTATTGTTACGTCATGGTCAACAAATGTAAAAATGTTATGATTATCTTATATGATACATGGATTATTTACAAGTTTGAAAATGTACAGTGTTTTATCCTAACATTCTGAAATCCCCCAATAAGAATTAATCGTGACTGACTGTAAATCGTCTTATAAAACAATTAACATTTGTTCGATTGTTGAAATGCCATTATTATCAACATACATTACGATACGACTTTGTTTTATAATATGGACTCATTTAACTCAATAAAAGTTTAGAACCATGCAAAAATCTACTTCATAAAGTAAAACGAAGATCATCGCCACTACAACTTAAAACTGTTGGGATTGATCCCAATCCCTCCTGTCAAACATACTGGGCTAGCTGTGCATACAAAACTTGTAATTCTGGGGTTATTTGAGTCCATTTCGGTCTATCATCCGGATCCCATGTCCAGCAATTTGTCATTGTAGAATACCTGTGTGGGATAACAACAATCAACTTATTGAGTAAATGTGCCAACTCGTATTGAAAGCTGTAGAAATTACTGTGCAGATAAATCCAAGAACTTACAGCTCATCAGGACAGTTGACTGGTTGAGAGAGACGATAGCCCATTTTTAAAAATGAAAAAAGATCCGCATGGTCGATTTCCGCGTACGGCTGTTGCGCCAACGTAGCCAACTCCCACAATAATACTCCAAACGACCACTGCAATCAAGCAAAAATATGATATTGGTACTTAAATTGACACTATAAATTTAAAACGTGCGCTGTATGGTACAATGAAATCAGTATTCAACACCATTTGATTTGAAAGCGGATTGTACATTAACTAGGTACATATGTATTACATTAGTACGAATTGAGCGTGAGCAAATCCTGTAGCTGTATTAAACCGTCAAACATGCAGCACAAAAAAAACTAATCTGTATAATCTCAAAACTTCTTTACCATATCGGCAGCAGCAGAGGAACGTGGTTGAACAATGGCTTCTGGTGGCATCCATTTGACAGGTCGGCTCTCCGCCTCAGCCACCCAGTGATAGTCATCAGGAAATAAGTCTCGTGACAATGCGTTGTCGGACACTTTGACAATCAGCTTATCATCAACCCTGTATAGTGCAAATGGAATAAAAACGGAAGAGATTAGAAGTGTCTTAACAAACTGTACGGAGAATCTTTAATGAATATCCTAATACGAGGGCCGGCAAGTTCGAAGAGGACATTAAGTAGTGGGGATTATAACCGCATACGGATCTCTCTTCTACATAAAAAGATTTTGCTTCTCATTGATTTGCTATGCAGTCATAACCACATCGGCATACCCAAAGTTCAACGCAATCTTGGGTTTGTCCCGCAAAAAGGCTTGGCAAACGCATCACAATATCAGGATGGCATCTGATAAATATCTTAATCTAAAGTGATGCTGTAGTGAAATCGTAAATGCATCAACGTGTATCTGTATAGCAAGTTTGAATTATATAAGTAGCGAAACCCATCCCGCAAATGTTTATCGGTTCGACTGTTAAGACGGTGTGGGTGTATCTCTGAAATGGTTTTGACCTCGTCAAATCCATTGTGACACTAAAGAAGGGTAATTCTTTCTTCGCTACTTTTGTAGACCTGATATTATGCCTTCATTTTCTTTAAATCCTAAAATTTAAATTCAGTTCGGTATTGATTGACAGTGCATTAAAGTAGCATACTTGACTCTCCAGAACTACGTATATCCGAAAGCTTGTACATTTTTTATACTTCTTTAGAACGTCTTAACTTGAAGACGAAAAATCTGTTAATGCATTATAAATATACATTAAGTATATCGAAGTCTAATTGAAACTAAAAACACGGAAACTTGTTCAATTCTTGAATAAATGCATTGGAATTAAAACAATACGCACTATCTTAGTTCCGTAAAAGTTCAACACTGGGCTGTCTTGTGAAAATGAAAGTTACTCAAAGTAAAAGTAGATGAAAGCATAAAAGTCTCAACCAACCAAACGGAATACAAACAATATTATAATACAGAGGAATGAGGAATAATGATTTCCCCTTTTCATTTCCTGATGTCTTGCCACCATTTTTATATGAATACCGAATACAACTCAAACTTTTACTTTCATTTGTTTGCTAAGTTCGTCACATAGAGTATAAACAGTCAGCCAGACGTATTTCTTTATCCCTTTTTAGTTTTGCAGGGAAACCCTAGTAGTTTTTTTTCATTTGTTTACGGCTGAACATTTTCTCAGGAAACTTTACACGAAGACCAAAGTCAGATTCAGTTTGCATTTTCCTCTCCTACCAAAATGATCATCCGGGTGAGTAAACTCGTATTTCTCTCTGCATTTCTAAGTCTGTATCCTTTATCCTTGGACTTGTACAAGTCAACAATGCAGTCGCTTTCACTTGCCTGTGAATGCGTACTGTACGATGTACAATATTTCAATACTGCTAGGAAATCACGAACTAAAAGCATGCACACATTTTATTATGCAGCCCTACCGAGGATAATAGAAATTTCTTTGTGTAGTCATCAACATCATAGTTTCATCACCAGCATCACATTCACATTTCACTTCCTCTTCTACAAAGAAAGCCCTGCAATCTTGTTTAGCAAGATGACACTATTTTATAAGTTTACATTCCGTGTAAACACACTCTGATTGTAAAGGAAATCTTGGTTTGCGTGGCAAATCCTTGAGTCAAGAAAAAACAAGAAAAGCCATTCTCTCAATAGTAGAACTGGAGAGAAAAAGTCAAGATGATGCTTTGATGATGATGGCGTCAAGGCTGCGATGTTATGTTTTCATTGCAACTGTTGGTCTTCTACGAAAAAGTTGTATAATGTTCTGTGCGTGAGGTTTTGGAAAGTCGTAGAAAAATGTGACTTGCTCTCGGAGCTAGCATAATATAAATTGAAATGATGAATATTATACCGTTTCGTGCCTTTGTCTCAAGTTGTATACCTACCTATGCTTATAAACGAAAATAAACTATTTGTCTTTCTTTCTCCGATTTTTAGTTTCTAGTAATGTTCATGAGGGCAAACACCCGGGTATGAATGAAAGAACGTGGGAAGGTAAAATAAGAGATTTTTATTGTTAGACTTTATCCTTTCATGCATGCTACATAGTTTATTATAGGGAATGATGTGTCACGAAATGATATCAATAGAAATAAGCTTCTTTCAAAATGGAAGCCCAACAAAGCACGTATATTGCAGCGTCGTATTTCAGAAGAATAGAAGAATAACAGGTCATTATTTTATGTTTTATATATGTACAATGGTCGAACCTATTTCCAACTGCAAACAGTACGTTATCAAAAACTTTGTTGGTGAATAGTGAAAACTTGAATTTATAAGAAAGCAAAAAATGGCTGTTTGGAAAAACGCAGTGGTAAAAACTGGAGACAGCTCAGCATGAAACCGAAAATTACCAACAGATTCGTTCCTACATACCAGCAGAAAAAGGTCTGATTTCACTCGGCGTGCGCTTCCATTAACTTTTCAAACATAAACTTGCAATGGCTAGTAACTTACGGGTTGTAGGTGCTGTCATTGCACCCTGCAATGCACTACTACCAGCATCAATGCAGGTAGATACAGACAGAGAGAAAGAAAGAGAAAATTGTGTGTAAAAGATTTGTCGAAACGAGATGAAGGTTAAATCCCTGGACTATCATACACGGTATGATAGCTTGTTCGTTAAGGGAAATAAGAAAGAAACTGTACAACCATTTCGGTTCGGGTTCACAGAGTTTTTTTTTGGGATATGGGGGTATATTATATATGTATATATAGTAGTAGATACAAACAATAATGTTACTTACACACAGCTGCGAGCGGACACGTCACGATGAAACACATTTTGTCGATGAAGGAAAGAAATCCCACCCGCAATTTGGATAGCCATATGAACTATTTCTTGGGTTGTAATTGGCCTGCCAGGACCAGACCGACAGCGTTGAAGGAATCTGCAATAAATGACAAAAAACGAGCTCATGAGATCACGCAGAAAGGAAATGGGAAGCGGTTCTTTTTAACTTGCAACATTGTGTCATATTATGAAAGTACTGCATGTCATGCTGAACTCCTGCTCAATTACATCTTTGTAGAAACCAACAAACCCCACGAAACAAAAGTTTTGCTAAAAAGGGTGATATGCTCCATTCAGTCCGCTATCAACCAACACATCTTCACAACTCCACAAAAGTGCTCGTTAAATGGAAATGCAATTTTGACAGTTTTATTGTATATTATTTGTACCACTGTGTATTGTACAATGAAAAAACTGCAGTGGAGAAATGCGTGCATGATATTAATATAAAATGCCCTCATAAAGTAATATGCACATGGCCCATACTCCTCAACTGTCATCTCACTTAACACATTCACCAAACCAACAACCGCATCAACCAACCAGTAGTAGTACATGCATAAGTATTACAAAGTACAATGGGTTCAATGATGCTTGTCTTTGTGCTTCCCAAAATTATTTCATTACATTAACAAGGGCTACTACTTACACTATACCATATGGAATAAAACAAACGCAAAACAAAAAAAGTAACATGGAAATACTACCACTAAAATAATTTCAAGGGAAGCAGGAAAAAGGGTTAAAATAACTTAACTATGAGCATCACAAGGAAGGGAGAATCCCAATTCATATTTCCTTATCGCTGCGTGTAACAGCTAATCCATCAAAAAATGTGATCTCACATATATGAAAATTTTTACAATAAGCCCAATATTATATCTGGTTGATTTAGCTCTTCTTTCTGTTACAAAATTCCTCGAAATAAAATGATTGATACCATTTTCCGATAACAGCAATAATGCTTGCATTTTTGCTTGTTCAGTTAAATCCAAACTGTTACACTAGTACCGCTCACTACTGTTTACTAACATCAGTGAATGGGATCATATAAGAAAATAATATAATACGCTGCAAATAGGACCAGCAGGAAAAGTACTCGCATATATCAGTAATTTCTTTCATGTAAATCCTCCCCCTCTCAACTTTGTCGTTGTGACTGCACACAATGGGCACAGAACGAGCGTTTTATGAGAAAATGCCAGACTTTTTAATGCACTCCTATTTATGAATGCACATTCATATTATGGATTCATTCATGATAGCATACATCCTCCTCCTGGCCATATTCTGCTTTAAAATTAGCTTTTTAAGCCAGTGCAATACAGTACTGGTTGGGAAAATATGCATGAGCTACCATAATTTTCATTGAGAAAACTGAAAAATGCACTTTCGTATCTGTCTTCTGAATCAAATTAAAAAGCACATTCTTATATTGCGTATCACTTTGACATGCTAGACTAATAATAGCTTACAAACGACCAAAAATGGCTTCATCTCATAATTTTTAAGTACAACAACGATATATACATGTCTACCTATATACTCATTTGACTTTGAATTTCGATGATGAGCTTTCTAGCTGACAATAATTCTGGGTGAGCAAGCAAAAAAGCAAAAGTGAGGGAAGGCTACAACAATGCGCTCTATGAATCCATTCTGCATTTTGTTTTTAAATGCATAACTACTTTGAATAATAGTTCGATCATAATAATAATGTGCTGCTTTCTTACTGGCAGTTGTTTTTTAACTAGATTGTACGTTTTTATGTATATAATATGTACATTGGACTTTAGTGAAGAAAAACGTATGCTTGCTTTTCCGGGCTCTTCTTTCTTATTTTTGGGGGCCTACACAATTGAATATTTCTATTGTTTAGAAGAGAGATACAAACAAGTGAGGAAGTAATATATGCAATTGAGGGTTTTCTCTTGAGAGAGAAACGACATCTGACACGATCCGTAACACTATAATGGTTTGAATTTAATGCGTTGCATCAATAATTACTATAATGTATAGACACACAGTTACAAGACTTCCTTATGCACTTCCGTTATTACAATTTTGTCATATGCTTGCAATACTATGTTCATACAAGAAAAAATGATTCGTGGATAGCGAAAGGCCAAGGAGAAAGGAAAACCATTAAGAATTAATATGTCATGATGATACATTATATGCAATGCTCCGTGTTAATGCTTTTTGGTTTCTGGCTCGTGGCTGCGCCTGTTTTCACCATTATTATTATTATTATGCATTATGAACATTACGATTACACTTTTCTACCCTTTCCATCATGAGTGTTGCCATTTCCAGCGAAAGTATCAGTGTCACGTTATTATTATTATACTTGCCTTTTCAAGTTGCGGAACCCATCATCAGGATAGATGAGAAACGGTGGAACACGCTCTTCAGCTGCCACCCCAATGACAGTATACACGTGTTTATGGACCATACCCACCAACGCCAATCCTTCATGAAGTAGCAAAGCCATTTGAACTGGAGATGAATGATCTGTACAAACAAGAGATTTGAAAAATAAAGTAATAACCTTAATACCTACCTTGTTATTACATATATATTACATATCGCACTGTAAGCGAGAGTATTTCAGTTAATTGATTTTTTTCAACTTTGAACAAGACATGGTACGTTGTTGACGAAGGTGAAATCGTGTTTGTTGATTGTTGTATCGATCGATGACTAACGTCCAAAAAACACTAGAGAAATAATTCGCAGAAGTATAGTTTCTTAACAGGCAAGTCAACAAACTCAGAGCAGCAAAGCTAATTGACATGAAAAGCAAATAAATCCTAGAAATTAGGCAACTACCTCGTCTTGCTTGTTTATTGTCAGAGCAGTGGGTACCTACTCAGACATATTTATTGAAGAAACAAAAAGAAAAATGAACTACTATGCATTGACAAACTGAGATTTCTCAAACTCAATCTTAGGCCAAACAAAAGCTGGTCAATGGAACATAAGAGGATTACACCGTAAAATATAAAGCATATGGCAATACAAAATATAATTATTATGGCGATTACGAGCTAAACAAACAGAAGATTTTGGCTATGACACAAAGAGAGACAGAATTAGTGTTTTCTAGACTGCCAGCCCTCCACTGAAAAACACCTCCAGCAAACCCATAAAACATTGATGATATATAGAAGATTAGAGGAAAAGTCTATGGAGGAACCAACTTAAGAAAAAAAATTAAATCTCTGACTGTGAAAGCCCAGCTCGTTACCCAAGGATGAAATTAAAAAAGCTCGTAAAAGCACACTTTACTACGCTGACAAAGTTTTCTTTTACTGCCATTTCCCAACAGCAAACGTGCATTTATATATTACGAGGATTTTCTTATTGTTTTGGTGTGTCATCCCATTGTCACCCCTGCTGTTCGTAATAAGCGAGTTCACAGTGTCAACTATCTGCCATGAAAGAAATTGCGCTTCCACACACATAATGAAATATATAATTGCTTTAATGAGGTATAGAACAACAATGCTGGAATACCACGAGGGATTTGCGAGCTGAATAGTACAGACCAAACAAAATAGTGTCGCATTTTGAGAAGCAGCATATACAAAAAATGCTCGTAAAGAGACAAGCTTGCATTCTAGTTATTTTTAGGAAATCACTATACGGCGCTTTCAAGTCATTACTTTCGTCTTTTATGAGGAATAAAACTTTTTTTTCTGGGTGAAAAACACAGCTTAAAAATGTTAACAAAACGCACATGTTGAGTGTGTACATCACAACGTATGTGGAATTAGATTACCTAGAAAAGCATCAGCTTTGCTATATGAGTATGATGGCTGTGTAGGAAGTTATCAAAGAGAAATGCCGCAAGAGCGTAGCATGGATCACTAAAATTTGACAAGCTTACCAATGACAGTTTTTACGACAACTTTTTCTTCCGATCCATCCCTTTCCAGCACTGTTCCTTTGTAGACCTTGGCAAATGTTCCTTCCATGATAATGCTTTGCAGCCGGACCTTACACCTATGAAAGTAAAAATTAAAATAGAAACATATTTACTAACTCGTTGACTTCAATGCACAATTTCGAATTATAACTGAACACAAACCTTTCAATGGTCATTTCAGCCAATTTACACGAATTAGAATCAATTGTTGAATTGGAGATTTCCGTGTAATGTGCGTTGGGTTGAAAGCTTGAGTATGTGTAGGAGCCTGAACCAAGGCATGGAGAAACAGATGAGTAATGATGCGGTGATTCGGGTCTCACAAAAAGACTTCCTCCGGATGCTGAGGCCGTACCAGTTCCTGAACTCAGGGATGTATCTTTTCCAGTTCCACTTGTGTCCCTAAAAATCAACAACAATTTCCCCCATGTACTAATCAATCACAATGTGGCGGTGATATACGGATATCATTTCATTTGTCTTTGTCCAGCCGAGCAATCCAAACAACAAGCACTTATCATCAGGTAATAATAGGGGAGGAATCAACCATTGAAGTAAATGGGATGGATCAGCAAAATGAACACTGTATCCACACGGTAATAAATGGATACTCTTCCTATTTACTTGCCATGTTGAACTTGTTCGTCACATTGCCATTTAAATGGTAATAATATAGCGCATTAGTCGATTGGGTTACACTCTGTGCGAATAATGCATATTATTATTAAAGTTTTCCAACATAAAACGCATGCAATATGGAACTTGGCAAACAAGTTGTGGATGCTAAACTCGCTTTGGTTTAGCAGTTTGTTAAAAACGTCATGAATTACAGAATTTTTGTCTCATTTTCGTACAAACCTTTTTAACAAAGTACTTCAACTTCGCAACAATGGATTTAATGACCAAGAGAGACCATTCATTTCCAATTTTTTTTACTTTTCACCATGTACTACTTTATTCATCGTGGCTATCTGTAATAGTAATAGCATAATGTTTTGTTCGTACGAGCTGGTTAACGTACAATTCATTTTAGCAGAAGAAGTGAGCATTTTGTGTGGATTATTAAACTGAAGCTGAGAAAATCTTTTCTTTGAGAATGAGCCAAATGAGTTGAAGACACAGAAGACAGCACAAGAGTGAAATTACCATTGCTTTATTATCTCCATTATTTTCCTTCTCTGCTCACTCTCGTCGTCGTTTTTGTCTCACTCATCGTCAGTGTTAGTTTTCTGGCCGCCTCTTGAGCAACTTAAGAGAGCAGCCATACATATTTTTCATCGCCATCATCATTTCATTACGATGACCAAGAACATTATTATACGGGCGAAGGAGTTGGAAAAGGCTTGGCCATTCGACACAATTTATTTCTTATGGCTTTCATCTAGTCATTAGCCAATTTTCATTCCTAAGAAATAACGCACATTACGCGCACTACAAAGTTATTTGCTTTACTTGGCTTTAGTTGGATAAAAAAACGCTGTAGACTAAACAGAATTTTTTCGCTTATACCTTGCAAGTTGCAACAGTCATCGCTTTCACTTCAGATTTTTATTGAAATGAAAATGACTATGACAAAGAAAAAAAGAAAGAATAAATCCATATAAGCTATACATGGATTACAGCGCTTTCGTCAGAACACTATATGCGTCAATCTCTTTTTTGTTAAGGTGAAATGAGACGAGAACATTTTTGAAAAATTCTCAACCCCAACAATAAGTAAATACACTACTTTTGACGACTTTTTTCATGAGCATGACTGCAAAAATGTTCCGGACCTTCTGGTTTATATTCAAATACTATGATTCATTCATCTAAAATAATAGTCTACATTTCCATTTAATTTGGATTACATTAGCCATGGCTTTGTTGCTATTTCTCAGCAAAGTCAAGAGGAATTTCACTTTGAGGGCATGCTCATAATAGAGTAGAATATCATTATGTCACATTTGTGTTTCTTCATACGCTGCATTGCATCTTTATCGCTACCAGCTGCTGGTGCTGGTGAGTTCAAGGCAAAGAAGTCAACTTAAGCAGTTACTCACAACACAGCTTTGATTGTGCGTACATACTACATCCCCGTTTGCCTTTATGGTTTCGTGGTTATTTGTAATTCCATGAGCGACAGAGTGCAATATTGCTGACGTGACAAATATATACGCACAATACGCAGCTCCTCGTCGAGCTGAAGTGCTATTATACGCAACGCCAACGCTGCTTGCAAGTTGAGACGAAGAGAGAAAGAGAGAAGAGAACAAGGGAAGTGAGTTGACTACTCGATAATGTAGATTTGCCATCTGTTACCATCAAAGGCTTAAAAGTGTTTGATGGAAAGGAATAATATTGCAACGCATTTTATCCAACTCCTCCATACAAAATATATAGGATTCTAATAAAGGTTAATGTATAAATATACGCTCACGCACAAAACGAGACGATAGACCAGTGAGCAAAGATGTATTGTTGCTGTTACGTGCAAAGCCGATGTAGGAATTTAATATGAGTAAAGAAAACGTGAGACGAGGATTTCTCCAGAGACGAATAGTGCGAATAAGAGCATTAGACAAATTGTGCCATTGTGCTAAAGTATAATCTGTAAAGTTGCTGTAAGATATGGCAGGAAAGATGGGAATAATAAAAGTTATTTTTTCCTCCTCTTTAAAAGAATCGTGGTGGCTGGCTACAACAACTAGAAGGATGTGGGAATGGAATATTATATAGGCATAAACATAAAACTTACACGTGTAGAAAGCCCCGGGATTCTGCCGTGCGATTTCCTTTTCTGGCTCTTACATAAGCTGCGGCGAGTACTGCAACGAGAATGACCATGAGACCCAGAGTGCATCCACCAACGATGTAAATGATGGATGAGATGTCCGGGCTGGCTTCTTGAGCTGTGGAAATCATGACCACTTCGTCTGTCAAACCAATCTTGGCATTGGGCCCATTTCTTGCAACCCCGCTTATGCCATTTCCACTAGCCCCTTTGTTCGGACGCGAATTACTGCCGGGATTATTCTTATGATGAGTTGAGTGATGCTGCTGGTTAGTCAACTGTGTGTGGCCACCACCGCGATGATGATTACTACTTCCAGTACTGCTACCGATGGCACCACCACTGCTGATTCCACCTTTGCTAACGCTGGGAGGAATAACTGGCATTTTGTCTATATAGTAGAGGGAGGGAACGCACAAAAACATACAATAACATTTAATTGAGAAAGGATTAGCATTGTTAAAGTTAGACATTTCTCTTCAATCAACGTTTGACGCAATTAATGGAGTTCCATTCTTATGTAGAGTGGATTGAAATTGCAAACTAAAGAATAAATTTTCTAATTACCTGGATGACCTTCCAAGCAGACTTTCTTTCTTTTAAGAACAATGGTAGTGACCTCATGAACCCTAAACTTGGGATCAGCAGTAACATTAAGCGTGAATTCCACGAACACCTCATCACTCCGTTTTCCAGTGCACAGGAGGAATACTGTGAATGTTTCTGGTTCCGTTGGTATCGTCCCATTCCATGGAACATCAAGCACCGGCTTCTCGAGTGTAATCGGGTCCGATATATCAACAGATGCCGAATAAGGGAGCTGAAATCCAAAAGAAATACATTGATTAAGTCTTCAGATAAGCAAGCATTGGACTATGCTCTGTTCATTGGTAATTTTTCAACTGTGTCCACTGAAATGTATGTGGATAGCATGTTTTATTGCATATCTCCATGAATGGGATTCCCGAGGGTGTGTCAAGCATTCGTGTTCCATATTGGTTCATGGCATTAATTGACTGAACGAAATTACCAACTTTTTGCTTTACTAGTGTTTGATGCTTGTCGTGTTGATAGAGCCCAATTCTTCCGGACTGTTTGTCATGTGCTATTTCTCTCTTGAATACATGCAGAGCATAATTTGAATAACAAATTGCTCGTGTAGATCAAACAGGACTTTGATATCGCGACGCTTTCACTATCGCCTGAAAACTTTAATGATTTTTTTACAAGTGTCGCTCGTATGTTTCCACTCCCCTTCGCATATATACATACACACACACACCATGTGTGTTCTCATTAATCTGACATCACCCATTTTTCAACGGTATTCTACCTAACTTACATTTTATCGTGAAGAAAGTACACAGGTAAATAATTTACACGAATCGTATATATTTGTTTAAAATGCAATTTGTTTCTGATAAAAACTACCAACGTCTTCCTGTCTCGCTGCAAATGGCCACCACGACAATGGCGGCGGCAGCTCAGGAAAAGCAGGACGGGGGAATAAACAAAGCATCCTGTTTTCATAGATGTGCCGTGTTTGTGAGTGTAAAAAAATAACGATGATAGATCTTTATCCACCGCATTAACAATCGTACTGCCATTTATTAGCAAATTACATGCAAACGTTAATCTTTTTCCACGGCTCGGATTTTTAATGAATGGCATTACTCTGTCTGTCTGAATACTTTTAAGAATTCTCCAAGCTACGTGTTATGATAAAACTTAAGCGCGGAGCTTATGACTTGAGAAATCTCACGTAGATGGTGACGGTAATGAGCTCACTCACGGTAACATTTTCTTTCCTACACGAGTCTTACTCCCAGTGAATCCCCATTAGTTTTTTGCCATTAAGTAAGCGTTAATAAAAATAGTAAGTAAGAAAACGCAGGCATTATTGTGTAGTGCTTCATCCGCTGAACAAGCGTCTCATATAAAACACTGCTTGATCCAGGCACGGAGGTGCATTGTGCAGAAACTAGAGTGAGTGACGGTAGGTAGTTTGCCTTTTTTGAGAGATAAAATATAACATCACTTTGTTACTTTACAACAAAGATGAAGTAGACCCCTGCTGCTAATGTTCTCTATAATTAGACGCAGCGTTGTGGATTCACATACTACATAGGTATACAGCAGCAGTAATACGTACATCAATGGCGCAGCCATTACTTGCCGTCAAAAAACTTTGCAGAAGCTGAACTATTCCTTAACAGCAGAACAGATGAAATGTGCCAGATAAGAGAAAGAAGTGAAACGAGTGAGTAGAAGGCAATTTTTAAAAAGGCTTAATGGACTTTTAAAACAGCGTAGTGCGGCTTCTTTATTTCTTTCTACCACCGCTTTTCTTAACCGTAAACATGAAAACTTATAATATTCTCATCGAGAATACGCATTTTTTAAAAAGATGGATGGCATCGTCAAAGAAAAAAAACTTTGTTCGTTAGTGGTCCAGACTTGGTGTATATTCTCAGAGCCTGTCGGTAGCCAAATAGTCGTCAATGTCAGTCTTCAATTGAATTGTCTTTATGCCTTATTGCCTTACTTGTTTCATATGTACTAAAATGATACAAGAAATTACTAGACGAATAAATTATCCGATAATCTCGTGGTTGATTAAAAGCTACATTAGACTACGGATTTTCGACTTTGTTGTGTAACAATAAACAATAATGTCCTAATGTTTAATATATTTAAGATACCCTCGGTTGTGTATGGATTTTGTTTGATATTATGATGAGTTACACGATACGATATTGATGTGAAATTGATATTCAGTTACAAGGATCGCATAAGCAATGCTCATTAACTCCAACGGTAAATTTTACATTTTTGGGTGCTTAAGGTGAAACGAGAAATATCGAGAATCTCATTCGAGGTACATCTGGCTGAGGCAGGTATTTATGTTTTCCTTTAAAAATTCTGGGAATATATTACGTTGTATACCTACTTTTATAACGGTTTCATGATTTACATGTTGTCTATATATGAAAAGATTTTCCTTGTTAGTAAAGAATCAAGAATCGTTTTCAGAAAGACTGAATACAAATAGTGACAAATAAGATGCTCCAATATATGTTGAGCTTACCTGACAGGCAAATTCATGATTATACAAACTTTACTTATTGCTTGCATTTAGCAGCAACTATATTGTACACGGATTTCTCCTGTCCTGATTCTATGCGTTCTCTTCGTTCCATAATGATTCAGCATTGTCTATTTGACAAGAGGCGATGCTCAGTAGAGCTGCCTTGAAGTTTAAATTCAAATTAATTGTAAAGTTCCTTCCATTTTTGGACAGCTTATTAAATCTATTGGAGCCATATGTCAAGTGAGAAAATACAAACAGGAAAAGGGGTAGGTTTAAGATTGAACGTTGTACTCCGATAAACAACCTCTATTCATCGAGTTGAATATATATAACTCTCGCTTCATTATTTGAAATACCTCTTGTTCAAATTCCCAGAAGATAACATTTTCAATAGATTGCTATGCTCTTGCTACGCTCTACTCCATTCTATCAATCAAAGAGTTGTTGATGGACTGCAGTCACTCCTGAGAATACGTGAACCTGTGCACGCATAATTCCCTCCTAATCATTTATTGCACCTGAATAACTCAAGGACTAGATTAAAGGCAGACGGTGCTAGTTCACAAAAGTTAATTGAGACTCGAATATCACTGCTTTGCATGCATTACATAAAATTTTTGAGTATCAGGTGGAGTTATATTTTTACATGAAGTCGCTATTTTGGAAAATGATCTGAGGATATTGAGATATTATTAAATGGACAATTATTTACTATTTTGATCATTAAATGGCAACTTTGCCTTCGCGCATTCACTTTGATGGCAAATATAATATGCAATCATGTTCACCCTGGGACAATAAGTTCAGATCATTGTATTTACCATCTCATCCCATTAACAAATGCCATTTCAGCTTGTCAATTTTTTTATTTTAAAGTATGTATCTTATAGGCTATTTCTTAATTACGATTCAAACCATTGAATAGTTTGAAATTGTGTTTTTTCATTTTTATTGCTTTACTACTTGGCAAAAAACTCATCCCATTTTTCCATCACATCTTTCCAGTTCACACCGTTAACACCACCAGGCCATTAACGAAACGCCTGTTGAGAAAATTGAAAGGAGGCAGTTTGGTGCACAGCTTCAAAACAGCAGAGTCATTGTGAACGACAGAAAAGATTCAAATCTCTAGACGGAATACAAGAACGCGCAGTACGTCATAATGAGACGTACTAATGCCTTTTAATTATCTCGGTAAACCTCCACCTACTTTTCTCGCAAGACACGCATAGACAGCACAATTGATTATATCATCGCAGAAAGAATGAAGCCTTTGGAAACTTCCTCGTTGAAACATTTTAATTCAGTAAAAACACATATTATCTCCTTCCATATCTCTTCCTGATGGCAAACAAGACGAAATTAAGGTACATCGGTTGCGTCATTACGCGAGGAAAGCAAGAACGAGATACATAACATCAACAGCAACAAAAACTCTGAATATCCAAACGGATCAAGATAAATCTTTGATTAGAATAGTTTGCAGTATTGCTGTTTCTGTTACTTTTTCACAATGACTTACAAGTTGTGTCTTTTCACTCACAACAAACCATTTATTTCTTCGTTAGTGAGCATGACTCGCTGTATTATAGTCAAAGATATGAATATTTATACATCTACCTATTTACCTACCAATACTAACGTGTTTACTTATATAACAGTATATTTATATTCTGCCCTATTCACTGGTTTTCAACATTAAGTATTCTCTATGTAGCTGTGCATTGGCAAATGAAATGCAAAGTAAAAGTAACTGGCATAGGTGCACACATTACGTAATACATACCACAACAACCTACATATACCAGAAGAGAACTAATGATATCGTACATATATTTTTTTGTCAATGTTTCATCTCAATGTGGGATTCTCTGATTTTTAGCCCCGGTGTTTAATGTTTTCTTTTTGTTTTGGTGTTATGAATTGGCAAACGTGTAAAAGAAATACGTGACTTCTTTCAGATGCTTGCAACATAGTTTTTGACACCTCACATAGTTGAAACAAGGCCAAGTATGTATACTAAAATATGATGTGAATATGTCCTAACAAGGCAAAAATATGCTATATGCTATAAATGGTATAATTCTACTTTTGGTATATTATGATTCGTTTCTGACTTGAAATTTTGCGGAAGGAATTGGAAGTATGTTGCGTACATTCCTTTGCAGCTCTCATGAGATGTTCTTTGAGGATAATAAGTTGCAAAATATGTGAGAGGGGTAATTCAAGGAAAACAGAAAAGAATTGATGATGGCTGAATCGGGTTCAGCAACGGAAACACCGTGATGAGCTATTTGGCATATTTACGACTTGAATAAAAAAATTTAAAAGTTAATTCTATTTCTCTTGACTCTAGGAAATATTTAAATTAGATAATCTTTCGTTAAAATAAGTTAAAATTTGTACATTCTTTCCGGTAACCTGTATTTCATCTTTCGAATATTTTGAATATTGTGGTTGATGTGCTTTAATGTTGAATTTTGGAAATACGTTTTAACTTACATTCATATGAACTGTTTTCATCGACTATGTGGCGCAAGAAACCAACTTTTTTCTCTTCAGTCAGATTTTTTTCGTGTTGTGGTGAGAAATAAACTGTTTTACGGTCCATGACAGGCGTATGTACATGCATATTAAAAGGGTTAACAACTGCATAATCTTCCTAAGCGCAGTGTTATTCTAGACGCAACAAATCTTGTGCAAGTCAGCGCTAAAAAGCTTTATGGTTTATGTGCTTTCCTTTGCTGGAGCATTATGAATCTCTTAAAAACAGGAGATACATCAAGAAAAGTTTAATGGGGATATCTCACGATGCATTTGTATACGAGAGCCATGAAATGAAATGAAACTTGGGACTCACAATAAAATTCTTAAAGAACTTCACGCTGTTGTTGATACAGCAAAGAAAAAGTATATCTTCATAACATCTATTTCTCATCCCATATTTGACATGAAGAAACCCTACTCTCTCCTTGAACCCATTTATCAAAATCTAAACAAGGTTTAAAAAACTCTCCACCAGGCTAAAGCAATAATTCATCAAGATAAAAAATACACACCAAATATAAGAGTGCAGAGAGAGACGAAATATGTGTGGAATTAAACCTTAACCTTGTGATTACATTCATTATTGTTACGATTATTATTACGATTATTACGATGGCTGTGAATGATATCTTAACTTGGGAATAGTGCAGAACATTTCTATTCTCTTTCTCACTTCTTGCATCACTCCTTAAACCGTGCCCATTTTTATTCGAACTGGAATCGGAAACTTCTAGACTCTCAGGTTCTGGTTTTGATAATAAAAGTGCGCTTTCTTTCTTGAATAACTCGACTATTATGGTAAAGCGGTAAAAAATTTCTTCTGCTCAGTGTCAGCAGGAAACTGATAGTTGGTTTGAGTAACAATATTATTTCCCTTTTTGAAATTTAAATGGAAGAAAATGTTAAAGGATAAAATATTATAGCATTAATCAAGTTTAAGGATTGACTTTCGAATGAACAAGCGCAATAACAATACCACCTGCATTCCAGCTCTTGAAATTACGAACAAGGAAGAGTGGCAATTAGGCTCATGTTGACTGTCAAAATAAATGCTAAACTCAGTTTTGATTTGGTAATGTGCTTTCAAAATAAGAATTTTTGAAAAATCAAAGTATTTGAGAGCGCATATCAGACATTACACCCAGTTAATGTTATATCCAAAATCCTTTCCTCCTCCATTCCCCGTAACTAAAAACATACATACATGTCACTATACTCGTTGCTTTTTGCATTTTGTATCTGTATAATTAACGGTCTTAGTCTTGTCTCCTTCCGGATTTGAAAAGATAATAACAGTCCATGTCAATGTACACATGAATTCACATTCGGCACACCTGACTAATTGCTTAGTGCACCGTAATTAAATGGACAATCTAACCAAATAGAGTTGCTACTTAATTATACCTACATAATTACTGCATAGAAACTATCCCCTTTCGTTTTACTGATGCTAGACAATTTTATTTGATTGGAATTCTTTTTTAATTCATGCTTTTGGTTTGCATCCACCAGAGTTCCATTTCCAACGTTGAGGACACAGAAATTACGAGTTGTAAGTACGGAAGGGGCATTCATGTTATCAAACCATCTTCTCAAATGCTGCGGAGAGAAGAAGGAGGATATACATGGACTGATTGCATTGCATGTCAGGAAATCTCCAACAGGGCGGGTTGAATGGAAGAACTATCTCCAAACGTAACATTACCGTTCGCTTCATGTTTTTATTCAGCTCTGCTAATTGGAAAGAGGACACCAAGCTCCCAGGAAAGTTGATCATTATTACATTGCAAGGTGTGAACATTGGCGACCAACGTGTACATATATAAATACTGCCTAGCCTATATTATATTTCATAAGTTCAGTACTTCCAGTGTACAAATCTTGATTTCCAGCAGCGACAATGCAATATGAAACTTGCTTGAATCTAACCGAGCCCTCCTGAAATCATTTCTCTGAATTGTATTCGAGTCTAATCTGTTTATCTTTCTCGCACTGGGTTGCTCACTGTTATGCTTGATAAACCACAAAAGTAACGTAGTTGAAATCAAAAGAATGATCAGAATTCCGGAAAAGTACAAATCTCATTAATTTTTTGTCGTGCCTATCCTTTGTGCACACTTCCAGATGCTCATGACTAACAAAAGGTTCCATATGACATTATACATTAAAAATACAAAAAGGTCTTTGTGAAGGGGTGATGAGGGCAGTAACAAACATCGAGCAGTCTAAAAAAAGTTCTTTATTGCAATACCAATTGACAGTCCCACTCTGACAGCTCCAAAACCACTTTGAGCGCGTTCAAACGATGAGTGTAACAATTACTAGCTTTATAACCAGGTACATAGTATGTATGCCTAGTTTATTCTACAGTAAAAATCACCTGAAAAGTATTTTTAAAGTTTGACAACATATAAAACCACAAGCGTTGGATCATTTTCCTTTAGGTTTGTTATGGTTGTGAAAAGGTGCTTCTAATTTGACTACCTCTTCTATAAAGCAGTTCCGTACGGCACTATTATTCATACCAATATTGCATAATATTTTTAAAAAGTTTTCAGCATGAGAAAAGTGATTTTTAATTATGATTGAAAAGCGAAAATATATATTATAATATAATGTGCATACCGGTTTTTGTCCAAGTGTTTTCCATGTGAAATGGAGAGCATTGATGGTGGCAGGAACAGTGACGACAAAGTTGAGGGCATATGTATTGGGTACACCTTCCGTCACATAGTACAGCTCCTTTGAGAGTCCTGAAAGTAATAAAAAAAAGCTCATTGTTAGAGTTGGTAGTATGATCAATCTTCATTTTTCTAACATTTACAATGACAATCTTATCTTCAACTTTGAATCAATTACACGCATATGTTTAGTAAACTGGAACGGGATAAAATCAATGACAATGAGAGTAGATGTTAGCTAAATGAACTGTGGATAATGCAGTGGAATTTTCTAGGCGAAATAATGAAAATCCCCTTTTCAGTATTATAAATTCGAAATGCCTATTACAAGTTATACAAATGCGATAAGCACACACTATACCCATCTCGGCAGAAAGAAAAAAATTATACCCTAGCCAGAATACGCCTTTCATAATTTTTGCCAATGTCCCCTGCGATATTTTAATGCATTATGAGTGAAACGAAACCGTGTAACAGCAGCACAGTCTGAAAACTTTTCCCATTTTCACTTTGGCAAGGATAAAAACACTTCCTGCAGACCTACACAAACTCACCATTGAGCTAGGACATTTTTACTTGGGGACCAAGATATATAAATGTGGGGAAGAGTTCAGGGCAATAAATTTTTAATCTTTATGCCATCCAATAAACGTTGTAGTAGTAGAAGCGTAAACCTACACACACGTCCAACTTTGCAAATGATGGTGTTATATATGATGACAGAGGTACATTCAGTCAGTGGAAAACGTTATACAAAATATCTGGCTGGCTTTTATTTTCTCGCCAACAAAAATTGAACACATCATTGGAAAAGGATTTTACGTGGCCGGTGACTGGAAACGCAATCATATTGAAATTCTCAAATGTACATGTAATCATGTACTTGGCCATTAGTGATTCATACTTTGACCATAACATAACTTAGAAAGTAAACACGCGTCTCTGGCTTGCACTTCCAATACCAATAATATTATGCGTTCGCTCATGAGGATTGCCAAAAACGTAGATAAAACAAATTGCGGTGCGTGTTGGAATCAATACAAAGTTCATTTAGCAAAAAAGTAGCGCTCCACTTCTTCACACCATCAAACATAGGTACCATCATCACTATCACCAATACTATATTTAGGTATTTGTCGGGTCGAACGCATTGCGACTTGCCACTGTACTTGTATAGTTTTGAATCGTAATGGTAGTTGTAGTGTGGCATAAAACTTTTTATGTCATGTAGCCATTTCGCCGTTTGAAATATGACAGGAAAATACTTTATAAGGGAAATGGAATTCGTGCATTGTAAGAAATCAATGGAAACGCTTATAAAAATTCAAAAGTTGCAGAGAAAAGGAATAACAGAATGCTTTCTACAATGCATATTAGGTAGCCAGTCAAGCTATAGGAAAAGGAACAACAAAACATTGAAAAATATTATATAACATGATAATAATGGTGCTATTAAGTGGCAATACGAATTCTACGTTTGGCGCGTACGGACGGCGTGTGAGACTGAGTTAAAACGGAAATTTAAGAAAACATCGTGATTCTCCTGAATAAATACGCTACTATGCAGTCAGTGAAGTCTACCGGGGCAGATACTTTTCATTCGACGACGATGACTGCTACTGTTTACCTTTTTATGCTACATGATTCATCTTCTCCTTTCCTTTTAGACTATTGTGTAATTTTACATAATGGATTTCCGCTCAGTAGGCCATCCATGCAATTCATCGTCTTTTATTATTCTTACTCTCCAACAACAGATTGGCTTTTAAATGTACATTTTAAACACCATGAATTTCCACAAAAGGAATTTTTACATGCTCATTCACAGACCAAAATATTTCTCAATCCGAGGAACAACATCGTAAAAGCAACAACTTGGTACTAGCTCAGCCGAGGCAAAGATGAGCCATCAAAATCATTGAATAATAATAATAATAGGGAGAAGAATAGTGTGTTGAACATAAAAATTCAGTTAGCTTTTTCATCTTGTCACTTTCATAATGAAAAGCTGGTCATGAGATTCCATCCCCCCAAGTCAAAACACATGGTATAAAATGTATTGTACACTCAAAATTCAAGAAAGAAAAATAATAAGGACTCAATGCATTTTCGGTACAATGATGCTTTGTGGAGCAGAGCATAAATACGTTCAAATAAACAATCCAAATTTCAAACAAGTTTTAGTCTTAATTGATGCATGGTATTTCAGAGTATATAGGAATATCTTGTGGCGTACCAATCCACAATCCAGAAAAAAAACTGTATTTGAGAAAGAGGAGAGAATCAAGGTATAAAATAGGCATTTGTTAGCTAAATAATTTCCATAAAAGTCTGCAGCTTCACTGTATTGAATAATGCTCCATAACACAAAGCAGAAAAGGAAATTCTTCCAGCGAGTTCCATTAAACAACGTAAATAAATAGATCTAACCGCAGCAACACTCGTCTAGCCATTTGATCGTCTCATGTGTACCATTAACACCTAAGTAAACCATTTCTACCGAGAAAGAATGATGAATGTGTTCTGAAGACAAGAAACAGCTACAGCGAATAATGGTAATTTTCAACACTACAATGGCTGGTCCAGTCCCAAAAGCAGGCCCCATTATTATTCGCCTGTATCATGCAGGAAAAATAAACAGGGTGTTTGTTGTGTCCAGTATTAATCTGGCTGCCTATTGTGTGTGCATGTGCAAATTGTATACAAAAAGCGATCCTCCTAAATAAACGGAATGAGCAAAGAGATTTTTTTTCTCTCCAACAGTAAGTCATATTATGGAATTTTCCAAGACCAAAGGCCTGAGACAAGGATACCACCACCAGCAGCAATAGCAATAATATTAGGAGCAAGTTCACTATTCCATGGAGCAAGATTGTTTGGCTCCTGCTGTTACGGCTTTTTTCCGCTTGCTGAATAGGAACCAAATGCTTATGTTTGCCAAGCTAACCGCTACAACAACCAAAACCTATTATGCCACGAGTATTATTTGTGAAGAAAACGAAAGCAAGCAGTAAGCCAGCAAAAAAATAACTTATTAGATGACTGGATGGCTCTCGTTCGTGCATTCATATTATAAGTTAGCCCAGTAAAGTAATAACAATAAGTAATAGTTAAATTCAAGAGACGAGAAAAAATGGAAAGCAGCCGGGATCCTGTGCCACTAATAACAGAACTCATCACGAGAGGAAATCATTTCAATTTGAGCTTATATGTACATATACCGTATTATATGTGTGTTGTCCTTCCTCCAAAAGTCCTGCACTTATAAACGCGTGTATATACGAACACTTTTACTTTTACATGTGCCAAGTTACAAAGTAATATTCGTCGTCCCAAATTATATGGGACTATGTATACAAGGCACGTACGGAAGGGTACTACTACCACTGTACCGTACTGTGACCAGTAACAGTTCAAATATTTGTTATCTCATTAAAACATTGTGTCTAAAATAGCTGTTGTAGAGAGAGCGAGAAAAATGAAAAAATAAAATAAAACTTTTTCATGAGATGAGCAAGCGTGCAAGAAATTGAAAGACGATGAGAGTAAACTTTGTTGAGTACTGTACAAAAGAATGTGGTTGGGTCTGCGACTTTTATGAACATTTAAATGCACCGGACCCATACTCACGTACTCGGATGTATCTGTGATGCGCTTTTGCCTTAAAGAGGAACATCTGCGAGCTGTTTAGTGGCTTGGAGAATTGGAATGTCTTAATTTCAAAGCAACTGAGAGAATAGATTCGTATATGCATCTATACACAGGCCTCATTAAACAATGATTAGTTTCAAATAAGATTATTTCACTAATCAAATTAATTTGTTTCAAAGCCTTGCTTAAGTATCGTGCAAAAATCAAGAAATTGGTCTCTGCAAATTTTTAGGGAGAAAATAAATAGATATGAAGCCCTGTTGACGGAAGTAAATGGGAGCTTTCAATAGAGATATTTTCTGTAAGCGAGTGAGGAGTAATAAAAGCAATAACTTTGCTCGGTAAAGATCAAGTAGCAATGTTAACACATCCCAACCAAGCCGATGATGATGATGTAGGGCGGTCGTGAAAAGGATGTAAATTTTTGAACGTTGTCGTTCATGTGTCTTTGGCTGTGCCGTGCGTGGATGCATTGCACTTCGATACTGAATGTCGACTGCCGCATCCGAAGAGAAAAGAGTGGCAGCGGGTCGCCCTTCTCGTCATCATTATTACACATCATTCCAAGAGCCGAAAGAGAAACTGTGCCAGCTGTTTAAACAGAGATGAATAATTCAATCCAGAAGAGAGAGGAGAAGAGTAATAATATGTACTGCAATTTACTTCCTATGTCCTAGATGCTGCAGTATGAGTATTGTACTACGTGCGCTATAAACTATTCACATATCTGTAAGTTGAATTTGAATTGCCAGATTCCAACTTGATGGGTGAATACGCACTTTAGCTCTGCTGACAACTGATGATGATGGGATCGAAAAGGAGTTACAGGGAAATCAAATTTAAGTGCATTCAATATATAATGAAAAGAACTATCTTCTTCAAACTATTTGTACATTAAAGTGAATTCAAACGCGAATGCAGTATACATAGCTTTCCATAAACCACTAACACATACAGTTACGTGCAAAACGTACCACAAAAACTGTTAAGACAAAGCAAGGGTACACATATAAAAATTCTTGTTTGTGGTAAATTTATGAACTACATGCTACGTATGACATGTGTGTGTATACATAATATATTGGTATTAGAGGGAAGCTACTTGAGAAGGGCTCTCCTTTAGCCTGTACACTGACATAACTCACAAGAGTATGGTCGCGAGAGATGGATTCCTGAGTGCTTACATACAGAGTTTGGATCATCATCAGTGTCATCATCATTTGAAACTGATGGTGTTGGCATATATCAACCCACCCAGCACAAATCTTTTTCCACATTCCAAACACTAGTTGACATTCCTGTTGGATTCCATTGCTTCAATTTGCATGCGTACTGCGTGCATGCATGCTTACGAGCAATATAATGACACTATAGATATCTACTTGCCATATCTTAAGCCGCCGCTGCTGCTGGAATCTTTCAGCCCACAACTCACAACGAGCCCCACTTGCCTCCACACACACATTAGTTGGTTAGAAAAGTGAGCGCAATATGTGCCAGACCACACCATCATATTATTATCATTGCTGGAACAACGCTGCGCTGCTTTTTGTCACGAACTGACTGACTCACACAGATTTCTTTTGGTAGGGAAAGCAGGATCACAATCTTGTTAGAGTTTTTTCTCGTTCGCACTCTCATTCTTTATTTTCACGCAAAACATATGTAGCAAGGAGAACAACAGTGAGAATAGAACTAAAATCCTGACAATTCATCCAATTCTAACAATCACTTTCCCCATAAATTCAGTAGGGAGCTTTAATGAAGATTTCCCTAAAATGAAATTCACTTTTTTCCTTACAAAGAAAAAAAATCCACTCATTCTGTAGTTCATTTCGCATGTAAAAATATGCATGATGCGTTTCCATTAAAAATTCAAATGTCAGCAAACAGAAGGCCTCTTCATTTTGTTGCTTCATGTTTCATCGCCTCGTCTCTCATTTCGACACGGATGTCAGCACCCTCCCATTTGAGAATCTGTAGAATCCCACTAGTTTTCATTTTCAGAAAATTGTCTGCGCTCTTATTCCCTTCCTCCCTTGAGGGTCCTCAAGTCAATGAATCTCTAATGCATTTTATTTCACAAGTGCATCGTAAAACTACTTTACTTTTCCGTCGATATTAATGGAAAGTTGGATGAATTTGAAAACAGGAACTTGGGAAAGTTACGTTTAATCTGCATTTCTAACATTATGGCAGGCACACAAAAGTAACGACGCGTTGACTCGTTTGCTCGTCAGTGTCTATCTGGGTGTTGATTTGGAACCGGCATCCTTTTGAATTTTTCCATCAGCATTTATCTCATTATTTGTATGTTTTTGAAGAATGGCTGAACATGATACGTTGTGAAAACCTTTAGGTGCAAGTTGATAAGAATACCTTGTAGGCATAAAATACGAGACACACAACCTTAGTGAATGAGAACTAAACCAAACCACGCGTTTGAGGTTTTTTAATCAAGTCCGTTGCGTGGTGGTGAAGCTGGTTACTGATAGAGTAGTTTTGGTTTTGGAACCTTATGTGCGTAGGGAGAAGTCTTTGCTAGACTGGAAGTGATGTGTTGATGGAAATAATGACTGTGAATCAATAATCCAATGTGTGAGGCTTCTCGCACGTGCCATAATGTCAATATGCACACTCTTCCAGGCGAAGGTATGTTACGCTTGAATAATAAACGTAGAAGATAAGCTTTATCAAAAATCTGCTGCTCCCGACAAAGTGACAAAAGACGAATATTGCACTTTGCTGCATGCACACACACAAGAATCAGTGACATTTACGTTTTCTTCGCTGCCTCAAGGAATCGTAAATTTGACTATGAATGAAGATATCGCTTGAGTGAGAAAACTACTCTTGGATAACATTTCATCCATGATCTAATGCATACACCGTTTCCCGTATCAAATAGGTTATTGAATTTACGAAATCTTAATAATACTCTTATATAAAGGAACCAGCAAGTAAACCTGCCTGTTTGTGAGTCGCTTTTCATCGGCTGGAGGCAAATTGAAAATACAAATAACCCTTCCATCGTGCTAGTTATTTTATCTGCTTATAATGCATAAATGATGAGGGCTGATATGATAATGAGGAGATGTAAGCAGGTGACGAATGTTATTTGTACTTTCTATAATAGTAGAGCTGTTGTTGTTGGTGCGTGTTTTGGTGATACACCAACTGTCACTAGACGTTGGGGTGGAGAAAGGGTATTCACGCCATGATGCAATGCCAATTTCCCTGATGTATATTTACAATGCAATCAGGCTGCATATTATAAACATTATATTATCATTATTTTCATACCATTTTACTGAGTATATAACCCCAAAATAATCCAGATAATACCTATTATTACCACCAGTGAATAGGTGCGTACACACGTCCATTTATAGTCTATAGTAAACAGTAAACAAGCAAGCAAGTTCAACTTCCAAATATCAATGTAGAATATATCTAGTATAGTTTATGTCATTTTAATGAGGTGCAGGCAAAACGAAGAACATGGTGACGAATCTGACGTCATTGAGTAAGCAAGTAGTTGATAGTGAAAGTTTTTATTTGGTAAAAGCTTTTGTTAACAATATAAACGGTCTAACAATAAGCTTTCGGCTGTAAATGACACATTTCTTGTTGTGCTCATTCATGTATTCATGCGCTTTAATAATAATTGGTATTGTCTAAAATTGTCTGGTAGAGGTTGTTTGCTGAAGTAGTGCTAGAATTGCATGAAATGCACGCAATTTAATTCATAAAACAGCCCTGAAATTACATTCAATGTGGACAAGGCTGACACATTTTCATGAATTTCAGCAACGTCATTGTCATCTTTTGTCATCATTTGAACAACTGTGCATTGTGTAAATAAATGCATCCTCACGTCAGCAGTAAAGCCCTGTTACGTAGTATTTACCTAATAGGATGAGTCAAAATTCAAAGAGCTCCTCGCTTGTTCCACTAGTTATTAGAGTTATTGGTTTAGACAAAGTTGCTCAATATTCCTATGCACAAACACATTGCCACTTGTGCTTTACCGTAAAGACTTTCCGTGACGAGATACTTCCCACTACCGCCGCCACCACCATGCCATTATCCATAACAAGCCTAAACTATAATTCACTCTTGTGAATGTATGACACTACTTGTTTGCGACTGGAAGGTTTCCAAGAGAGTCCCGGTGAAATGAGAGTTAGCTGGAAAGATACAGGCTCAATGGGTTTAAGAACAACACACAAAGAGTAGAAACTTATTAATGCATATAGTGGTACCAGCAGCAGCAATGTCGTGACTAATAACAGACTGAACACGACACAAGGAAGTGATAGGAAGTGAAAGGGTTGCTGCTGATTGGGAAGATAGGCAAGGGCAGAGTGTAACATTTTGTTTGGGAGAGGGACGACGGTTGATAAGTAAATGCAAACGGGATGATTGTATCATCGTTGGTTCGAACCACAGAAGTAGAACTCGATATTATTTCTCTGCCACCGCTGCCAACAAATAAATAAATGCATGTATCCAACTACAAAGGCAATTTCTCTCCTACTCCAATAATAAGCAAACAAAACCACCTTCACCTCTCATCGAAAATCAACAACCCCTGCGGACGATACATTCATATTGCACTGAATATTTTAAGCATGTGCCGTTATGGAAAATATAAGGGAACAGATAGTACATATCTGGTGGTAACGTTTCCTTTTCTTATCGTAAAATATACACGAGAAACTGGTTAATGGTTCTTTTACCGGAAAAGAGAAACCGGAGGACTCATAATATACAACGTATAGCGTGTTATTACAGCAAGTGACAAATTCTCATATTCCAAAACTATATTGCAACCAAGCTAGCAGTAGGCCAGTATCAGTCATCTATACTATTCCAGTAGTGTTGTTTCTTTACAACGATGATGATGACAACAATGGCTCTCGGAAAGAAGGTATGTATGTGGCCTATCTACTCTCCTGTGTTCATGGTTGTTGGCAGCGTTGTTTCTGGCATGAATTTCACCCTTCTTGTTTCCTAACTTGAAAACATTTTTCATGTCACGACTCTGCTAATATCATCATAAATCACTCAATATACTTGCACTGCGTAGCTACTTCTCACTTTTGCACAAGCAAAGATCTTTGCTCATTTCTCGGCTGGCTGATGGAGAATGTATTTTAGGTATATACCTGTATCAAACAGGTATAAAATATATCACACGATACATTGCACGGAGTAAGTTTGCAGAAGTGAAACATGGGAAGCGACAAAATGACTGCAGTGAACAATATTTTAAAAAGAAAATTCAAATTAATCCTTTTGATTAGAAGCATCATAGTGTACATGTGGTCTTCTCGCTTCCAGAAGAATTCCGCAGCGCCAATGCCAGAGTGTATCACAAAATACATCAATTTTTTAGCACTGCACCAGAACAGTCTTAAGTTACGTCTTATACAGAGTATCTTGGGGAGAAACAAACAACTGTTTCTGAAACAAGGTAGATCCTTGTCACACAGGAAGTTGTAAAGTAATGAGATATCCAATATGATATGGATGATGTATTAGATGCAGGTAATCTCATTTTTGAAACGGGGTGGATATTATGATGGTGTTGCAATATACATATACGTTCTTCCTAAGTTAATTTATTTAAAAGTAAAGTCGAATCATGTGACACATTTGTCATTTTTTTATACAGGTACCCAATTGTATGCACTACTTTAGACATATCAGAGTGCTTAAACAGCTACAATATCAAACTGGGCAATGCTACCAATTCGGAAGCGGAGGTGGGGTAAACAAAAAAGACAAATGTTGGCAGCTGGCATACATGCATGCACGCATATATGTACTTTGTCAGGTAAACGGTAATACATGTTCCTGTTTTTCCGGTTGAATCATACTGAAGCGAGGAGAACAGAGGAGTATGTAAATGAAAACAGTAATTTTGCAACAACTTAATATAAATTCTTCTGCTGTAGGACACCGGGACACCTTAGCTAAGTTTTATGTGCTTGCCTGCGCAAGTATATTGCAGCTTGTTTATATATTTTCCCGTCTGACTTACGCGTGTCTGTCTGCTTCCTGAAAAGTTATGGAGTTGTAAAAGTATGGAAGACAAGTTAGAAGTAGACAGGAGAAGGCCACCAAGTTGTGGTTACCAGCAATAATCCTTCCTGTCTGTTTTTCTCCTTGTTATCATTATCATCACAACAATCTACACGATGCGAGTTCAGATGCAGACCAAAAGAGAAATGCACGTTACCACCACCTATATATAGTTCTGGTGCTGAAGTAACATTACAATAACCGTGTTGTTGACAGTTGCGTGCCACTGTTTCTCAAAGGAAGGAAAAGGCGAAGCTGTTGCTTTTTGTTGACTGTCGAAAAAGTGTGTACTATTATGAGCAAGTAGTTTAGGCAATTTTTGTATACTTTCTCGCCTATCTTTTTATCTGTTCTGCTCTATTCCTTTGAGAATCCCCTTTTGTTTCTTTGTATTCTACGCAGAAATTGTAGGCAAGGAGGAGTGGAAGGAGGAAGAGAAAACAGGCTGTACAGGGCAGTCAAGTAAATAAACAACGAGCAACCTACCATTCGACCTCACCCCTTTTGCATATAAATTTTGCAATTACCTTGGCATAAAACCTGGCCGCTCATACGTATCCTGTTTTCCTAAGCATTTCCCTTACTTTTCTTGGCTTGCTTTCCTTCTCATTCTTTCTCAAATCCTATTCACGTCCAATGTATCACATCTTATCACATCACATTTACCATTTTCTTATGGCCGTTGCCTATTGTTTTTCAACAGTTTTCTCCTTCTTGGTCTGCCGTTTTTCTTGTATAAAATATTTAAACGAGCAAACCTCGTACTCACGTTGGCTTGCCAAAACTGTGTATGTGTACAAAGATACTGCGCCGACAATTGAGTAAAAAGTAAGTTCTGTAATAATTTATGCGTAAGTTTTCAGGAATTTACTGGTCCCTCGGTGCTCACTTTCCTTTTTGATGGCGATGATAATAATGACAAGGAGGGAAAAGGAGGCCAAACTCACTTACTCAGTGGGTAAGTAAGTGAAAGCAAATAATATGTAAACGTTTTACATAAACATTCTCCTGTATCGTTCCACATAACATTCTTCTTATTTTCCTTTGAGCAACCAAGTACACCGCAAGGATGTACGTTGTATTTACATTGCACATCGCTTTGTACCCGTGTGTAGGTTGAACAACAGTCGCAGTAATAAACAATTTTTTAGTATCGCAAGCACACACAGCATGTCTGCATTCCGCATTTTACACCAAACCCTTTTACTTTTACCAGTCCTCTTCATCATAATTCGATTCGCTGAACGTGACTTACATACCGAAATCACTTTAAACACAAACTTGTTCATGGCAAAGTTGTGGCTTGTACATATTTCTGTACATGATACACTGACTGAGAAGTGCAATATTGTTGTTATTATTGAGCATGGACTGATCGAATTAGTTCCGCTTGTTGAAGCTCCGAGTGTATTACAACTTTGCGATATGCTCCGTAATGAATCATCTTTTGAGTGGTCTCTGTGCAACGTATGTAACGCTGAGCTTCTGAAGTGAGACAAATCAATGCAACAGGGAGGTTGGGCCTTTTCCCACTCAAAGAAATATGTGAGCTGAAAGCATTTTTTACAGTTTGTTTAATGGATAGATGGATGGACTTATGTAGCAACGTGCAAAGTTTTTCATTGATGTATAGCATACGAGTTAAAAAGGGCAGAAAGGTTAGGTTTAGGTTAGAGATCCATGCAAGATTCAAGCGTGAAAACACGATTAGAAACGGAGGTTGAATTGTGTCAAATTGATGAGGTCATAGGGGTACCTTTCTGCCCTATCCCTTCTTTTCGTTTTTCACCACGTTATCACTTCTATGCATTCTAGTGTGTCCGCTGCCGTAATAATATGTGTGCATATATGGATATTACTATTCATATACTTCATATTATTTCAGATCACAATGCTCAGATTTCTGTATGCTTATTATATAAATTAAAAAGAAAGGGCGTGTTTCGCTTTTCACTTTATGCATTTAGATTTTCGTTCGACATTATCTCGGCAATCTCTCGAAGCAATAAGCGCGACGGTATAACATATACAACGGCACTGGAGAAGCTCCTTTATGTATATCTTGTCGGAGTCAATAAAATGTGCCATTTTTATTGGTATTGTTTGTCAATTCGGCTAAAGCAAAATTCGTGTTTGATCCATTTAAAAGTGTACCACTGGCAAGGGAGAGTAGGTACATTAAAGATAGAAATAAAAGTATTGCTGGACCTGCTTTATTTAATCATTTGATGACTTGGATAGAGAATTTCATCATCGGAATAAACGCATTAAATCCCGTACAAAGCATTAAAAGTAGACCAAAACTGACAAAAGTATGAAGAGAAAATAAACCCATTCTTCAGTCCTCTGTTTCCACCAAAGGTTATTTTGTGTTTGAACCTTTTTTCAGGTTCGAGGGTTCATAATATTATTTTAATACGTACGCACGTCTATTCTCTTGTTCATGGCTTAACTTTGTTCGTTTTGTCAACGTTGGCTTACCCCGAGCTGGAGGAACACTTATAAAACCCGGCCAACCTTACATCGGTCTACCGATGTGCCTGTGTATGCCATAGTCACACTCAATTTAAGGAATAAATGCATTAGCACTGCATACTGCACAGATAAAGGACTTTTAATAATGACAATAAAAGAGAAAAAACTTTTGGGATAAAAGTAAAAGAGATCATTTCAGTTTGGTTCTTTTATACTCTTCAATGTTGACTAGATGATTTTGCTCAATGCTGATGATATGCTTCGAATTGGACATTATCTGTGTGGCATGATTTGGAATCTATAAAAGAGTTAAAAATACAATGATGTAAGTATGCAGTAAGTTGAAAGGGTAAACGCACAAGGAGTGATTTCGTACAACGAGGATACAGTTATTTCGATAAAAGTGATCTAGTTCGTTGCAAAATGAGGAAATATCAATGGCTACATAAAAACGCATTCAATGAACATGAAGTTAAATAAGATGTAAAATGCTTTATAGTTTACCATTCTCTAACTTTAATGAAGATAAGTTCCATGATATTGCATTTATAGCAATATGCCAACCCGTTGAAATTTATTACAAAAGAAAGATGAATGTTGATAGGAGCGGCAGTACATACGGTCTGACACTGTACATTCGTGGAATACCCGTTGATACAGTGGAATTGTACATTTTGAATTCATTTATACAATGGCAATAGCCGAAAATGGGCATGGCTCGAAAGCAATATATTTTCCTTGAATTTAACCGTCCTGGACGAGGAAACCCTTTTCTCTTGGTAATGATCTAGTAAAAACGCCAAAGATGAAAGAACTTTTTATGAAACTCTTTTTTTAAATGCACGAGTTTCGCCCATAAAAAGGCACGCAGGATCAACAAACATCGACAGGGAAAAGTTTAAGAACATTGTGGATAATGTTGGCATAATAGCAACGTATCCTGAGTCATGACTGAATAATTTGACAATCTTATATAAAATATCAATATGGGTACATTTGTGTGGTGATGAGTGAAAAGAAGATACAGTTCACAATTTTAAAGACAACAATATTGGTTATATAGTCAGAGTTTAAACTTTTAAAGATTAATGACACACTGATCTTAAATATTTGCAAAATACCTTTTGCAAAGTGATACTGCAGGACTTCTTAATGCAAATACATGCATTTGGCTTGCTCTTTATTAAATGTTTCATCGTGATCATCATGCAAATGGGCCCCGTGATACTCTTCCCATCGTTGACGACGACTGCATTATTGTTATTATGATTACAATAACGAACTTGGTGAAAGCCTAAAAGGTGAGTTTCATTTTGATGCATTTGCAGTGTACTTTAAGCTCACTCTAACATGAGACGTCTTCAGTGAACTTCCGTCCCATGTCTTCGACTTTTCTGTTGATCATATTTTATTTACGCTTTAATACTAACAAATGCTGCTGCTCCTTTTTTATCCGAAAGTCATAAAAGCACGATATTCATATGCTTACGCACACTATAAGGTTAAAGAAGCGATAATAACATGATGATAAAATATTTAATAGCTATATAGTTATCTCCACTCACATATTTTCATTCACTTTTCTGCCACCGTCATCATGCGTTTTGTGTAAATAATAGAAATGTGAGTTCCTCCGTTTTCTTGGATATCACTAGTTTAGAGCAGATAATAAACCTATGTAAAAAATGATTGCTACGCACTTTTGCAGGGTAATGCTTGGTATAGTCTTGTGTTTTGTGGATAGATCATCCTATGGAGGAAAAGTATATGTTTTATGCAACTCATTTGGGCTTTTTCTCTTTCTCCTTGTCTAGTTCGTAAGCATTCTAGTCGCTGTCTTTTGAATAATAACGTGTATGTAACCTAACCTTTTCTTGTGGGTTGTTAGCCTGTCATCTGAAAGCATTTCCATCATACCGTGCCACAGTGTCCTTGTGCACTTGAGTCACCATTTTTTGCTTTTCCTTTCGTTTTTTTGGGAAAAGTTTCTTTATATCACCTATACATATTCCCTATGTCACTTTCGTCATGTCATGTGCTCATATCATATCAAATTATCACCAGAAAATGGGATCCCATCATCCTCCTTCACACACAAAGATTTTATCATCCCACTTCTCATATTTCCTAAATGTAAAGCAAAGTTGGATGGGAAGGGAAAGAGACAGCAAGAAAAAATAATGAATATAAGCCTGTCAGATATTTACGTGCGCTATCGCTTATTTATTGCTCAGAAATCTACCATTTCTATCTTCCCATTTCCATCTCTTTGCACAATCTTACTACTCATATTAAATGCACAGCAGAGCATTGTGTTCATTTTCATGGAGAATACACTTATGGCCTGTTCATTTCATTAGTTTAGGAGTGTTATTGTGGGATAATAATAACACTCGAACTTTCAAAGCTTTTTTTCATATGGAGAATGAGTGGCATATATATCTGTATGACATGCTTATAATACATACCTATGTATATACGATACAAGAGAAGTACATTTTATTATTTTCCTTTCTTCCCTCAGTATTTTATTTTCCATGAACTATGACGCTAACGATGATTCACTGAACAGGTAACTTTACCCCAAATGTTGAAATCGTAAAAATTCTACAAAATATTACTTGGTAAACACAATTTATACATACATTTCATTACAACAGTTACTTGAGTTATGAAACGTTATAGTGCGAATAAAATGAGTGTGATAATAATTTTATTGCCTCGTATTACAAATCTGATGTGGTCGCTGGAGTGTAAAGCCTACGTAATTCATATTAAATTCCTATTGTTTCTGCAATAAAGGCAACTGGAGTGACGATGAGGTTCACCATAGACAATAGAATAATATACTGCCTTTGCACAAATAATTTGCTTTCTAGTTTGATTTCCATTAACGCGATATCCTTGTATACGCCAGAGTTTGCAGCGCGTATGTGAAAGCTGTGATAAACCCAATGTATACGTTTGTACTTGGTACAAAACATTTCATTCACTGTTTATCACCAGAAATCTCTTTCCATCCTCCACTTCCCTTTCAGCGAACACCAAGTTACACAAAAAAAAGCTTTAAACAAATCAGTTTTTCCACCCTTTTACTTGCCTACCAACAAGTTAGAACCAGAATAGTACAGGAACAAGCTCCTTTATTATTAATGAATAAAAAATGAGAAAGTACATGCCTACATACATTATTTGCTAGACATATTATCGGAATTGTAACCCGCATAATAAGAATATTGTGCATGTTGTTGTTAAATAATTTATGTGTTTGCATCTTTTGTTCGCTATGCAATGTTGTTGGTTGATTTCTTTCTTTTGTTGGTGAGAAAATTTAAGTGCTCTGGCTTCATCATGTGGCTGCTAAGAGTTAACTGAGAAAGGAGGTAAATAAGAAAAGAAACAACGAAATGGGCAGTTACATTGGAGGAATGAATTTATGACTTGATTTCGTGAGAAGATTAGTCTATGTATTGGTGTACATTCACCGAGTCTGTAAAATGCACGCGTATAAATACGTCCATTCATAAGGACGACGAATGTTTCACATGTCTAATTGTAAGAATATTTTATTTTACCATGCTCGAACACTAACGAACAGATTTCAATCCCTTTTGCCTTGCGGATGCGTGCTTGTTTAACCAAAAATTGCAAGCCCAGCAATTAAAGATGGAATGGACTTGTTTCAGATAATTATCACCTTTGACTTGTCTGTCTCCTATTTTATTCTTTCCTGAATATGAAATTCAAATTCAAAACGTTTACTGCCGACTTTACAATACCAACTCACTTGTCAAGAAATACCAATTCTCTAATGGTCAAATGCCATTCCGAACATGTAACTTTGAATATGCATGCACCTAGGAGGATGGCTTGGAAATGTAAGATGTGATAGATTATTAAGGCATGTCTGGCATGTCTAGTGGCTGGTGGCTAATACGTCGATGGTGTATGTTGGAAAAGTGTGTGTAGGAAACGCATTATTATTGACCAGTAAATGACCATATGTCAAGAACGCATGAAATATCGGGATTTTGCTGAGCAAGGAATTTGCCATAAGTCAGCAGCGAACGTGTGTCACCAGAATCGTTCCTTTCGTGCATTAGTTTTGAATTTTCATGATGCATAATATTTTAGTCTGCGTTCTATACTGCTTTCCTTGTGTGTATATATAATTTGCTCTTCAGCTCTCTGGTTCCTGTCGATTCTATATGAAATGGGTCTGACCAGTCAACCGTACAGCATACGGAACTACTAAGGAATATTATTATGGCCTGCAAAGTTTCTGGACAGTGACCAATGTGTTACATTTAGTACGTTTCTGGCTTTTTGACAAGCTAATAGAGGCCTTCGTCATCATCACGGACAATTTCACTCAGTTAACATGCTTCCCACAAAAAACGTGCGTTGAAATTTATACGCTATGGATTCCAAATTCCAAACGAACCAAATACCCATTCCGTGTGTCTGCCTAGATCCTTCTATAACTGCCATTTTAGGTAGAGACGAATAAAGTATGTATGCTTGCATCATGCAGCATTTCCACGAAAACTCTCCGGTTGATTTTTTTACTCACAATCAACTCAAAGGTTATGCTGCCACCAACAGAATTATATGAAAGAATTCTATCGCGTATACTCTGCATATTGCGTATATAATGGTATTATTTATGCGCAAAGTTCATGGCACTGTTCCACATGGATATGTAACTACAAAATTCAGTCAAATCGCTAACTACATGCTTTTATACTTGTATTCGTGTTGCTTGCCCTCCGCGTGTAAGTTAAAACCGGAAAATCCGCCACATTTCACTTTAGGTTTACATCCTAATACAAAGTTTCATTGCACATTTATGTAACATTTAAAGTACTACAGGTTATTTTTCGATATGAACAAAAACGTCTCCTCTTTTACTCGGATTTTTAAAGTCGTTCCCATAAAAGCATGTCCTACACTTTACATTATATAGAGAACGCATATATAAATGTTGATGGAGTATTAGACGGTGTGCGTCAGTCAGTCTTCGCCTCACGGTTGAAAGCAAAACAAACATAAAACGAGGAAAAGTTATTCTTCATCTCGATACACTTCTTCAATCTTGCGTAAGTGTATGGGCAGCTATAAACTAAACTGGGATGACTTTCAGTAGGGTATTGAAAACGTCGTCGCCAGTTCATTTATTATACAACTTAACTCTCATCATCTCACGCGGTGTTTATGTACACTTTTAGCAATGCCCCGTGTGCATGCAGTCGCAAGCCGTTCTGTATACAGTCAGTCATTGATGTGTGAATTGGAAAACACCCTCTCCAATTTTTTTACGTACAAAAAACAGATATATATTTCCAGCTAGCTTGCCAACTAATCATGTAGCAAAAGAGTGCGTTGAATGTGCGTAAAGATGAAAATAAATGGCAATGATGATGTCGATGATGATAGTGTTGGTGATTGGTGGTAATCTGCTGGAGTTGGTTTTTATCGTCAAGTGATAAGCATTACACTTTGGGCTTGTTCTAATCGTAAGCTATTTTCGAAATGATGATGCTCCTATATGTATATATGCTGTGCATTTACAAAAGTCAAATACTGAGAGTCTTCCGTGTGGATATTTATTTGAAATTCTTTCTTGTGAGGATAAACTCAAATGAATGAACCTTTTCATGGATCATTTCAACAATGTTTTCCACGTAAACGCTACATTGTATATGGTTTTTATGTCAAAATTTTCACCAAGGACTTTATGCTGGTGGTGTTTATGTATCTGCTAAGGCGTGAAGTATATGGGAGAAGTTTATGTGCAGCTCGTTATGATCAAGACCAAAATCCCAAGAAACCCCACTGTGACAAAACATTTTGCATTTTAACATGAGCACCAGCCGGTCAAAAATCTCATGCATTTCTACAACAAAAGGGAAGCACGCCAGACTGATCCCAAAACATTCAATGTAACAACGTGTAGCGTGGAAGAAAGCATAACAAATACTTTACCTTACTGTCATCGCAGGACCATCTGGAACGGCATAAATGAAGTGATGTACATTAAAGCTAGTGGGTGATTTTTAGTCACAGTTGCAAACTGTATTTATAAACACAAGCCCAAACCTAGTTAAGTCAGTTACATGGAGCAGTAAGCACATAGATTCACTGCATGGGTGGGTGACAATGACAATTGAGTTAGATTGTTATGCAAATAAACTGTTGGATATTATCAAAGTATTTCATTTCCCTTGATCCACGAACCATTGCTACCATTACTTCGTTCATTCATTCCCTTCACGTTTGTGAGGAGAAGCAGTGTTTTACCACATTGCATCTTATTATTATTCACATGGCTCATCTCCATCCAGTTCAAAATACGCAATATATAAACCTTTCCACAGGATATAATAAAGTGATGAGTTGGACGGTATATTTAAACCAAAGCGTAGTTGGAAACATTGTTTTACAAAAAATATAAGCAAGGTTTACAACCAGAAGCTTATGCTTTGCCTCTTTGAATATTTAGCCATCTTCTTTATTATTTCATGTTGCAGGATTGATGAAATCGACGATATTTAGGGAAGATAGAAGAAGATTAAGATTTGGAATAGTTTATAAACTACGCTCTCCCTACTCACACTCACTGTTCAAGCTCACTGGGTTGGGCCTACTCATTTGATGATGTATGTATTTATTCATGATTTTCGGAAAGTGAAGGCAAGCATGAAAAGTTTGTATGATAATATTATTAGGTGCTGTTCATAGTTGTGTGTCGATGTTTTATTTGAGCTGGAAATTGTTATCCGTGGAAGTAGTAGACGTAGTGGGCTTTCTACCCCTTTTGTCTTGCATCAGTGAGCTGGACAAACCTTTTGCTTTTAAACACAACCTTCGCTGGTCTTTGCACTAGAATCATTTCATTTAACGCTGTTGGAAAGCTGCTGAGCTATGATTGAAATCGTTATTAAAGTAATCTAAAGGCAGTGCCGACAATGAGCGTGAAATGAATGAATGACTGACAAATACGTATCTGTCGGTTAAAGCTGGAAACTCGCTGCGTTCAAGCGTGATTTAGTGTGCGTTTAGTGAGAGTACTGGAATAGTAATAATAATTTTCGTGTATTTACATGGGAGCTAGTACATTATATGCCTTTAAAAGCTGTGCTAAAATACATTCAATGAATGCTTTAAGTTTAATATATTAACGACTGCATAGCCGAATGCATATATCAAGTGTGGAAAACCCTTGACTCTGTGAGACACAGAGGTTAAGTATATACGGTGAATTTGACGACCCCCTTCCAGGGCCTTATTAACATTAAACTTGAAAATCAACCTCCCACTGGCTTGAATTAAGCAGTGGTGGATGGAGCAAGTATACACAAAGAACTGAACTAAATTTTACAGATTTGTTCCAGCTGGTAACGCTTCAACCCATGCCATCATTAATAATATTATTTTACTTGTGCGTATACGATGTCTATTTATGAACAGTACATTTTCAACATTCGTTTACCCTAAAGATCACAGCTATTGTTATGGCTAAACTGTCTCTGGCAATTGGATTGAATTATCACATCAACTTTCCTCCTGTGTAAATACAGTGCTACATACAAACTGTAGCCTTAAACACAGTCTAATATTATGATGTAGATATATGCCATCAGAATATATAATTAAAATTGCTCATGTTGAACTTGATTAACTTTGTTTATCCCAAGGTGCACAAATATCTACCCTTTTAAAATTCATTACGAAAGACAGATCTATCAACCCTCATTGACTTTTTACATGGTAGCTCCCAACCAACCAACTTGATTTTATTAAAAGTTCAACCATCTTAAACCAGAATATTATGCAACGGATTGTCTAAAAATTTCCAGGAAGGAATTGTTGAAAAAACCATTGCAAATCTAATTCAATTTTTAGCTTATTTATTTATTCATGAGCTAGAGTTTAGTTCTCTACTCCATAATAGCTCGTTTTCTATTGTGCTGGGATTGGACTGGAATTGTTCGTTGGTGTAGGGGTGGAGAGCTGGGGATTTAAAAATAATTATACTTATGAGTCCTTTGGGACACATGGAATTCTGACAACAATCATCGTAGTCAAGTAATTTCACTAAAAGAAATTTATCAATGAACAAAGATGCATTCCGAGTCACCATAATGGATCGCTTGAATTAGTAATTTCCCATTATGATCGCATCCAGCCTTGTTATTTGTTACTTGTTCGATATTACATGTAGTTCCATTGAAAGCATGCTCGTTATGCTTTACCACATATTCCATCAAAGGTATAATCTAACTTATTAAGTGTATCTGGTTTATTATCCAGACAGTCATATTAAAAGAAACTGCCACGGAACAAAGTCCGCCAGCGCTAGCATCGCCTTACAAAACTTATTTTATTCTGGCGACAGCAAGACAAGTCACAAGTCTTATGCCTACCGCTAATGAGCAAAGTGGCAATTTTTTTGGAGGTGTAAACTAAATCCTACCATAAACGGTGGCAGTCATTTGTAGGCTTAGGGCAATAAATGACCACTGTCAAAAGCAGATTTCAACAATGAATAGAAAACGTCAAAAAGATACTTTTGACAGATAAGAAGACAAATGAACGTGGTTTTTGGGACATATCCTATTTGGAAACTAGACACTTTTTCATTTATTTAAAAACTTAACACGCACTGAGACAACAGAAAAATTTGTTTGTTTTACAATGCAGTAACGTAAATGCTTATAAAAGCAATGATCATGAATCATGTGTGCGTACGACTGGATCAGCTACAATTTCAACAACAACTCTGCGTTTTGAGAAGTTTATTTTCCAAGTGTGTGTCGCAGGAGGAACTGAAATGAATAGGAATCAAGAAACCTCCAGTCCCAGCCCATCTACCATCAGCCAAAACAGCATGTTGTCTTCTTTTGAAAAACCCTGCCCAATTTCGGCAATGTTGCTTGATATTTAGTCAAGAAAAGGAAAATAATAATGATGGATGATGTTTTAAGACATTATTAAATTGACAGCTTGCACAAAGATCAAGATTCCCTTTTTTAGTTAAACTATGGATAGCATTTTGATGTTTGAATGTAACCTAAAGAATGCCTTTGAGTTTCAAACGAGTTAAAAGGACCTGCCCTCCCCGGGTTTGACCATCTCAAAATCTCGTGTAGGACGACGGATGTATTTCATTTCCAGACTTGCGTAACACATTGTCATCGCTCGATGCTGATTTTACTGATCGTCAGTAAAGGCCAATACGATGCATACTTCGTACAGTTAGCTAAACTTGTCGGTTTGCGGGTAACGAATTACATGCTGGAAGTGTATGCAAATCGTTGTGGGTGTAGAACTTACAGAGGTAAATAGTTTGCAGGAAAGGAAAAAATGTCTGTCTTCTGAATTTGAAGTTAGCATATTAGTTTAAAAACTCAATTTGGTATGAAACAGTCTATGAGCCGGTCCAAGTAGCTCATGAATATTGCTCTGCTGAGGTACATGGTTAAAAATTTCATGAAAATTATACCGAGACGATGTGTGATGGTGATAATCTACTTTGGTGACACTTGAACCTGTAAAAGTTGCTTGCTCACTCCGTGGCTCTGTGTGAGCGAGAAAATGTTTGGTATGTTTCTAGTACTTGGCATGCATGCCTTTCTCCGTGGTATGGTTTAGCGAGACAGTCCCTGATCCAACTTCCAAGCAACTCATCATATTTATTTAGACCTCTAGAGTTGACAACACTATTTTCTGGTGGTTGTTCCTTGTTGGATAAATAGGAAGAATAGGATCTGTGCAAAGAATGCTCCTCTTCGTTCACAGACTTTCTAACAAAGGGAATGATGAGGACGCGGAGATGAAGAATATTACATTACAGTCCTGACTCTAGACCAGCTTTTGAAGGTAAAGTTCAAGAGGAATCAAAAGCGTTTTTCATTTCATTTTAAGTTTCACAAGAAGAAAATATTTCTCAATTCTCTCATGCTTACATGGAATGGCGTCGTGTAGGAAGAAGAACACAATATATATATACCTACCTACTCACGTGTATACAATGCAATCCAGTTAGTAGTAGTACATTCTACACAGAGTTACTTCATCTTTCCTCTTTTTCCTTTTTACTCTAAATGAATTCAATTTTCTTTCAAACAGACTGAAAGAGATGAAGAAGGAAAGGAAGACAGCAAAAGGGCCAAAACTCGTGAGTTTTCTATTATTTCCAATTTTACAAAAGGAACAAACCGGATGACTGCTGAGAATAGGGAAAAACTCTAATTTCCTTTACTGCAAATTAACTTCACTTAAAATTTTCCTCGACTCATTCTTTCCTCTCTTGCTTGTTCTTATATTGCTCTGTCCTGGCTTCTCGTCTCGTGTGATGATGAAGAATGCATAAGAAGCACATATTGCACTTGTGCGGAAGACAAGAGCTAAGCTGATGATAATGTGAAATGATGAAAAGGATGAAGGAAGGGGCGTTCTATTGAATGAAACCTTTGGGTCTTCGTTGAAGAAGAAATCAAAACAAACTATGAACCAGTATAATAAGTCTAGTTAGCCGTATGCACAACTAAGAACGTACGCTATAATGGAGCCTTTGTTACATTAGTCCAGCCAATGGTAATAATAAGGTAAACGAATTATAACTTATTTCTATCTATTGTGATTACCATTGCGTACGAAATCTTTTACATCTGCTGGACTTTGACTCTCTCTCTCTCTGCGGACATCGTTCGTGCCAGTGTCCAACCAGACTATGATAAGCAACAACTGCAGCAACAGCATTGCAGATGTAACAAAAGATGATGGAAGTTGAATAATGAAGAAATTCCAAAATACTTGAACGTTTGTTATATTTTATTTTCGTGATAAAAATTATCTTTGCCACAGCTTGCAGTATTGTATGCTTTCGACTATATACAATGTGTGTACCTTGGTTTTGACAATACAGCCGAGAAAATAATAGCCTTAATACGGAGAATTGTCAAGATAACTAGATTCTCTGAATTATAGGTTAGTCCGCAGTGCGTTCACTTTTTCTTTACGTTGCGTCATTTTGTCACTGTAGAGAGAAGGCGTGAAGGGAGAGAGCTCGCTCGAGTGATTTCCAATGGAAGATAATAATTATTAGAAGGCCCCCTGTGTACTTGCCTCCCTGCATAGTAAAAACTCTCAACTGTCAACTTGATCTAACATCATTATTTACCGTGACTATATTCTTTTAGATTTATGGCATTATGTTCCCATATTCTTCATATCCATTTCTCTCTTGGTAAGTACAGGCGTCAACGACATTGACTGCAGTACAGTAGTGCATCTAAAGATTTTCTGGACCTTTGGACAAAGCATAAAAATTGAGAGCACGATGGAGAGACAGGCGGGCCAACAGCAGCAGTTCCTCTCATTTGCTCTCAAAACCCATTCTTCTTCCCATTTTATTCTTTTGTTCCACTTAAGCAAAAAAAGTAGAAGTGCGACGAGGCAATTGCATAACAATCATCTATATGGAACAGGGTAGTACAAACCTACTAAAACTACATCATTGCTAAAGAATAATGGTTACTCTGCACCACATTTTTTCGGGTCCTGGATCCTTGTCCCAATGGACGTACCGAAAACTCACAAGTCGATCGATTCTGAATTGTTTTCGATAGAGAATGACTCACTTGATGGTCACATTATTACCGAGTACTGGTACAGTGGTGATACGATATATCGTGTGTATATGTGTGCTGGCCCCTTTTTAACGTTCCGTATAAGCATTGTGAAAAATGGAAATGTGGAATTGTATTATGTAACCTTTGAACAGTTGCCGAGTAAGTCAAGTGGATTTTGGATGTTTTGGGACTTGAACAGCTCCCATTTTGCATGCCGTTTCTGATGACTGCAACCTTTCTAACGTGCAAAGGAACAATTTTATCAAGTACCCATTGGTTCAGAGTATATCTCCCAGTCGACTCATAACTGTAATGCAGTATATTTTAGCTGTCACATAATTTCCACATTGGATTATTCAAGTTACGAAGCAGAGGAGGCCTGTGTGCCAAAAACAAATGTTTTATCAATACTCTAAACTGACAAAAAATATTTTATAGTTCTTCACCAAAATCCATTGTGCTAAATTCTAAGGTTTCCCATAATGTTCTTTGGACATTTACGAATAGTCCTAGAAGCGTCATATTTTGTTTTTGTATCGTTACTGTCATTCCTTCATATACTCCACACTAACCATTGCTCTACTACTCATCATTTCAATAGCTTTCTACATTCATTGGACATTATTTTCAACTGCAAAAATATATTATTTCCAAGCATTTCTGTCATCGAGCATAGCATAAGTCCGACATATTAAATGATACGAGGAAACGTAGAATTGATTAATAAGCCCCAGTCGACTTCCCCATATCCCAACGGCAAATAAGAGGAAACAGAGAACAATACATTATACAATAATATCCTTTACATTTCATATATGAAGCACTTCTTCCAAACACTCCAAAGGACCAAGAAAGAACATAAATGATCCCGCTATCGAAGACGAGGGCTTATATATACCTTTCTCAGGGAAAACGAACAAGACACCAGCACTAAATCTATTTCTTTCAGCTTCCGGGCATTTTCTCAGCAATGCAGTGCACTAGATATGCAGTCGAGTCAGTTTGGATCGCCTTTTGTTATTTGGAAATCCTCCAAAGTACCATTTAACTCAATAAAACTCAACTTATGCCCATTGGGCGTGCTTTGCTTTCACTTTGAAAGATGTACTTACAAGAGCATTTACATTGAATGAAAGTATATGGTAGTCTATAATGCAATCCACTGTGTGGTCCGGCTCCAATATGTACACGAAGCAAAAAAATTTAAGAATGAGTACACGATATATATACATAATGCTCTCCTATCATATAAAGAAAGGAAAGGGAAACTTAAAGACAGATCCAAGTTGGGAAATCCAGGCGAACTGGAGTTAATAGTGCAAGAGGGTTCACACAGGAAGAGGAATAAGAATTGCACGAATGTGGTGGTGGTAGTGGTACGCATTAACCATTGTACTTTCTGCTTTTACTACACACGCAGATAGATATTCTTTCCGAAGAGACATGAGACAGCTTCTTCCTGTCTCGCAGTTCCTCTTTCATTTCATCTTCATCTGATGTAGCTACTTGCGTGTATTGTACATGCATTTTTGTAAAGTGTTGTTTGTGAATCCAGTCAAGTCTATTTCTCTGGTTAGTACAAAATGTAGCCCGTAGCCCATCACGTCTTAAAAGCTTTTCCATCTATCTTTTTATTCATCCCCTCTGTGATTTTACACAAACACATCATTTTGCATTAGTCTCTCTTTCTCGCAGCTATATACACTGTCCCTCTCTCCTCATCTTCGAGAAATGTATGCGTTTTGGTTTGGTTTTAGTTGTTGTGTATTATTATCCCATTCTACCCGTTCACTCTCGCGAAGTAAATAAGTCGTTCACAGAGACATTTTCCGCTGGAAACTGAGTTGTTGAGGAAAAGAAGAGACATGATGGAGAAACAATACAGTAATAATTTAGCAATTCCCAGTCTCAAAATAGCAGTGCAAGCACACACGTAAACACAACCTGCCAAGTTTGTAAATGTTGTAAGTAGTAAATAAATGACTCGATTTTCTGCTACACAGCACGTTTCATGACGAAACGACGTTGTGGAGATGGAAGACATTGTGGAATATCGCTTGATGGAAGCATTAAGCCTAACTTTTCTCAGAACATTTTAAATAATATTATCGTCTTTGGACTTTCAAATTCTAATACTTCATGTTGTATCCAGTAAAACAGGAGAAAAAACCATTTGATTCCATGAGTCCCGTCTTGAAAGTACAGAACGTTAATGAAATACGCCCTGCGGTATACAAGCTCAGGGCTGAGGCAAGGCAGGCATTCATAAATTAATAGAGAAGTGAAACAGGGACGGAAAGGTAAACAAAAACGTATCCACACGGATGGATGCTTGCCACACGTTATAATATTATCTAATCTACTATCTATCCGGTAGGTCTTGAAATTTATATTATCGGGCACCTTTACATAATAGCTGGAAGAAATGATAATGATATTACACAAGAAAAAAAGGGGATAGATTTTTATGATGGTAAATGCGCTTTTTCGTTCTGCTTCTGCTGGATGGTGAATACAGTACATACTCACACCTTACCTTTATCATCATGTAATATTTATTACGATACTTAGTTTTCCTAGTATTTTTGCCCAAAGAACCTCAACTCTTCGTTGCATTCACTCCACAGCGATACATGTATAAGTACAAGCTCAAGTTTTTTTTACAAAGTATAAGAAATGTACATTTTGTTGAAGGTGGCCATTATACAGGTATCATATCTTTAATTCTAGTGGACTCACCTTTTTTAAACCTGTCTACTCGCTATCTACCAACTTGTTATATAGCATCGTTTTGAATTATTCAGGGTTACAGTTCCATTCCTTTCGTACGTAAAAAGTCAATATAGGTGCAAGAAAGTGAAGACACATAGTAGTTTTCTCTCGTGTAGTAAAATGCGAAGCACTTTAAATATAAATGCCATGCGATGTTTGGAATATCAATAGCAGAGGAAAGGCGGTTCCGATCAAGAACTCCTGTCTCGTTGCACCCATTTATTAGCCATTGCTGGATGATACATTTCACAGTATGTACATCTATATAACTGGTGGCCGGGTAAAAAGTGCGTAGCGCTTAGATATTTTATGTTTCTATGTCCCGATATTCCCTACATTCAATGGTTCGAGAACGTGGGTCGCAAAGGTGTAAGCTTTTTGGACTTTACCACATCGCTTCTCTAATAATAGTTGATGCATGCATGTTCCTTATTGGGTCCACACATATTTTTCCTCAAGTTTTTAATACAAAATATTTAAAATATCGAGTGCTACTCCGAAAGGAAGGTAATATGCGCAACAAAGTTATTTACCTGCAGTCAGTTAGGAAATACCTGGTATAATGGTCTTGAGCTACCAGTTTACTAAATAAAAGAGAGTTACATGGCACATGTACATGGAAGAAGATTTAGAGAGGAGCTACTGGCATGCATTCTTAATCACTTTCACCAACTTCAACCAAGAAAAAATGCTCCGAGTTTTACTGCCACAACTCACCAACCGTCAGTTCCGCTTCTTTTGGGCCAAGCCAAACTGCAAGGTTCATTGTAGGTAGGTATGCATAATGTGGAGACGCAAGGTATATGAACTGGTGGCAACATATACATTGCTGCGATGTATTACTTTATTATTGGACTCATGCATGTTTAAAACCCAGTTTCATTCGCCTTGCATGCAAACACACTTCCGAGAAAAAAATACCCACCGAGTTCGTGATAGCACACTTATTAGCTATTTTTTGCTGACTTGCCAAAAAGCATAAACTTTTAAATTGCCACTGAATAATCCTCTAAAGCTTCTGTAGTAACTACAACATATTTTCCTCATGCACGGCACAACGTAAAAAATGCCTATTACTTACCTACACACATTATTATCCAGACAGATTAATATAATGGAATAGGATGAGGTTGTAAAGTATGTTATTTGAGGAGCCAGGTACGAGCCACAAATGATACACATAGTTAAGGGTAATAAGCGGTTTGTAAAAAATTCAAGACTGTCCATGTATTTATTTCAAGAAAACCAACATATTTACGCTAACAAGATTCTATAGAAAACATATTATTGTTTTAAATAAATAGCTCCAACCTTCCATCAAATTGGAAAATGGTTTGCTTAATACTAAAATTCAAGAAGTTGTTAGTTGTTTGTCCTATTACTCTGAATGTATTTCATTTCAACTACCAGCAGGTGAATACAGGATCCATACAACTAAAACTTCCACCAACCCAACCAGCAACTAAAAATGTCAGTGCTCGATACATTTTAATATGCACTTAAGGGATATTAAACGCTCATTTATACTCCACCAGAGACCCATGGTTGTTGAACATGCAATCTTGAAGATTTATTGAGTAATACCTTATACATACAATACATACTGCGCTGAAGGTGTACTCACACCTCTTCGAATGAAATAACTTGTTCATGACTCTGGACTAGAATAACGATGATTATATTATTAAGGAAATGTAGTTATTTTATTTTTTAAGAAAAGACTCCAATAAAATGAAATCATGACGATTGGTATAACTTATTCCCTTACTGTAAACATCTTGCTTGGTGCATAAATACTCACCAGAAAGCTGAACAGAAGAAGGAACATGATGATCTTTCTGATAAAGATAGCTAGCACAAAAGGGTCACATTGGAATTTTTTCTACATAAAGAAAAATAAACATGACCACTATCATTCCAAGAACTTTCTAACTTGACGGCAATTTGTATGCATTTACACTTCAGTTGCTTCACCATGTCCCGCAACATCTCATCCATACAAAGTAGCATCGTAGTCAACTCTTACCTTTTATGCACATTATTTTTAGAATTTTCTCAACTCTCCTCATTTCAGTGCATACGTTCAACATGAGAACAAATTGGGAACTAGTAGTTGTATCTCCATTACACAAGTAACGCCTACCATGAATACTTTTAAGCGCCACTTTGCTGTTAAAAATATACACATTTGGTATATATACTCTAATATTTTGAATTAACTGATATGGTGAAAATTGTCCCAGAGAGAGTGGGAGAGTCCCAAGATTCTTGGGCCAAGAAAAGCAATTTTACACTTTGTAATATATTCTGACCAAAGAAAGTTTCAGAAAATCGTATTTTGTGGTGCATGTGCAACTTTCTGTGGAAAAGCAATGAATAAGAAATGATTGCAGTGACTTTAACAAAATGGAACAATGTACAACATACATAATTCTTTCCACAGGGCGGTAATATCTTGAAGGACGAATAATTTTTGTGTAAAAAAGCTACTATTCCGTGAAGAAAAAGCACTTACAAAACTCTTCATTTTTACAGTACTTTCAATATGAAGGCCCACTCTCTGACAGCTAGCTCGTCCGTATCAAATTCAAATATCAATTTACAACATAGCGTGACACAGTGTGCACGCACACAGCAAGCACAAGGGTTTCTTTCACGATGCAAAGTGCTCCTTGTGCATCTTGATTAGAGACATTTTTCATATTTCTCATATCCAGTTATGCTCCTGGCAGATAAGAGGACAAGAGACAAATGGCATGGCATGCAAAAAGATTTGGAGATTAGCACTAAACAACATGCTGTTTGCGTGTTACTGTCCACTTGTAAACTAATATTTTATTCAACGTATATTTTTTCTCGAGAGAGAGACAGAGATACAACTTTGTCATGTGTCTCCAAGCTTGTATGCCTTCTTTCGGTTCAAACTCAATTTATATTCTGAACAACAACCAGTTGAGCATTATAAAGCTTCAACTCAACCTTCACTTTACATAGACAATGAGATCGATAACACCACCACCAAACGATTCAATCATTCATTCAAAAGGATTATGAAAACGATGGATAGTAGTTGATGATTCAAGAGATCCATTTTCTGTAGACTATCTGTGTATATGTAGTTATTTTTAAATATACAGTTGTCCGTTGCTATTATTGTATTCTGTTCGCTATTCTTAGCAATTTACGTGACTCGATATTATTATCGGCCAACGATATTGCCTATTCTCATCACATACGGAGACATGCAGAGTTAGAGAGCTCAACTCTCAACTTTTCCTAAGGTTTGTTGACGGAGGATATTATCAATGTAAAGTATTAAGAAATCAAGTCATTTCGAATTACGCGTTTATTCTTCTCGCCAGACACATTCTCGTATAGTATGATATGCCAATCATCATGGAACTGCTGATAAAAGGATGCGTTAATAAAGAACCAGTCTTCAGGACAATTCACTATTCACCGGAATATAAAAATAAGAAGCGCAAATTTTTATTTTTTCCGTCAGTCAGTCACACATTTTCCCAACTACAGTGGACAAGGCTTGTGAAAATGCAGTGAAATGTTTTAGCGCAAACTCGTAGAGAAAAATAAGATGTTTACATAAAAGAAACCATACCATTTTTTTCCTTTTCGTATTACGTATAATTTTGTTTTTAAGCATTGTGAAGCTATCATCAACATCAAGTAAACTTGTCACTCATGAGCATTGTGAGTGCTAGTCAACATGAAATTATATGTCCTCCAGTAGCCGTAATTTTGCCCTTAAAGCCCGTCAACCTCACTCGTCACACGAGACGAGAGGCATTTATAGGCGACTCCGAGGAGTTGCTCTGTCCAAGTCACTCGTTTTACCCTGGTTAGTTATGTATGTACATAAAACTTTGGTGATGGGACAACAAGAAAGAGAGTGAAATTGCTGCAACGATATGAATGCGTGTAGATGTTCTTGAGAGACAGAGAGAGGAGTAAATGTGTAACCATCGTCATCATCAAAAAGCTAAAAAGTGATGACCAGAGCAATGAAAGTTGGAAGAAAAATACGACAACTTGTTCAGCCGCCTGACAGTTTTATCGATGAAGTCGCAGCAGTGGCACTTATCCATGGGAGCCACACTGTCACTTTGTATTCTCTCCTTCCTTCGCTCCAGCTCCTTGTCTTATTCGTAGCACTCTGGTCGTTTTGCTTGCTTGCAGCTTGTTTACCCACATCAATTTATTCTCTTTCTCTTGCCCATGAAGCGAATGTACGAAGCTCCGTCAGGCCACAATTACAGAAAAAAATTGGTTCATCCAGCAAAGCCATCAAACGTGTACTTGAGTTTTACGGAGGTGATATTTAAAGTCGGCAAAAACACCACTGAAGTTAGTTGGTCAGAAAGTTGCCCTTGTTCAGTCAGTTTCTCACCAGCTCATCATCTACGTTAAAATGTAAAAGAAGAAAGAAGCGTAGAGATTGAGATCTCAGCAGCCAGCCTATATGAAGTTGCTGGCACACAGTTTGACTCTGCTTCAAAGGGTTACGACAAAACAGCAGGCATCTTTAGGAATCTGTGCCTGTCACTCTACTGCCTGGATTTGTAAAAAACGATGGATCATAACAAAGTACAACAAAAAGTGTGTGCTTGAGATTTAAAAATGAAGAAGGTAAGTTGTAAAAAGTTATGATAGATGCTGTTGGTATTCTTATTATTCAAAATTATTGTATTTTTAAAAAGCTTTAAAATGCGCAGATGACGCGATCGCGTCAGAGAATGATTTGACTCACAGCCAGTTTTCACAAAAGGGTCCTATATTTTATTTTGACCACGCATGTACTCCTATTTAGAATGTTGAGTAATTTAGAAAAGAAAATTCGAGAGGAGGATCTCTGAGAAATGATGTGTACTTATATATTATGTAATGTCTACATCAACAGGAGGGCATTCGAGTCAAAATACTCATTCACTATTCAGTTTACCAACATATTCTAGAGTAATTTACTTTTATAATACTCATTAGAAGTCTGCCAGGAGACTTAACCCATCCCTTAAATTGCTCAACCCTTCTGTTGCCCCCAAAGAACGTCCATCTCCTTTCCTTCTACGTTGAGCAAGGCAAGGAGTAAACCCTTTTCTCTGTTTACTTAACAAAATTATTTTATGGCTTCTGGTTTGTGTGTAGGTATTAAAGATGTAAGGGCAGTTGATTATAAAAAATAAAATTTGTTCCAAGTGGATATACCTACAACCCACTTTTCCAAATTATGGTGATAAGATGAAAACGAAAACAACGGCAAAATACTTATTATTCCTCTAACAAGTCTCAATGCATACATGGAAATCACACAGAAACGTGAATTGATATTTCTCATCGCTATCCTACTTTTCTTCAATCTGAATTTTGTGTGCTTTGAGTATCTAAATGTATCCCTTGTAGAAATGGTAATAAAAACTAATTTTTGGATTACTACAACAATAGCTACGAATGTCTTAACAATTTTGTTGAGGGTACACCACCATTCACTATGTCGCCGTTGGCCGCTTTATTTTTTATTCACTGTGATATTATATAACAAGTATATATGGTCACACAATTTTATTATTCACTTAAATTACACGGTGCTGGTAAGGTACTGCATCTGGAATTTGATATTGCATATTATGTAAACTCAAGTTTTATATACCATTTCCACATTTATGATGTCTTACTCGATGGCATGTATTAACCTAGATAACAGAGAGAATTTACTTGACAATAAGTATAATTTCCTCAAATAACTTGAACAGATGAAGAAAAGGAATCACTACTTTCAGTACTTTGGTTGAATTTACTGGAGATGGAGACGAAAACCCATAACATAAAAAGACACGAATCATGCATTTAAGGTGGCACAAAACAAAATTGTATAACGAAGGATACATTTTCATTTTGTTTGCTGGCCCTCTGCCTGCCCTTACCATCCGACATGAGAGCTGCTAACAAAAAGAATACATAGTTTCATTTATTTGGTATTTTTCGTCAAGTTCACCATCCCACAACAACCAACTGCTAGAGTTTTTTGTGTATACGATTGTTGCATTTTTACGAAGAGGTTATTTCAGTGTTTTTCTTGTTGAACCACAACCACGGTCGAAGCCAGCCCCAGGGCTCTCCCTTTGAATTTTCTTCGGACTCTCTAATATATAATTTTGACAAGTTTATTTAACTAGTTAGGGAAACTGCATTAGGGCGTGCCGTGGTGAGCTCGTCTTGCTCTAAGATGAATGTCTAGTTAACTTGTAAATATATTAGAGAGAGAGATGAAGAAACTTGTACAAGAGACTACGAGAGCAGGTTGCTCTTGCTGGATAGGAAAAAAAATACAAAAATTGTTTCTTGTTATGTTTTTTCCTCTCTCTCTCTCTACTTGTTGCTCCCTCCTTGCAGCAATGACTTATTCTTTTGTTCAGAATACCTAATCACACTACCAACTGCTCACAAAAGCCTACGCACACATAACCTTAAGAGTATAGATTTTGATGTTTTATAATGAATACGGGTATGCATTTTACATTTATTCTAATTTTTATCATGCCACATCTACACACAACATACCAGGTTTTGTCGATTTTTCATTTGAAACCATGCTTAAAAATTGCCTTTCAGCGGATTGTGAAATGTACACATTGTAATTGCTCTCTGATACATTTATTGCAGAAGCTTCTGCCAATTCAGCAGCAGCAACAACAACAGGTCTCTTTCTCAGCCAAAGTACCAAACTGATGGTGATAAAGCACGGTGAATGAATGTGAGAAATGTTATTGCATTTGATTAGTAAAATCAGCATACCTTGTTAGGAGATAACCTTTATTGGTGGGAGGAGAATCCCAGTATGAAACACGTAACTGTTTTGGTAGTTGCACTTGTCATCACATGGGCTTCCACATAACGACATAGGTAGTAATACTATTACATGATTAGGCAAAAATGTAATAAAAAAATGAACAGACAAATTTTATACCGCAAATCAGCACATTTGCAATATACGCAGGGAAATTATTATCGTGCTCTCTCATTTTCCATTTAAAATATTTTATGCCATTTTATAAATATTCTTAACTACATTTTCGTCATATATTATCTGCAGTAAATGCATTAAATAATAATTAGAATTTTAAGAATTGTACGTAAGTTTTAGAAGAAATTTTCACTTCATTTAAATTAAATCATTTATGCACTGAGAGCGTTTACAATTTGAATCCCACTAGTGGTAATAATTCTTTACACCTGTGTCCTTTCACACCTACGAACAAACCAGTTAAAAGCTTATCCGTTCCAATAATCTGATTATAATTAGGAAACCTTTCGGTTTGACAATTGAGGGATTAGACAGACGTCTTTAAGGGAATTATAGGATTCTTAAAGGGAACTAAATTTTCTTTGTCAGAAAGTTGCACCGATTGGATTCACACACATAATACGTAGATTATATTCTTCTGAGGTTACAAAAGATAATACATAATATACGCAGTTATCTTCATAAAAAGCTGTGACAACGTTAGGCCCTTTTTGTCCTGGAAATGCATACAAATGCATCGCCAGTTAGGGAGAACAACAATACTTGAAATGGGTTTCTTATAAAGAATTTCATTTTGTACGCCCCAGAGTATGTACCTACACACAATGCATAGAATATTGAGCGTGTAAAAATCGTTTTTCCACGGTTCGTTTCAGAGTTTACATGATTTTGTGCACAATAGGCAATCTGGTACTTTACAAGGCGTGTTTATATGAGAGGGAAAGGGAATAAATGTACTTGAACTGGTTGCACTTGGCCTTCCTATCAATGTCTGACTGACTACTGTACGGTACTCTGTGCCAACGCGGCCCATTGTATCACTACACGATAACATAAACTGACGCAGACATTTACTTAACAGAGGAGATTTGAAAAGCGCCAAAGACCAGCATTAAGAAAATCTCTGGATTTCATCACCTGATTCCCTTTTCTTCCCCGTCGTCCTTTTTCTCGCTCTTTATGCTCACATTTTGAAAATCTATTCTGAGTCTGATTATTTTTAAGCGCACGGACAGAGTACAGACAGGAGAGAAAATGTCTATTTTACGTTTAGATTATTTGGATATTTATTTTCTACTAACTGAGCAAAGAGTGGTGTGTACATTTCGAAAGTCCTTTAGCTTGGCTGGCTGGCTGGCTATCACATTTTTGGATCTATTATAGAGCTGCTGACAGCACACTAGCAAATGTCAAAAGAAAAGCCTCCCCTTTGAGAACTTTTGGATCAAGGATCTCATGCTGACTTGTTCAGCTGAAGAGAACTTTCTTGTTAAAAAAGTTCCAAACAAATCACATAGATACATGCATATGAAACGACTTTATGGGACTGTTTCGATTTACTTTATGTGATATACCAAGTAGTTCCAGCAGTTTTCTTTCCATCCAAAGGAGAGATTGAGATGTTCAAAAAATGTTGTTTACAAGTTTCAATCCGTGCGTAATACTTGTATGCATCATCTTGTTTATTATTATGCACTAGATCATCGATACCATTTTGTTTTTGCTTGTTCACGCAGTCAGTATCAAAATCATATAAGATGTTGCAATATGATTCATGAAGGAACAAAGCTTTCCCTTCTTACCCGCATCGTATTTACATCATGACATGACTTTAACCACGGAACCGTACACATTACATGAAACAAGGGCTAGGTTAAATGGAACACGATTTATTTTTCGAGAAAGAAAAAACTTTACATATATACAACCAAATAAAATATTTTATTTTTATAAAAACACTTGCATGTGACTTGAAAGTACAGACTGAGACTGGTGTATTTGGATTCAAAGTACACGCAAGGATGGATTACGCATTTTACCTTCTGTTGTATCTGAACTTTGGTATGGAATAATCCGTCTGCTGCATTTGTTCCCAAGAATATGCTGGTGGAATAATATCAGTAACGAAAAACTTGCATAGTCATACTTTTTATTAGTTTAGATCTTGTTATCATTCATATAAATATGCAAAGCAAAGATGATACATAAATATTGACAGCCACAGCCAATAGGTTTGTGTCTTAAATTTTGACATGAAGTAACTTGTAGACTTGTCATTATAATAGTATGCAAAATACTAAAAACACAACGCAAAACCAATAGATCAACAACAATTTTTTGTATCTTGTTATTTTCTTGTTTCTCATTCTTTTTGTTCATTTTGCTGTAAAAATTGTTTCCTTTCCTCTTTATCTGCTTATTTGTCATGCGTGCTTGTTGTTGGTTTTTGGTTATTTCCTTACAATAAATGTAATACCAATATGTACAGAGAGATAACACAACAATCATTATTGCACAACAAAAAAAAGTTTTCTAAAAAGCACGAGAGAGAGAAGATATGCATGCAACCACAAAATACAAAGACGTTGTGTTGTTGCTCGACCTACGAATGACTATACGTCGGCTGGTTGGCGGACGGACGGAGGTCCCTTGTTAGGGCTCACTCAACTGAAAAGAAAAACTAGGAGGAAAATATCCAAGCATTTTCCAGTTTATAACTCACTAACAACTGTATTTTCGTAGACAACTACTGCTGATCTTATGATGATACAATTTGTGATATCTTCTTTTGATCTTAAAAACGAACATCCATGCATAATGTGCACTTCGCTCTGCTCTACACAGCACAAGGCTTTGTGTGCGTGTACAAATAATTTTTAACCTGATCACTATCTCCGCATCGCACACAGTCGTTTGCCTAAGGAAATAAGGATTGTTCCCAACGAGAGAAAAAAACTAGAAAAGAGAGCCTCCCAATCTGTTCTCTGCCTGTCGCTGAAAACAGTTTTGGAATGTACAAGAAGCTTACAAATTGGAAGGAAAAATAAGAGCAAAACCAAAAGAATAGCAGAGTTAGGGAGAACAAATAACAAGAAAATGCCACAAAAGAGGAAAACGTATATCAGTTCAGGCAGCAGTCTTCTCTGAAGCTGCGTTACATAAAGTAAAATTCAGTCAACGACGACAAGACGACATCCATTACAAGGAAAATACACCTACATGCACCCGCAAAGGGAAAATCAAAAAGTGGAAACAAAAAGAAAGCCTCAAAGCAAAGAAAAAACAAAAAGAACAAGTTGAACATGCATACTAAGGCTAGATGTTTATGTTTATATGTATGTGTACACGCTGTAGATGATTCCCATGTAATAAATATAACCTTTATGCGTAATAATAAGAACGTTGGAACATTACGACAATTTGCCTGCAATAATGAATATCTGCTGTCAGGGTGGTATATGACTTGAGCAGCAAGATAATGTTCCAGAAGCGGTTTGGGCCTGAAACAAGCAATCTTTACGAGAGAGCCCCACCTACAATTATACATCTCCTTTGACTTTTAAAAAATAGATAAAAGAAAAGTGAAGCCTCAAGTAATTAACTCCTTCATCAAGTACATTTTGAGTAATAAGCTACGGAAAATAATTGCTTTTTCCTCCCTCGTTTTTCGGCAACTCTGCTTGCCTTTTCAACTTTTAATTACTTGTATGTATACAGTTGAAGCAGCCGACGAAGCAACTAACCAACCACACCGTAGTTGTTGCTGCTTACTAGAATAAAGCAACAGAACAGAAACTACTATAATAATATAGTGAGAGAAAAGTTACAAGGAAGGAGCTAGCGAAAACAAGAAAATAGCTAGCCAAGCTAATTTACTACATAGAAAGAATCAAGTTTATAAACATTCGTCCTGCTTGTGAGTGAACCCTGCTATCTTTAAATATGCAATGTGGCACGGTGGTGAATAATTGTATTCTTTTGAAGACAATTCATCTTGTGTCTTGTTGTTTGCATATAAAAAGCGAAACATTGCGTTGAAAATAAAGCGGGTAAGGGGAAAAGAATGCAAGGTACATACATACATATAGTTCACTGATAGTACTCTGCACGTTTTGTTTGTATTTTCCTTTCCCATTTTCCATCACCACACAACGCAGTCAGTCAGCAGCAGTAAAAGTTTCTTTGTTGTTTATTAGACGCGTTGATGAGAAGGGTAGATAAATAGTTAATCAACTCAATAATACAGACTACATCGACGGGAAAGGGCATGATAATATTTATACCGGCATTGTTTTAATGGTGACTGGGCCACCCCAAATATGGTTTAATGGTCTAATAATGTTCTAAGGTAAGGAAACGTCCAGTAATTAAATAAAGGAGCTTATTTTAGATGATGTTTTGTTGATAAAACTACTTTCCTCCCGTAAAGGCCCGGCTGTCGTAATGAAAAGTCGTATCAATATGTAGCGATTATCAAACTCACGTAAAGGGCACGTGTGGGTGTGTCATATGGTACTTGAGTTAAAATTGGATTTACAAACAAAAAGTAGTGTACATTTCCACTTTAGCATGTGTGTATAATAAATTAAAACACGGGATATTTATTACCTGGAAAATATTAGGTTCGTTTCTCGCTCGCTTTAAACTAGTCGTTTTCAGTTCACTGTATTCAAATCAGAATGAAGTGTTTAATCTCCTTACTGGTATAAAAACTTTTATTTCCGTGTGCGTAGTCCTGATTTTGCGCTAGATACGTAGTCGTTGAACGGTTTGCTCGCAATTATAGACAGCTATGTACTCCTATCTCCTGATTTTTCAGGACCACGTTTCAATTTCAAATTGAGATTCGTACACGTATTCAATATTTTTTATTATGACCAGTACATAACCGTAATACCATGCGGTGAAGTAGGATTGAAAATGCATTTTTTATCAAAATATATACAACTACTTTATTTTTCTCATTTGAATAGTCCAGTTTTGTACTTACGGGCATACATACTTAGGTACGTATGTGACTGTGTACAAATAAACACACACAAATATGGAGAATTTTATGAATAGTTAAGTAATAAAATGACAATTATAAAGGTTATAATAGGATTTAGTACTCATTAACTTATACTGTGAGTTATGGGGCAAACGATCGTAATTTTTCCCCTTTTTCAGTAAAACATTTCGTTTGAAATGTTTCAGTTTATTAGCTCAAAAATATTTTTTATTCCACACACATTCTGGTTTCAAGGGGAAATGGCTGTCAAATGAAAATAATGTTCCTTTGAAGACGCAGTAAAGCAAGGCGACATTCATACACACCGTACAAAACTTGACATCAAAAATGCACAATAGCTCAATTGTCGCTTGAGTGGCATCTTCGTAAACTCCATTCTAACACATTTTTCTCTCTCTCCAGAATACTACATATATAATCAGCTCATTCCAAATAATGAGTCACAACAACAAGTATTTCCATGAACCAACCCTTATTCCATCAAAACACGTAACAATAACATGATGTTTTCATGAACAATAAAACTTCAACAAGCCACACACGTTCAACAAAAACGTTGCAAACGGGCTAACAAACAATTGACCATAGTGTCTGTTCAGCTAGGCCAGAGTCATGAAAACAAAAAAGTGTCATCCCCCGCATGTGTGTGTATTGCTGGACAAAATGATGCATTATCTACCGCACAGGCAGATCCCAAAAAGACACTCCTGCCTCACAATAAAGCAACAATTCAATATAACGACGAAAAGAAACTTGTATCTACACCGATTCATCCCGAGAACGACAGTGACAACAAACACAGCTCTGTAATAAAAGCGAAGCGACCTGCTGTGTGCAACAGTTAGATAAGCCAAGTAGAATCGAACCTTTCATCGTTAAAAGAGCCAAAATAAAATAAAGTTCATGAATATTTTTGTGACCAACAAGCTCGAATCAGTATACTCGGTTTGGTATAATATGAAGTAGAAATATGCCATGGAACAATAACAATAATGAACATGCCAGTCACTGTGATGTTGATGATGATAATGATGGTGGAATGAAGTGTCCGCCGGTAATAATCACAGATATTTCATTCAACTGGCCTGAACTTTGGCTACATGCGAGATCCATTATTGTACTGTCCCTCTTTCGCAGTCCTTTACGTCGATAGTCGAGAGATGCATGGTAAATAATGATAACGACAGCAGCCATGAGTCTGTACACTCATGTTTCGTGAGACTCGACAGGAGTCTGGAAGATGAATAAGTACTCTCAAACGACGGTTATGATGAGTGATGTACTCCATTCCTTGTATTCTTCTTGTGTCCCTCGACAGCGAACATGAATCATTTTTCTACCGATACGTTACGAAGTTTACATTACATGTACTCAGGGAACATCAAATTGAAACAAAAGCTTTCATCCAGGAAAAGCATCCCCACTCTGTTGATGATGACACGTTGCTGTCTCATCTCTGGATGGAAATTACGATGATCCTAAAACCATATTTTAGCGGAACTGCTAATGTAGAATAACGCAATACTTTGTGATGCTTTTACTAACATTTCCTAAAGTTTGCCCACTCTGTCCACATTTTAATAAGCATGTAAGATCAAAGATATGAATTTAGATTGTATGCTAAAATGTGATATGTCCGACATATTCATATCATTTCCTTTCTAAATAGAATTCTAGCATTAAATGATGGCCTGAGATCAAACACATCATTTTGTATCCGACATGTGTACGCAAAAACAACAAAAAGCATTGATGTTGAATAACATTTTGTATGTGTATAAACAAGGTTGGAGGAAGAATGCATGCATGCGTAGAACTGGTATTAGGTGCAAAAACCTTGTTAATATGAGTGTGATGATCTACACATGAAATGAAAGCATAAATATTTGATTTTGATAATGGAGACGTGTACATGTTTTAGTTTACAATGTCTGTCACAAAAACATCACATGATCATTTTATTTTAAAAGGATACAATAACAGATGGTGGTGGTGGTGAAACCAAAAAAAAAAACTCTTTAAATTCACTTACGCGTAATATTCATGTGGTATGAAATGAGTGTCTAGGTATATTCACATTTTGCTGTTACCTTTAGCTTTCTTGTATATTAGATAAAATATATAAAACACATTAATTTTTAAATAGAGTCATGTCATGCCTTTGCCTTTGATACATTATACGAAAGTTGCACTTTTAGCGGCTGAAATAAAATATTTATAAATGTTTGTTTGATCAGCTAATGTATCTGATAAGAAATCCAAGCATCAGGCGTGCATACATTGACTTCGACACTTTGTCTATAATAACATCCATAATGACAAGGAACCCAGCAAACAACACAGATGTTTGTGGTGGTACAAGCACTCCACTCACTGTTATGAACAGAATTTAACTACATATTAGTTTGAAAATGCACTGTCGGATGGTTCCGTTCCGTGGTCTGTATAAATAAACTATTATTGTTCAAGATGATGACTGTATAATACGAGATGATGAGGCGTGCATACTTTCATTCATATCATTAGGAAGCAGAGTGTCGTCCTCAGTGGAGCAAAGCACACACTGTCAAAACTTGACATGACATGGTGATATGAAAGAAATAATTGAAAACTCTTGGAGTAGTGAAAGAGGAGAGGTGTAAAAAGAGATTCCATTTAGAATCTACTCAACATTTGCATCTCATTTGATGCGTTGGGTGACAACATCAACATATTTTTTACATTGAAATTCGAATTTTAAATAAGCTTTTTAAATATAATGCACTGATAAATTGACCAGAAAGTGTGTGCTCTGTGATAGGAGATTATTGACAGACTCGCCAAAGCAGAATTCGAAGAAAAGACGATTCTTGTAGCGATAATGCAAATGCATAATCATGTACCTATATGAAGCCCATGCATGCAACTTTTGCTGACGAGATGAACAATCGCTTGCTTCAAAGTACAAAAAGAAAATGTTCAATGCACACTGAAGAGATTTTTTTTGTACTGTTCAACTGAACATCATTGGTGGGACAAAAATGTTTTAAAATCATCAAAGACAGATACGTACAACCTGACTGACCGAGGAAGATGGACGAGAACAGAATAAGAACCGATTATGATGCAAAAGATGAATCACCTGTCGTACAAGAAACCACATTTAATTCGCTCGAAGGAATAAGCGCATCCTTTTGCTGGAGACAGGTACATTTTATCTTCTACGTGACCCTACGTCTAGATTAGGTTTCTTGTTCCTCCTGCACTTAAAATAATATTCACAAGACACATAGCTTTGCCCTTGAATTTTGAATTATGTACTCCTGTACTTTTCCGCCAATTCTGTTAAGATATAGAACGAAGACTACTTGTAATCTCCCCATTTTTTTTACTTGGACGTAATTTTACAAGGAAAATTTTCATTGGGATAATAATCAAAGATTATGTTTTGAAAATAATTGCCTGCCTTCCTCTGTGGTCTCACTGTCATGTTTGAGGTCATCCAGTCATGATCATTAAATAAGTGAGTGCTGAAGAAACAGGAATTGCCCGATTGTTGTTTCGTAAACAACACAACAACTGTAATGCCAATGCATGTTTACTGTCTGTTGCCACTCAAAATTGAAATCTGTATATTTGAAATGGTAACACCCGGAATTAACAATCTTGTAAAAACCAGGTTTTCCGGCTGCAAAACTCTCTTCCTGATGTTATTTTGAAAATCTCAACATTCAATATTCCTTAATTATCTGTGCTTATATGAATACTGGTCACAGCGATGAGCTATTGAGCACATTTTAAAAGAGAGTTATAAATAAAATTTGCCTTCCTCTGCGAACGTGCTCTTTGAAGTATTTGGCAAACGCAAAAAAGCGAAACTGATACAAATATTTTTATTTTGATTATTTTCTCTTGCCATACTCACACACTTTCTCATGCAGCAGCCAAGATAAATGTTTATTATTTTACCCGTTGACAAGCCGGCATTGCTTCTAATCTAAAATGTTATCTCATCCGATAAGAGACAGTTTATTACAGAGAAAATCCTATTTGAAAAAGCTGTAAGTCCTCCGAAAACATTTTTTTACTGCCGGTTGGGCTCATTCCTGTTTAGTAATCGCACATTTTGAGCTAAATATGTAAGGAGCCCGCTGAGAACTTGAAAGCTTTTAATCCTAAACACATCACTTTCAGTGCAAAATTCAAGCGAGCAAAAAATAATAACATCTTTTGCTGTTGACTTACCGTATAAAAATTATTGCTACAGTTGAGTGTGTACAGCTTTATAAACCGGGAAAAGACTGATACTTGCAACAACACTGCCACAAAACATGTCGAGATAGAGAGATCTTGGAGCAGTACAAATGAGTAAAAGTAAACGAGTTAAAAATTGCAATACGGTTTGTATAATCTGTGAGAGTGATGACGCCCAATATCTCTGTTGAAATAAGAAAAGTTCAACCAAGATAAATGTCCAACCAGTTCAAATTATGACTCGACTCAGCACCTTTAATTTTTGCAAAAAGCCTTTTCGCCGACCGAACTGTAATCATGAAAAATCGTGTGTTAGTGCCTACCTCCGACTGCGAAGCAGAGCTTCTAGTTTTCCTGTTGCCACTCGTTGTGAGAGCAGCCAAGGAAAATGTTTGTTGTGTTGTGTGAAGTGAAGTGTAATGTTATAACATAGTAAATCTGGAGGAACTAAAATGTACTATGATGTATGTATGTATGTAGCTAGGTTGATATTTTAACCGCAACCACTTTGCCGCATAACGTCGGATGAAACCGATTTTTAGGTAGGACGTGAAGAAGCAAAAATTTCTAGCAGTGCATATTATAAACAAGTCAAGGGATGAAATCAACTTTACAAATAATTTTTGCTGACAGATTTGGCTCAGCCCGCAAGGAAGCTCACACACTACCACGTAATGTTGGATGCTCGAGTCAGCGGCAGAAGAGGAAGGGAATCACCCTCCGTGATGTTCATTGACTGTGGATGTGTGATGTGATTTCACGCTGTTTCTATTCGCATTTGAGATTTCAAGAGTTGTTTTGCCAACTTTTCTACTTCTTCCAGCAATCTAACTTAATGCTTCTCTCATTTTATATGCGATATAACGAGCCGATCTGTCTTTGAATGCTCCGTTATACATATCGGGAGTGCAGATTATGATGTCTTTCCAAACTGTTTTTGTATGCATACATCTACGCACGCACTTTAGCTCTCTCTGCGTCTTTGATTGGCAACCTGAACAGGGAACTCTTTCCTTATAATTTATAATGTATCACGTTTATATACCAAGAGATAAAAACATAAACTTGAGTGTAATTTGATGTTTTTTCTTGTTACATGCATGCCTGCATTTGTTACGCGCATCCACTGATTGCTTCTTAAGCAGGAAGAAAATACGCGCATAAATCATTCGCTTCGCTACCTCGAGAAGACGAAGAAGTGGAAACTCGATTCTTTATCTTCTCAATGAAAGCACATTTCAGCCAATTCAGAGAGAGAGAGAAGAGTAAAAATCCTACTTTGACAGCTTCAGTCATAACCATAATTTGAAATGTGATTTGTCAGCTTAAGCACTCTAAACACGTACTTAGTACTACTTATGCAAAAAAGGCTAAAGAATGATTTTACTCATTGTGTTAGTGGTAGTACAAAAAAGCACAAATATTTAAATAGACAATAGTAATGATCAAATAATACTACATCAAGATCGTCTTTCTTACCTAAAGCGCGTTTCACTTCGTCCGTGTTTAAATACAAGTTAAAGTTGCCCGAGCACTCCGAAACGAGAAACGAGCACAAGAGCCATTTCACAGCGAAAATCACATATACTGTCACTTGACTATGCGAAGTACAATTTGAATTTCTCCAACGTCCAATTGATCCCATTTTTATGGAGTTGTATTGATGCCAACAAAAATTACTCCAGCAGACGAAGAAATCCTCTAGCTTATGTATGAGCACACAAAGCTTCTTAAACCAATTTTAAAATATCCACTGCCATTCTCTCCTTTTCGCAAATATCTTCTGCCACTACTTTCCACTCTCTCTTTCTCGCTTCTCTTATTTCAACAAGGAAATGGAACAAAACGAGTACGAGAGCAGTAGGTGTGGATTGAACGTAACTTCCGTGCAGACTTTTTCATTTAAAAAATTCCCATTGTGGCCATTTTGAAAAACTGAGAAAAACTTCCAGTTTGTTTTTTATTCCAACTCATCCTCTTTCATATTGTGTGAGCAATATGAATTGAAATTGTAGTTTTGTAAAATTGCAGAGAGAATATTTCGAGTCACTCCAATAAAAACTTTGCAATAATAATAAACTGAATTTCTATGCCCTTACCACCACCCCGAGAAAACAACAACAGTTTGTATTTGTATAGTAGGTAGGTAGTCGGTGCAAACAAGATAATGATATTTTCCTTTCACTGAAAACAGTACAAATGATGCTAGTTGAAAAGAAAATGTAGGCAACAAGCACGTTGTTTTCCAGACGAAAGAACGAGCGAGAGTCCACCGTTCCTCAGCACTTGGCTAGAACCAACTGAAGCTTGAAAGGGTGGCTGCACCAACTTTTTCCTCTACGAGTTTTGCCTTAGTTTTCAGTCTGTTGTGTCATGGTAAGAGCAAGTGGTAAGTACAGATCAAAACACACACCAACACATTGTGAATGTGCGTGTGTGTGAAATACTACAGAGAGCTTACTTTACTGTTCCCTCATTTCAGTTGTACTACCAAAAAAGTTCCTTGTTGGTCCCAGTGGAATCGTCAACCCTCGGATATTTTTGTGTACTGCACTCGTAACAAGGCTAGGAACCAGTTCTACACTTACCCCGTCCCATTGCAATGCACATTTTTATCCGACAATGTTGAATGTATGATCAGAGGAGTCGTTAGATGTGTGAAGTAAAATGTAAATTAAACTTTTGCTTCAAATTTGTTGTGTGCTTGTGAAGAACGGTCGAAAAGAGGGATGCTTTTTACCTTGGTATATACAAAATATCCATTCAGGTAAATAGACACACAAACTGTAAAAGATATACAAACTTTCACACAAAATACATATAATTTTCCTCAAGTACGTTATTAGGGTGATATCCTATCTTATATTATGTGCGGCTTCTCTTCCTAGTAATTTAAAAGTAAAAAACTCTGCAGCATATTTATTATTTTTTCTTGTTTGATTTATGTAAATTGTCCAACAAGATTATGAAAAGTTGTCTATAGAGAATGTATTTGCTGGTGTATAAGATGCTATGCTCACCTGTGACTGATTCTCATACAGCAGATTGCTTGCATGTAAGAAAAATGCGCATTAAAAGTTTGCTCTGGTTTTAGCTTTTTATTTTTGCCCTTGGCTTGAAGAGTAAATCCAGGTGAGATTAGTATGTAATTATGAATTTTTGTGAATTGTATTGACAAGTGGGACAAAATAGTATGCCAGTAGTAATAGTCCCCAACGAGAAAGGTATTGTATATATCAGAATATCAGGTTGGTTCATGAAAAAGTTTATTTGAAAACTAACGAATATTTGAGACAAGCTTAAGAAAATGTAAACAATGTTAAAGCTCTGTTAAATCGTTAACAAATCGTTAACATTCAGTCTTTTAATATCGGTATTTATGTTATGATTTATGTTATGAACAAGAAATGGCAATGACTTTACCAAACTACTTTGTCTATCCCCGTTTGGCAGTGTAATTTATCGAGAAAGTATCATAGCAGAGTTTTCCTAAACTTCGTGCTCCCGGTGAAAACTGTAGGGAGCGAGCGAACGAATTTGACGGTAGGCTGTGAAGGTGGCGCTATGAAATTTCATGGAAGAAGTGGCAAAGCAGTCACAGTGTGTGGCTCAGAGTTGCTCTTGCTTTCATTCCAAAAACGATGCAACCTAATGTATGCTTATAAGAGCATTAGTTGTGCTGTTCGCTACATGGATAATTTTGCATTGTATATTACATTGGTTAATGGCTGGAACTCTTCAGATAAAAATCATGATGTTAGTGTTACTGTATCTTGTAAACAAGCATTCGTTTTTTCTTCTTCAGGGTTGATGTTTGGTTTAAAAATATATAAATCATCTAAATGAGAGCTGAAGACAGCCATATCATCATGGGAAACATGTTGATTAGTTGGATGGGATATGAAGGCTTTCTTTAATAGCTTTTCTTGGGTAAAAAGTATCAGTGAAGGTGGACCTTAATTGCTCAACATTATGTGTAATATATACTTATCAAGCATTATAACTATTTATTTATGAAATGAAGGAAGGCAAAGCTGTGTTATTTTACAAGCGTGGCAAGAAATCGCTCATGATGACGAATGAACCAATACATAACCGGTAGAAGCATGAAAATTCTACGATGACGAAATATTTATGGGGAAAACTCAAAAATACATTTCCACTTTTTAGAAAAATGGGAAATTTCATTTTCTAACGATGTTACAGGATGTTAATCCACAGATTTTGGGGGTAGACTTATTTGTTTAGCTTGTTGTAGCTTAACGGTTAATACATTGCTTGAACTGCATACATTGCTATGATTCTCTGATTTTCGAGTAACTTTTCACAATTTCCTTTCAATACTCTAGCGAAATATCAAATATCTTCAACAGAATTGATTAACAAATGGTTTTCCACATTCATGTGTATAAATAATGATGATTCCGTGTAAACTACGGCATCGTGTAGAATTTCTTCGGAAAGTATTGCTTCACGGACTTGACTGGACCCAGATCCAGCTTTTATCAATATTTTCTTAAGGCATTCAGGACATAAGTAAGCATTCAAAACTTAAACAGTAAGTTTATACATATACACATATTTCTACAGTGAGTATATACGTAATTAGCAAGAAGTTTGGAAAAGGAAAGGCTCATTAGTTCGCACCTCATTAAAATCAACACGAAGACGAACATACGCCTTAGAAAAATGAAATATAACCCAAAAATATTCCCAGTCTGTATTTTCCGTACACCTATTTTCTCAACTTTTATGCAGTGCCCTGTTTATTGAGAAAACGCTTTTCGAACACATGATGTACCTATTTACACATGCCCAAAGGAATCCTTTATTTTTGGCCACATGGGACAGTGCCATTGAAAGGCAGAGTGTATGCACATGTCCCGAGACTGGCATCGGTAGACTCCAAGTATTCTTGTCATAAGATGCTAACCAAATATTCTAGAGTGTTAAAAGAAATTTTGTTCTTTTAAGTGTCAATATCTTACTGATTTGTAGACTTTAGAGTTCCTATTTATTCTACAGTGCATATTTCCATTCCATTGAACACTCGTTACAAGCATTTCTGGAAAGTGAATTATTGTCGGCATTGATATTTAATTAATATGTAATGAATTGTAGCCTTTATAAATCCACAAAATATTATCTCCACCCGACTTATCCAATTATTACTTCATGAATTTAGTTTTCATTTATTTCTCAGAATCGAGCAATATCAATAGTAATTAGTAGAATCTTCCCATGCCTTGGTTATAAAATACAATGCTATAAAACCTTGCAGTAGGGCGTCAGCAATGTATGCATGCCCATACCAGAATCATGCACCAGGAGTGACAATACTATTGTTCAGGAAATTGGGAAGGATAAGGAACCAGTTCCAGATAAGAGGCAGGGATAATGGAAAGTTTACATTGTATATTAAGTTAGGGAAAAATAAAACATGTTCATGCACATTCCTTACGAATCCATCTTTCAACAACTGGTACTTCTTACGTTATCAACGTACCTTTTCTGTCAAGCGATATGATTTGAAGTAATTAGTGAGCTGAGTAAGTACTTGGGACTAACTTTTCGAATTACACAACTAAATACTCACCACTACAGATAAAAAATTATAAAACCACGTTACAACATTGTGTGATTTTGAGATATGATAAATAGGATGTTAGACTCTAACTCTAGTATGATATCACGGAATGTTAAAAAGATAGAACAATGAAGCTGCAGTTCACTAAATGGACATTTGTTGTCAATATTACATTAGGTTCACATGAAGGAAATCCGCTCTTATTGGCAGTACAATGGTAGTTGAGAAGTTCAACTGGATATCTTAGCTCAAATACGAATATTATTTCTTAAACGTAGATATATTTGAATTTTTTGTGCAAATGCTTTACTCAACGCAACGATAAGTTCTCACTAGGTAATGCATAATTCAGCAAGTATAGGTTATTTTGCAGAGTTCAAACGAAATGTTTATAGACGTAATGTGTCTGTTCCATCTTCATAAATATGTTTTTCATTTCCTTTTCCTTTGACGATCGTCTTCGCTCTCACACAATGAATGGAATGATTGGGCTGGTGGTAAGCCCAAATCCTGTATGAAAATAATAAGCTCTCACGGGTTTAGGCCCAAGTCTACGAAAATTCATAGCATCATTCAAGTTTCTTACATCTTACATCCTTTCATGTGAACTTTCGATGGCTAACAAACTTTTTCTCTTCCTTGCTTTTCGTATGAATTGATACATTCAACATTCGTGGGAGTTTTTACGGCTTCATGTCACGGGTCAACCCAAACTATTTAAATTGACTTAAATAGCTGCACTGATGTCAACACATTATGGTGTATTTGATATTTAATAGGCGAACAATATTCCTCTACTGTTGAAGTACTCATATCGTATATTTCAGTGATACAAATACAAGCTGACATTTTTGCAATTGGTCCGTGTGTCTGTCTGTCCAATAATTAAATCGTCTTGATTACAAAGGTACAGCGATTATTGAGGAATATTATCAACTACTTTCAGCCAAATAGGTATACCGACTGGGCAACAGCAATTACTAATTACAATAGGTACACTACTAAGGTAGGTCCGGGAGACTCAGGTCAACCTTCCTCCAATTTGTTGTATGCAGCTAATTATGTCTTATCTATTTATTGTGTATTTATGGCGTGAATAAACGCATGATGATAATATATATTCTTTGAATGATTTTTTCGAGAGCATCTTTTACTTACTAGATATGCATATGCATGCGTATCTGTCCCATATCGCAAGCCTTTATTTATTCCATAAGGATAAGTCAGAGCTCATAAAGTTTTTAGTGCACCCTGTTGTTTAGTTGATTCGTAAAGAAAATGATTTAGTCAACATTTTAATGCCTATTTTCCGGTTAGTCAGCTTATATTTGTGTATGTACGAACACGAATTCATTGTCAAATACAGAATACTTCAACGCATACCACTGGTACCTTTAAATGCATACGAGGTGAGTACAAAGTATCAATATTTTCCGTTGACAATTAAAAAATATTCATTATACAAATAATGTACTCATATATTATATATATGAGATGGCTATGATATAATCAATTTGCACTTTAACTGGAAATGAGAATTTTATGCATACCTATGTTAGTAACATATTTGTTATTAGCAGGAACGAAATGATGGATATGATGGGCGAACACATCCATATATACTTTGTAGGTTAGAAATTCAGGCATGACCAAAACATTTCATGTATTAACAAGATAACGTCAGCAATTCAGCAGTATACAAAAACGTGGGGCATAAATCCATGAATAGTTAACTTTGATGACTGATGACGAACCAACTTAAGAATTTCAGTATAATCAAGCCTGCCTAATCATTTAGTAAATATATACCATGAAAAATCGAAATCAGCATACTACATAGCGCATATTATATATATGTATGTGTATATATAGGTATATCCAATACTGCTGTTTACTTATCCCAGAAAATTGTTTCCGTTTGTTCATGCTGACGGTGTCGTGTTCATCATGGCCATTTCAATTGATATGAGGTAATATTGTGATTCATAATATTCAACCTGAGCCGGTGGTATAATATACCTCTCCTTTGCAAATTCTCCCTCATTCAGCAACATATTTATTACAATTTCTTGTTAAGATAACCCGTTATCTAATCTCTCAAACAACTCTGGCAATTTTACTGGATAAAATCACGAATGACGGTCGCGTTCATTTTCAACTAGCACCTTCTCGAAATCAACCGTTTTCAAGTTGGACGTACATATTTCTGTATAAACAGCGGAAAAAAGACTACGGCGAACCAACATATTTTATAATATTGCCGTTAGAATAACAACATTTTAGTTATTTAACAAAAGTAAAGATTCCATTTAAGAATAATACACCACTTTTTCAAAATATGGCTGTTGGGGTGAAATCTGTGCTCCCGATCCTGACTTTGGTGGCTCTCTTTCACACGGCTCTAGCGTTTAAGGCATCACACCCTGACCTTTACGGGAAGCCTTGTACAAAAGATGGGGACCCCGACTCACCGCTCGCTAAATGTGATCTCGATAAGAACATGTACTGTTCTGAGAAAGGAATTTGCGAATGCATCGTAGGTGAGCGAGGCAGAATATTTTCCCACGACCACAAAACATGCGTGGAGGTAGGATCGGCGGAGAACAATTATGCATGTATTGACGACGCCCAGTGTACACTTTCAAGCTACGGCAGATTCTCTCGTTGCAACAGGGACTACGATAGGTGTGAGTGTCACGATGAAAACGAGAAGACTGTTCTTGTGGACAATATCTGCTACCAGAACACTCCACAACGGCTAGAACGTCTTCAGCAGAGGTTACAGGGATGTCACGACAATGGGGACTGTCAAGCAAGCAGTCTTGGGAACCTTTCGCGTTGCAACGCAGCAGAGCATACTTGTGAATGCTACGATACAGTGTCCAGTGGAAAGCAGGATACTGCGCTCTATGGCGGCAGATGTGTGAACAAGAAATTGATAGGTCAATACTGCAAAGAAGACGATGAGTGCCGTGCTGGATACCACAAGCATGCCGTTTGTGCAAATCATGATTCATATCTTACACCAGAAGAAAAAATTTGCGTCTGTCCTCAAGGAAAAAACTGTGACGGTGGGTCAGGAGCATTCAGTACACATCAAGGTGAAGCGAAATCGGTCATCATGATCGGCGTTGCAACAATCATCACTGGCCTACTTGCGACAAAAGTGCTCAGTTAATTGTTTAAATTAAAAGGACACTTTTAATTACATGATTATTTGTTTCGAATTATAACTATTTTAATAAATAATTTATACGTCTTATTAAATTGTGTATATGGTAAATAAATATAGCTACACACTTTGTATAGTATATGCTTCAAAAAGATACTTTTTTTTTGCTTTTTGACATTTATTCAATTACGAGAGAGGCTGATTAAAATAATATGAAATGAATATGATATATGTATACATGTAGGTACATATTAATATTAGTCTAGATACAGTCTTATATAGTCTAGATTTCTTAGCAATGTTTAGTCTTGCTTTATGTTGTGTTTAGCTACATAAACAGGTTTGTCAAGAGTCATGAACGTAAGAATGTGGGAAACTGACCACGACACCATTTCCTCTTGTATTCCATTACGCTGTATCAGTTTAAACTTGGGAATATACTTTTCGTAATAGATAATGACGCAGTTTCTACAACTTTGCTTTCGAAATACATTTCCAAGAATGAACAGAGCGTGCATGTATTGTTATCACCAGTACTGTTTCTAGCGTTCTTACCATTTATGTGTAATAATATTGTATCGTGAGTAAGATGAGTAGCCTTCCAGTGACCAGTCGTATGAATAAAATATCATATCGTCATAATTCTAATATATCTTTGAGAGACAAAAGCAAATGTTTATACTTCTCTCTAGCATTATATAAAAAAACTTTACTTTACACGAACATTTTAGTTTTGAATATTATATTGACAATAGTTTTGTTTGCAGCTACTTACTTAATTTTTTAAAATGGTGGAAAAGTTTAGTGTATCTTTCCATTAAGGCATTTATTGACGTAATATTTAACATTATTTTCCAACTTGTTCCAACATCTCATTTTTACTCCAACTTGTTGTGTATAAAGCATATAGATTAAAATAAAAGAAACACTAATAATTTCCGACAGTGAGCAATTTTTTCTACATGGTTATTTTTGGATTATTTTGACCGGAAAAATATCATTCAGCATACTTTTACCATCCGTAGACCAGTGATACTTGTTATCATAATTAACAAGGAGTTTGAGCCTCAACAAAATTGCAGCACCATCATGAGCTCCCAGGATGACCCAAGTTCAATCCACAGTTCAAGCAATGACAGTGGGAACAAATATTATATGTCGAAAAAGACAATAGCACAAGGTATGTAAAATTCACATCACTGCCGTGAATCTATCGTCTCTATTATAGTAGCTACTTTACATTTTATTAGGAAATTACAAAAGCCTAAAATAAAGTTCATATTCATTGATTAAACTTTATAGGCATGTTTGATGTTGCTCTGCTCTCATCGAATACTAATCAACTCGTTCATCTCCTGGAAATGCAATATGAGTCAGAAAAGCCCACGTCAGCTTTTCATGCAACTGCAATTGTCCTCTTGATTATGTCCATAGTTCTACAGGTAAGGAATTATAATATGTACCATCATAGCCTACTGTATTACACGGGGTGAGTTACGTGGGCTATAGTAAATACATATATACAAAGCTAGAAATACAAACAAAGGTTTATGCTGACATCATAATAATAGTTCATGGCACAAATAATTTTACAGGTGATTGTTGGAGGCTGCTTAATTGTCATTGCAATGAGTAATCCACGGATTCCTACGAAGAAAATAGCGATGCGACGCTTGAATAATTTTGCAACTGTGCTCATTTTCCAGATAACTGTTCTCAACGTGTTGATTCCTCCTTTTACGCCGTCTTATTCTATTTCTAAATCTTAAATTATGTATGCCTACCTACTCATGTATACTGATTGGCAAAATAAATGTATTATTGTAAGTGAAAGAGAAAATTGTACTACGTAATACGTGCGTAAATATCTATTTATATATTTATTGTCACACTTTATGCCATCGATTCTAAGTGTGGACACTTAAGAAATTTATTGTGATTGAAAATATTTTATGCATGCCATTTATACTAATGTACACAGATAAGATATATTTGACCAGGGAGCGGCTACTGGTTATTGAAATTCTGATAAAAAGTAGGGTTAAACTTTCCTTTTACAGTGGTGACAATACAGAAAAACAAAGTTTGTCACCTAATCAAAATTTATGAGCAGACTGAGTCGGTAAGGGCAAAGGAGAAAAGCACAAAGCGGTCGGTCGATAGACACTTCCATAAATAACACATCTTCCATATTGATCACATTGTGATTTTAGGGCTGCCAGTCCACCACAGTGGCTGCAGGAAAACACTGAAGAGTCAACGATCAGCATGCTAAAGTCCGAATGAAAAGTTGGACAGTTTGTCGTGAAAGTACATTAGCTTATTGAATAGTGAAACACTGACTTCTAAGCCAGCCTTTCAAGTTACATTTACAAAGGAAAGGGGGTACATAATTTGTGTTTAAATTGCTTATTTTTATCAATGGGGTAAGGGTAAATGGAACGTCTTATTATAAAATATAAAGAGCAGAGGTTGTAGCCAGTTTATGTAACTTACCTCCTTATAATTCTCGGTTTTACATTAAGATGATTTTTATTGTTTGAAAGCAATGTTTATTTCTAGTTCATTCAGACTTTCATTTGTGTGTCTTAATGACATGAGTAATCATCGGTGTTGGTGTGGGAAAATTAAATTCTAGTCACAGGACGAATCAAGTAATTGTAATATGACTCAAATCCTATTTTTAGGCTTTCCAAGTACAAGCAAAGTTTTTGACAAAAATTTAAATTATGGACGAAATTTTGATAACGTAACATGTCTGAGGCGCAAGCTATAGCTAATTATAGGAAACATACATCAACCTCTGAACACCGACAGCCACACCCTTTCCACATTCGCTCAAATTAGTCGTAAATTCCTTTTCACACTGCTCCACAACTTTCAAAATCCATATAAAACCTATACGCACAGCTACGGTACATGTTTACAATCTTCCTTTGCAACTGAAGTAGCTATTTATCAATGCTTAACTTGAAATGTTCACGGGAAAATCTTTAAGTTTGATTATAAAAATACAAATAAATATATGGGACGATTTTCATGAGCAAATGTATTGCCTGCAGTCGGGTGTCTGGTGTAAAAAATTACAAGAAGTACATATCTCCCCTTAAAGCGATGAAGCAAGAACTGTGGACACGAAACCGCCTCAACATTTTCATCCAGCTCATTACTGGAAGAAAAACTATTTTCTTTTAAACTTCACCTTATTGTAAAAATGCATATGAATATTAGCTATGTAGCTTAAATAGTACTATATAGTATGTACTTGCAGTGGAGTCACGTAAGGAGTAGGTAGCTATTTTCAATGGTAATAGCTAATAATAATACGCAGCATTAGTCAGAAAATCGACTACTTAAAGTTGACTTCGAGACGAAATTTGAAGTTTCTGTAAACTACTAACATAATGCGTTTCACATTTAAGACATTTAAGAACCTCATTAAACACGCCAAGTATTTCACTCCTAGATGTAACTTTTTATTTTGGGGTTTGGAATAAAAGTGATGAAAAATCACCGGAACATAAACAGTCTCGACTTCCGATACAATAGAGCTATTTTACCACCAGCTCAACTTTTCGAGTGAAGTGAAGATTTGGTTGAAAAATGAACGTTGGTTTAATACACATCATCGCTAGACGTTCAGTCAGGTTTTTTTCAGATTTAAAAAATTGTTTGCACGTTCATCAGGGACTCGTAGTAAACTCCCTTTTCCTATCTGACCCGGAAATGACCCGTCACCAAGCTTATTCAAGATGTTCCCCAAAATCTTCTCACTTCATTAATCATTCTTTGAAACCTGATTCTTTCAAAACACCAACGCATACTGTATGGCATGAATAATGTGTAGTATGTACACACATTCCCCCAACGAGTCATATTATAGTGAATTGTGGTATGGTAAATCCTAAAAGGCATGCCCATACAATACTCCTTTGGCTCAATCTTCTGAAATACCTAGATATAAGTTACCACCTCAAGACTGGCTCTAGATAGTCCATGTGCAGCAGCGTATGCTCTACGTTGCCTCATTATCATAGAACGCACGCTATGCCATTGATCATCCGTGTTGCAGATAACATGAATAAATATCTCGTGATAATGAATGATTGATCTCTAGTTACAGTTTTGAATATGTTGGAGTAAAATTCCTATTTACTCAGAGAAAGCATTTTAAAAGTCCCATTACAATTTAAAAAATTAAACTAACACTACAGAAGCAGTCTGACATAGGTAATTTGAACAAGCAAAGAGAACACAATTTGATAATTTCAATGGAGAAAATTTTGAGCACCATCTTATTAATGATTTCAGACATTCGGTTTAATAATTTCGGAAAGTTTATCGATATAAAAATTAATATTCACAAAAAATCTTCGATTGGGATTAAAAGAAAGCGGCGAATTATTTATTTGCCTTGACATAATGATGTCCGTATTCGGAGACGACTGCTAATAAAATTTTGTGCAATAAAATCCATCCCACCAAATCCATGAATTCTTAAGTGACAATAATGTTACGTTCCACCCTTTTGTGGCGTGGCTGGTTGTTTTCTTCTCCTTCAATCAAAAGTTCATCCAGAGTGTCGTCGTAGAAAGCCACTCCTGTAAAAAACAATTTATTCTGGTGACATCAAATCCAAAACTGTCAAGTTTTTTATCGCTGATCTTGAAATGTACAGAATATTAACAAAGATATACAAAATAGATATATGTACGTTTATTTGATCGTCTCTCTTGTACTCCAGCGGCTTCTTCCCGTTGCGCTTCCGCTACAGGATCCAGGTACTACGACAAAATATCACTTTGAGTTAAATACATGCAAATTAAATTAAATCTTTGAACTTTCACGTGAAAAAAGAGCACTAAATATTTTAACGTTCTCTCCGTACCGAGACCTCTCCAAATGGTCGTGGAATCGGGCTAGCAATGACTTCCACCAAAATAATCTCGCTAATGGCAAGAATGCTGCAAAGTTTGTAGAACTGTTTTCGTAAATCAAATTTCATTTTGGCCTCATGAAATATTAGCCACCAAAACAGAAAAGTTTCAACAGAATGCATATCGCAAAACACACTGACTGAATATGTAATAACGCCATAGTAGGCGATGATGCTTGTAATGTTGGCACTGTCGCATGTTGTGAGAGATATAAATTCACAATGACAAATCGGAATAACAATACAAAAAAAGTATGTCTCTAGTAAAATCTATCATTATGATCCACGCGTCAGATAAACATGATTTTGTTTCCTGAAGAATAGGTACTTCACATAAAACTGATAATAAGAAAATTAGTTAATCATAATCATCACAATAAAGTACGAGCTGATGACTCACAGTGGAAAGATTGGATGTAATGAATCCCATTGTAATTTTCGTAACATTTTTACACAACTTCCTATGTCTGAAGACAATAATCAATAAATTTGCCAGTTAAATTGACTGTACATAAAAATGTTTCACATACTATCATTTTTTAATAATAAAATGTTTCGTACTCAATTATCCATCCATACATTATTCTTCCATATGCAATGCACATATGTGATTAAGAATAGGCAGGCAGGTCTCAATCATTCTTAACCTTGATTTTGTAGATAATTCCCTGTACATGTTTAATAACAACACTGATAAAAACAATATTGATTAATATTTATGAACAAAAATACCTTCTTCCAATCACAAGAAGCAAGCCATTTTAGACTTTTATATGTGCCATTGTCGCTCAAACGATCGTAGCATTTGTTTCATTGGGCATGCGTTGTGCAGTTAGGAAGTAAAGTGAAAGCATTTACAGCCATTTTAAGGTTTATGTCTTTGGAAAAGTGAAAGCAGGTAAACCACAATTTGTGAATCGCGCTCAAGTATCCAGGAAAACTTAACTTTTTACCCTGTGAAAAAACGAGTCATGCTCGCTATAATAGAATGCATTCCGAAAAGTTGTTCGCTTAAATGTTTGTACATAATTCTGGACCCGACATAATGTACCATACGCACTTGGGATCATGGGACAACTCTGCAACAAGAACACTTTTCCGCAGTTTTCAAGATGAAATGAAATGTCCTCTTCCATTAGCCTTTTAGTTGGTGAAAGCAGTGATACAGCTGCAACTTTATGATATGAGAGGCAAAATGGCCAAATCCTTTTGGGAGACTAAAACTTCTTTCCTCACAAATCTAAAGAGCTGTCGCCTCTGCAGACGAGCACGATCCAAAACTTGTATAGCAAGAGCAGAAAGTCCACTCACGCAGCGGCGGTGTATATTATACGCACAACTTTTATGTGCGGTTGGGTATACCATGTGTCCGAATGTCTATATGCATACATAGCCTCTCAGAATTGCATCCATGTACAATGTTTTGGATGAGACGAAAAAAGTCTAGTAGTCGTGGAAGAAGTTTTCATGACCAGAGTAGCTCTTAGAGGTCATTTATGCTCTGTTGACAAAAATGATAGAAATAGGGAGCAACATCTTATTCTTATCCTTTCCTAGCAATTTCTAGCTTGGCTTACAAAATCCTTCTTCTGTCTGTTTCAATTAAATTCAGGATTGTGTTGATATTTACTGAGATGCATGGAACATTTCATACGCAGCAACCACCCAAAATATACTCACGCAGTACTTGTCAGTCTGCATCTACTACTTGTAATATGTACATCAAGAGTAAACACAAATGAAGTAACACAAATCAATGTATTATATTCTTCTTTTTTCCAAATGCACTTTTTTGTGTATGCTCTGAATATGGAGTTACACAAGCTACAACACGACAAAATCTACGATGACGTATTTTTAACAGCACGTCCCCGAATGCTTATATTTTATAGCTTTGCGATTCATCATCTTCCATTCACGATGGGTTTAGGCAAGTTAAAAAGAAAAGATACGGTTCTCAAAATCTTTCTAACTTTCTCTATTAATATTTGATGTAATGTCCCCTTCTGTTTGCTCCTCAGGATTCGCCACGTTTTCTTTTTTCGAGAAGTCTAGATTGAATTTTTCAATAAATGGAAAATGAAATGTCTGAAAAGTTGTTTGTGTTCTTTCTGCGAGGATACCAGGAAACGTGAGGGATGTTCTAAAGATAATCAAACCAAATATTGTATTTTGATGACTGGTTGCTTTACGGATATAGGGATAGTATGCATGTATCCCAAAATGTTTTAGGCATTGGTACTAGTACCAACGGAAAGACTGTTGGAAGGAAGAGATATATGTATACATCCTCCAATAACTACTATGTAATAAGCTTCGAATTTCTGTGGATGTGGACATAATTTTTCTTGACTAGGTATGCAGCAGGTGCTGACTTGAACATTCACTAACATAAATTTCTTCTGGTACAGTTACTGTTTTCATTTGTTTAGAAAAGTGTGTTTGTTTAATGCAGACTGAATTAAAGCGAGAATGTTTGAGAGAGAAGTTGGTGGAATTCAGGGATCAGTGAAAGTAAACGCGTTTGGGTCAAAAGAAGCGTTTGATTAAAGGGCGTGTTTTCATCGAAAGCAAAAGTAGATTAGTTTTTTACCCTTCAGCTGTTCACATTAGACAAAATTCGATAAATTTTTGGGTATGTAACCTATAAAAGTGATGAAGAAATCCATATTATAGAATTTGGCTTACGTAGTATCATATAGCACATGCAGCAATACGTGAGTGTCAATTAATTAAAAAAGTTTGGCAAAAATTCTATGTAGTCATCCATTATAAAGTTGCTGACAAATTTGTTTTTTTGCAAGTTCTTCATTATTTTTCATTGTCTTTGGATGAGAAGTTCGTCCTACAATCAAACCGATCAACCAATGTATACATTATAGGGTCGTAATATATGTACGTACATATACGCATTGTATAGAATATACTGCATCATGATATATCTACAATAAATTAATCAATCTTCTCCGCTGCTCTACTGGTTAGAGTGATGGTCGCCAATCCCTTCAGGTAGTCTACATTGGTATTCACAGCCCAAAAGATACTCCAAAAATTTCATCTATTGCCATTCCGTACGCGATGATGAAACTAACTGCAATTGTACCTAAGTACTATCAGTATCATGTAGGACGATCCAAAGTGCATCACACAGTTTAAAGTTATGATGCCATTTTCAATTTTTGAATGTACACAAAAGGGCCAAACAATGAATCCGGACTTGAGCTGGCTGGGATAGGAAAAATAAAAATATTAAGGATTACGAAATGACACCATCTACATACAGTATATAAATATCCCCTTCATAGCTTAGGCCTGCTGTAAATCATTACAATATGAAAACTCAAAGATGTGCGTGTACTTTTAAGCTAGTCGCAAATTTCCATGCATAAATTAACATACATTATTTTTCATGGAAGACACTAGACTATTCCGTTAAAAGTTAGCCATATGAATTTGGTTGAGTGTAGTCATAATCTTCAAACAAAACCATGCAAAGTAATTCCAAAATCTACAGCCTTTACAACTGACTGAATTTATACTACACAGTTTTGGGAGAATAGCCAGAGATGATTTACAAAACGTAAACATAAAATATGAATGGAATTCCTGTCACCGTCGTATATGGTTGAAACTATATGTAGCTCTTAATAATGTGGTTGTTCAGTCTATCAAATAGTATCAAACGGATCATAAATTACTTCATACGAGAGAAACCCGCTTACCCAAAATATATACAAAACCCTATCGTAATTGGAAACATCGATGATTATACGTTGGGCCCTCGATTAATTAAATCTTATGAAACTTCAACGTCTTCCTTTTCATAGAATTTCGTATATGCTAAGACTGGGCTCCTTTGAGATGATCTTAATTTAGCATTAGCGGATAAGATGAATCGAGTGGATAGGATAGGGCAAACAAAATTGTTTTGTCAAAATGACATGATTGTTTTCATTGAAACTTCCTGGATCAATATATAGATCCAATCAAAGGTAGAAAAATATAATCATTCTGTCGACGTAACTCTTGATTTCAAATATCTGTGGTATTTCTCCTACTATCGTATAATATTTTTCACATGTCACGTCTAAAAAAACAATCTCACGTAAAGATAAATTCCAACGTAATTGACCCTTGCTATTTTTCAGAGTCAGTGTTGATAGAATTTTGGTTGGTGATGTGATATAGCAAATCTAATAGAAATGCGAAGCAGACGGTCCCAATGGACCTTGTCATAGTAAATGTTCCCAGGTTTATGCCAAGCAACTATCATCCAGTAAACACTCATATGGTTTCAGGCACTCCACAAATACGGTGCTGTTTGTAGGAAGGATAAAGTAACGAAAGGACGCTGGAGATTACTTCGAATGCAAATATTAGTTTAGATTAACAGCTCAGTTTGGCTTGGATTTGGGATATTATGAGTATGAGATCCAATGCAGACGTTGGGTTCTAGAAGAGTGTGTGAAACATACATAATAGCTAACCAGCAACTACCGTAATAACATTCACCGTTCACTTATCTACCCACAAGCCTTAGGAGTCATTCCATTATTGAGCTTTCACAGTTTTGACAAGAAAAGTAACCACTTCACATCGAGATGGCTCGTTGATTTTGATTTCAATATTGATATGCAAGTGTGTAAATATAACTGTGGCGAATGTATGTACGCACCTACTACTTACATATTCCGCATGTTGAAACTGTGGCTCACCCTGAAACCAACTGTGAGAGTGAGAACAAAAATGACACAGGAGAAAGCACGCAATGCTGAAGGTTGCACAAAGGCTGCGTTGGAATTCGAGAAGTGTGTGCTAATAAGTTTAATATTTTGTACCACTCTCCACGTCGACATTGTGCATTCCTCTGGTCTAACAACAACAAGTACCAAACATGTCGCACTCAGCAGCTCAAGGGCCACTTGTACATAAATGTGTACACAATCCGCGCAACCGTACCCTAGCATGCAAATATCCATTTTATTCAACACTCACACTTAGGTACCACGGAGGACGGAGGTAATTATGTTTAAAAATCACATTTTTCTCTTATTTGCGGATAAAGAGATGCTATAGAGTCGTAAAAACATAAAAGCGTGATGTGGATTCGTGTCGTGTACACAATCACTGGGCCACGTTGTACCACAACAAACAGTACCATTCGTTCACAGTTACCTTTCATGGATATTCCCCAAGCGGAGTAATATGAAATGCTGTGATTGAATTCGTGAGGACTAGAACACTTAATTGCTTTATATTTTGGGTTGACTGCTTTCACCACACACGAGTAATACAGAATTTTTCCGTGCATGAGCAATTTCGTACATGCATTTTTCACATACATTCATCGTATTGTGATGATGTACGTTATGCATTAGTAGGATGGTTAGAATAAAGCATGGACATAGGTAGATAGATTTTGTGTGCAAAGTGCAAACACTACTGGCTTGAAATCTCACGCATTTTATACATTAGGGCGTCACATGGACTGCTTCCTACAACGCACAGTACGGCCCTTTTATATAGGCTGCGTGTCCAAACGGTTTACATTAGCGCTTATGAGAAAATTTTCCGGTCGAGTTCCACCTTGAGACCACATGTAATCGATAGAGTTTTTAACGCTGATTTCAACGGTACTACTCCCAGGGTGGAACTCGACCGGATGTGGGTGTTAGAAGGATTTGAAAATTGGGGTGTTGGTGCAGGGTTATGTAACTGGTATTATAAAAAAATATCCATGATATGCATGTTTGATGCTCCAAAGTAAAGAAACAAATTTTTAGACGTAATCTGGCGCGGGGATTACGATAATTAGGATCAAACATGCTAATTATAATTAAATTAAGCATAGCTAATTAATTGCAATTAAGTGATTTAAAACATTGTTTATTTATTTTGTCAATTTTATTGGAAATTCAAAGGTTATATGTGACATCCATTAAGCCCGGCATCATCATCGCGTAACTTAATTATACTATAGTTAACAAAAATTAATCAATTAAATAATTAATTACTAATTCGAATTATATTTCTATAAATTAAGGAAAGTGATACGTTAAGTTAAAAAAACACGGAAATTATCAATAACGCATGAGAGTAATGGGCCACTTTGTTATGAGAAATAAACCAATATATTGAAAATTATTTTGAGTAAGTAAATTAAAATTAACTTTTACCGAAACCTCATATTAGCTTACCCAAAAACTCTCCTGCGTTATTGATAATTTCCGTAAATTGATAAATAAATAAACAATGTTTTAAATCACTTAATTGCAATTAATTAGCTATGCTTAATTTAATTATAATTAGCATGTTTGATCCTAATTATCGTAATCCCCGCGCCAGATTACGTCTAAAAATTTGTTTCTTTACTTTGGAGCATCAAACATGCATATCATGGATATTTTTTTATAATACCAGTTACATAACCCTGCACCAACACCCCAATTTTCAAATCCTTCTAACACCCACATCCGGTCGAGTTCCACCCTGGGAGTAGTACCGTTGAAATCAGCGTTAAAAACTCTATCGATTACATGTGGTCTCAAGGTGGAACTCGACCGGAAAATTTTCTCATAAGCGCTAATGTAAACCGTTTGGACACGCAGCCTATATAAAAGGGCCGTACTGTGCAACGGTAATTACGGCAGCTGCTTTTGTGCGAAACTAAAAGTTTTTGCTACAAGTTCATATGTATGTTCATTCAATTCATATGTTCGTTTCGTTTGGGAGTTCAAAAATAATGCACACTTGACTAATTTTGGTAGTATGAAACTGTGTATGTTATGACCTATAACTTTTATTTTTTTACTTTTTTATTTTGTTTTGTAAAGTGAAATGCCCTGATATATCGGCTGATCTATATTTTGTATTACTGTTGTTGATATCCACACCACAGAAATGATGGCTTTTGTCACGTCACCTTTACCTCCCTGGTACTTTCACCAAACAAACATGATGAATATATGTATATTATCATTTACATTAAATTTTAAGTACAGCAAGAAACGGGGTCACCGCCAATCATTTGGTATAAGAAGAAATGTTTCCAGATATCCAATAAGTTAAGAACAAGAACGACATTTAAACGTGTGAGGTTGAAGTATATAAAACATAGCTACTATAATTTATAGATTACCTATACCGATGATCTTATGCGTGAGCAGCATAGAGATACATTTAATAGCCATAATAAAACTATCGATCATTTGTTTCATCAATTTTAAATCCATGGTTTAGATAATAGATATGTAAAGTTATTTTAAAGATCAGATAGTATTTTTTATCAAACCAAAACTATCAATGTTCGGAATGATGCGCCTTATCTAAAGTTGAAATCATGCATACTTGAAAAATATTGGACAGTGCAGTCATAGTCCGGCTAGTATTTGAATTGTTGTTACTGTAGAAGGCCAACCGGTTTAACAAAGAAGACTGACTAACGCGTATGAGAAATAATATTGGAATTTTTAGTCAGATGCCTCCATTTTTTCTTTAGGAGATTAGGAGCTCACTGGCGTCCACCAACCAACTTATATTTTCGTCGCGACGAACCATTTGGTAACACGCACGCTCAAGTACTCTGACCGTAAACATTAGTATCTTTAGAAAGTATTTGGGCTTGAATGCCTTTTATGAATAAAAGCAATAAAGCTAAGGAAGCTGGGAAGGCAAAGCTACGCAAGTAAAAAGAGAAAAGACGGATCGAAAAGAGAGCCAAGAATGGAAGACGCTCCTGTTCTTTTTTCTATCAAAGCAAGAAAGAAACCTTTTTTCGTAATTTCCGGAGTCATTTTCTCAGCGTACTTGGTCGTTTGTCGTGTCAGTCAGACAACTTTCTCCTTTCTCGGGTGCATGCATTTCGAGATCACACCAAACCGTCTGTCCACATGATAGCTTTAGTAAGCAAACTTATTTGTAAGTCCGACTACTATACACTCTTAAACTTATGCATCTTCCAAATTGCATACAAATAGACGAAAATAATTTTTTCCCCTTGATTTGTATCACGATGAATTTAGGATATATACATAGTATTGCGAGTATGAATATTGAGTCTATGCATATCTGATGCAATACACCTAATTCCATATGAGATAGTATGCGAACATTGAAATATAGTACAATCACAAGTTTTTATGTCTATTCTCAAGAATGTGCTGTCAGAGTGGTCTCCTTCACAGTGCTCCAGTTGCATAACCTAACAATTTTATTAGCCAGCAACATGTCGTATGTGGGTGGGTTTGTTATGCATCTGCAGTTTTGTGTAATATATTCTCCAAAAGGGCTGCAAAGAGAAGAATAACGGAGTGAATAGGTAGGCAGACAAGAACCGTCAAGACTTACAAAGCAATGCCCTTCTTCCTTGAGTAAGCAGAGTCCATTGTCGTCTTCTTTGTTGTATTCATCGTACTCATTGAAGCAAACGGAAGTGTGTTTTCAAGAATCAACAAAAAATTATTTTCAACAACTAGTGCAAGTACTCAGACAGATACGTTACATACATTGTTGTCTAAGGACAATATTATTATGATGAAAATATGTACGCTCGCTCCGTTTTATATTATTAAGCTTGTATGTATTTTTGTATGCATTCACTGTACGTTATTTACAAAAAATGCGCTGATTTGATGTGGTGGTGTGGGGTATATCGCATACAAAAGTGGAAACTAGACTCGTCTGGTGCATGTGTAGTTTGTCTCCAAAGTCTTTGGAGAAGATCTCAAGTTTTTGTCACTTTTATCGCCTACTCTTCCGTAAACACGAGCAAATGAATGCAATATAATGTTTTTGTCACTGTCTTCTGGTTGTACGAAGTGAAGGACGAAGAGACGTTCAACAAAATTGTGGTAACATCATGAAACAAGGAAATACCAATGAAATGCGTGCTTCTGTCATGTCGCTGTGATTTTCTCTACTTTACCACTCTGGCCTTGGTGTAAATTGCACTTTGTAAAGTTATTTGTTGCTTTCATTTCATTTCCCACTTGCTCACATCACACACTGCTACCACCACTATTCCGCATAATGTGTGGCGACAGTATAGCGTGTGTGTACGCGCAGTGGTGGTCTTAAGTCTAAACACATGAAATAAAAGAATAAGCAATTCTTTTCAGACAAAGTAGATATTCGTTCTTGACCGAAAATGGTGTATTTGTTCAAAAGAATGCAGTTCATACTTATTGCTTGTGCAACGTAGTGCAATGCATGCAATAAAGAGAATGCACACAGGATAATATGCATTAATGCTGACAGCATCAATTGGATTGATGAAACTGTCTCTACGTGATGCTTCACAATTGGACAACAAACTGACAACTCTCAGGACATTCCATTTCAACTTTTATTACTTCGAATATGGTTCTTGTGATTTTATCAATGGAATACATCTACTACGTGCAAGGTGTATAGTGCACAGACACAAACTGCATTTCCCTTTTTTCCAGATGTGCATCACATTCAATTGCATCAGAATTGCGTACGAATTTACCCAGTGCTTACAGTGTAATACCTGCACATAGATTCTTTTTAATGTTACTCAAGGAAGATATATTTTGGGAAGCGGAAATGGTTTCCAACAATGATTTAATGATTCCAACCAATTGCAATTGTCTTTTAAAACAGCTACGATTGTATAGTTGGTCATTGCATTCCTGCAGTGTACAAACGATGTAGAAATGATATAAAATACAAACTGAATTCCTATTTGCTAAATATCCGAGTCGTAATTCATGGAATGTGAAGCAATAAAAAGTCAGCTTAAATTAGCGTGTTTTTGTGAGTGTCTGACTTTCGTGACTGATGTCAAGTCCATGTTACTGATTTCCCCTTTCCAAACAACCCTGCAGTTCTTTAATCTCTTCTCTTGCACAAGGATACAAACACAAATAATCAAATACACACCAGTATTTCATCTTTCACTTTCTACAACTTTGTATATGTGCCAGTCAGTATGCAATGTTGAATGCTATCCACCACTTTCCCCTTATTTTTCTCTCTAGAAAAGACATTATAAAATGAAAAGTAAAAAGGAAACCAAGCTGCCGTTTCACAATGAATACAGGAACCATGCCATATAACCAAAAACCAAACCGCAGACACTGATCAATCCAATGACATGAGCAAAAACTTGCCTCTTGTTCATTTCCTACCGTAAAACACACAAGAGAAAAGGCACACACATGTTGCAGCCTCAAGCCTCGGGTTGTTTTCAATATAAATAGGTACATTATATAGCGGAGATAAGAATAAACCATATTATTATTCGGCATTTTGGTATATGGATGTATATTTTCGTAATACCAGATTCAACCCTTTTGTTTATTTCACTCACTGACTCCCTCGCAAATGGAATGGCACGTTTCTTGTTTTTAAAGGGTGACATTGCATTTCATTGCATTAACATTACTGAAACCCAGTGAAATTCCTTCAAATTGACAGATTTTCATTGAGAGAAAACTTTCCAACAGTTTAACAGTAGAATTGGACGTACGTGTATCATTTACAATATTTACAACAGCTCAGCCATCCATCCATCCAACCCTCTAGCCAAAGTCTGTCTATGTAGTCATTCAACAATTTTCTTCTTGCGCAACCAAACAACAAAAACTTTTCTTCTTGTAAGAGCGGGTTTGTTTTTCCTCTTCTATATCATCTATCCCCTGTTTTCTTCCACTTTGTATTATTACACTCCATCTTGACAATTTATACGATTTCCAGTGAAATCTGACGTGAGGTCCTTTCCTCTTGCTCGATGGATACTTCTAGAGCCGAATAATATGTATATGCTCAATATTATTTAGAAATGCTTCAAAATCATTCCCTCACAAAAATTGAACTTTCGCCTTGGTCGGCTAGGAATTTCTGGAGTACCTTCACATTTGAATCTGCCAAAGAATACGCAGTTTCTATTTGATATTCGATTCAAATTACTGTTATATACTGTAGATGTATGAATTATAAGCTCCAATTGGCGTTATATAGGCAAGCAGCTTTATGATGCCCACTTTTCTCACGCTGCAAGGAAAAAAGGGCTACATATCTCCATCAATCTTTATACTAGTGTATTTACATTTTGGACTTGCTCGCTCATACGCATTTCCATTTCAATTTCATAAGACGCCGGAAGGGAAAGTCTAAGGAATATCCATAATATAGCTAGAGAGAGTCAGTTTGGCGTAACCAAAAAGCAATATTCCCCTGTACAGAGAATCTTTCTATTTCTCATCTCTCATTGCAACCCTTTCGTATTTTTTGGTGAAATTCGAAGCGTAAACTGATCCCCCTGCAACGAAACGCAACAAGGTTGTTATTATTGCTGATACAATTTTTGTTATATTATTGAACCCCGCCAGAAGTCTCTACAGTTGTAAGGATTTTCCTACTCAGCCACTCCATCATAACTTAATATTACTGTGTACAGTGTATACTCATTGTTTCGTACATTCTCATGTGCTTGGCGTTTAAGTTAAGTAAAAGCAAAATGATCATGTTGATGAAAGTTGAAACGGAGAAAAGCGAGAAATAACTGCAGTGCTAGTAGAGGCAGACACGACTAATTAGAAAGTTTATAATTAGCTTCCTCCATTCTCTCGCTCCAATAGCTCGCACTAGCATTCCTCACACGGAAACTGAGCACATGTAACCAAATTTAGTAGAGTGGTACCCAATATCGTTATTACAACAGTGCGCGCGAATGAATACAAACTTGATATGCAACTACATATATTGACGCATCAATTGAGCTTCGAAGGCCATCCAACTGGAAACCAAACCCAACAGCTGAAAATTCTCACTTGGTTTTTGTATGCTTTGAATAAGGTTGTCTATAATTCTGACCACTGGAGTAACATTGTATCCGGAATTATCCGTGGTGCGAACCGGAACCCCATCTAATCATTATTATTAACAAGTATGCATTATCATTCAAATAATCATAATAATCCTCTACTCAAGCCAAGCAAGATAATCGTTTTCACTATTGTTCGTTCTAGCTTCACTCCTTCACAACTATATTTTGTAGATCCAACTGGCATAAAAAATATATATACGAGTGGTTGTGAAACACAGGTGCCTTATACGATTGTAGGCAATTTTTATAATGAAGAAATTCTAGGCGTATAAACATGCATGGCAATGTAGGAAAACATTTGTGTTCCTCAATGCATTAAATTCAAAGTTGACGATGTGTGATTCATCTTTCACAATGCCATCAAGTTGATTGCACGCCTCACCAGCCATCAGCAGCGGAGTCGGGATCGGTATCCCATCTTCTCTCGTTCCGTTTCCTTTTCCCATGTAAATGGTTACACATTTCATCGTTTTTTCTCCAGCTACAGCTACACGTATCTGCTGACAGGTAGAGGCAGATATTAAAAAATTTGCAAGAAAGGGCTTTCCTCTCCTTTGCTTATGCATGACTGTAAATGATTGCGTTTTACATTTACGGACGCATGTACATATATAAAGCACGCATATAAATTGATAATACACTGCTCTACTAGCTCTACGCAGTGAGTGATAGGACGGTTTTTTTGTCGGGAGAAGAAAAACAGGATTGAAGTGAAAGCTTTAAAGAATGATGGTGATGATGAGGTTGTGGTATAGTGGGAACAGGCTTTCACTCTTTTCTCATGTTACAACATCACCACACACACTCAGTATTAACTTTTAAGTTGATACGTGTCAGATCCTTTACAACAAAATCGAAAAGATAGAGAGAAAACCCAACGCACAAAAATTCTCTAAAACTCAGGAGAATGACAAAAAAAAACGAACGTTTTTGTCGAGGAGGATGAATGTTTAGAGTAGTATTAGAGTAGCATTTTTGCAGTCTTTCAACTTGGCATTATTATATCTTTTCAGTTTAGCATTATTTCATCTTTTCGAGTTGGCATTATTTCATCTTTTCGAGTTGGCATTATTTCATCTTTTCGAGTTGGCATTATTTCATCTTTTCAGTTTGGCATTATTTTATCCTTTCGACTTGGCACTTTTGCCTGTTTTCAGAATTGTCTTATAATGTGTTTCCTTTAGGTTACGTTTTGCTGACTGCGTGTTAGTTTAGTGTAAGTATGTATGTGTTAAAGTAAAACGTTTATGTCGACGTGCATTGAAAGTTCGAACTTTTCTTGCTCGTCGTTCTTTTGTAAGATCGAGTTTATTCTTGTTCTGTTTATAAGCCTAGCGGTAAGTTTAGCGTGTAAGTATATATGTATGTATTATGGTATTGGTAGAACTTAGAGGAAAAAAGAAGAAAAATAGTTTAGTGTGAGTTTGTCTGCCGAGTAATGATCAACTCAGAACTCCAGAAAAAAGAATAAGTTTTTTCTGTAAGATTTTTGTTAGCGATAAATTAAATACGCTGTAAATCAAAATTAATTAGTAGAATTCAAGAAAACTGTTAAAAACCACTGATTGTTAATTGTTCTTTAAGTGATTGTAATAAAGGAGCAGTGATCTTATCGGTAATTCGTGTCTTATCAGGATAGGTGTTATTGTAGCATAGTAAAATCGCACAATAGCATGAGATCTTGTTGAACGTAAGGCTGTTAGGACCACACCTCTGAAACACCGTTTGACGCAAGAATAGAAACCGAGGGACCTGACGATCTGACTTTTTAAGGCGTCATACGTACTTGGCGTTTAAGTCACCTAACTCAGTCGCTCACAACAACATTGGTGCCGAAACCCGGGAGACAACGGATTCGGAGCAGCTCAAAGATTACGTCATTTTGGATGAGCATTACGGAATCATCAGTGTTTTGAAGAACAGTTTAGTGGAACAAGATTAGTGATACCTACCAAGTTACAATGGCAGAAGGAGGAAAACGACCATCCATCGCACCATTAAGGTTAGGATACACTGGTTTGGGGCAGCAGGGTCAAAGTGCACCCCAAGGAACAGAACAACCAGGAGGAGGTGCAGTCGGAGGACTGGGGTGGCAGGGCGAGTTAGCTCCCCCAGCAGCAGTTACGGCAGCATCAGACCAGAAACCTGGAGGATCAAGAACACTGAGCAGACAGGGCGAGTTAGTCTCTCAGTCTGGAGGAAACACCGCAGCCAGCGAAAAGCTCCAGGAAGAATATGACGAAGTCAACGCAGAAATATCCGCCACGAAGTATCGGTTGCAGGTAGCGCAGCAGACGTTGAAAACGATCCAGCCAATAGTCGCGAAGTATGAAGGGATGGACCAGGATGTCATGTCAGCGTCGGAGATTGACCTTTGGAACAAAACCAAACAGGATAATACCAATGCTAAGGTGCTGGAGAGAATCAGTCGTGAAAAGCTGCCAGTGTTGGAGGAAAGACTGAAGTCAATCCATCAGAAGATGGCGCAATTGGAGTCCAGTGGTACGTCAGCTATCGTATCCAGCAAGCCAAGCAGCAGAAATACTTCAGTCTCCAGCCACTCCTCTAACACAATCAAACGAGTCGAAATCCAAGCTGGAGAAGATTTGATTCAACTGAAGCGTGATCATCGCAAGGTTCGGAAGGAACTTGAAGACCAAATGGAGGATCTTCGAAAACTGGAGCTACGGGCGAAGGAACCCTCTGAAAAGACGCAGTATGCAGCTGAAATCGACCTGCTGAAGGATAAGCTGCAACGATACGAACGCGACTACCAGGAAGAACAGGAGTTGATCAAGGATGCTGAGGAATTGAAGAAGATGAAGATTATGGTTGAGCTAGAGGAAGAACAAGACATTGGCTTGGAAGAAGCGACTGGAGTAGTTGAAGTAACTGGAAGAGTGAAGGACTGGATGGATGAGTCATTCAAGGAACAACAGATACAAGGAGATTCAGTTGGTGTTACTGTTCCACTAACTTCCTTCGTTCCAGTTGTCCACCAGAAGATGGTTCAGTTCAACCCGCGGAGCACCGAATTCGAGTACCGTGGGCCACCTCCAAACAACTCAAAGCCAATTAAAACGGAGAGGTACTTCAACCAAGATCAGCATCAGGAATCTATCCCTGAAGATGGACGAAGAAGTAGTTGTATGCGGAGATCGACAAGTCCCAACCGTCGGCAGCAATCCAACTTTGAAGAAGAAGCGGCACCGCAAGTTACTGGGAACGCGGTGCAGGATCTGGCAAACGCCATGAAGATGGCTTTCCAAGAAATACGCGGGGACAAGGAGTGGGAGCCAAAGGATCTACCTACCTTCAACGGCAGAGCAGAAGACTGGCCCATCTTCATCAATGAATTCCGCAGAACGACGCCTCGCGGAAAGACCAACTCCTCGCAGAACGCCATCCGGTTAAGAAAGGCTCTGAAGGGAAGTGCAAGAGATGCAGTTGTTGGATTGTTGAACGAGCCAGAAAATGTCCAGCGGATCCTGGGGACACTAGAGGAAAGTTTTGGAAGAAAAGAGCTCGTTATCAAAGCCCTGATAACTAAAGCAGAAGAAAGCAAGCCACCTGAAGTCCTGAAGCCAGAAACTTTTGTAGCGTTCGGGAGAACAGTCCAGCATCTTATCCAGACTGTCAAATCTTTGCACGAGGAGCGTTATCTGAACGACATGGGATTGATGGAGAAACTGGTGAGCAAGCTTCCAGCTCCATTTGCTTTCGAATGGCTTACTTGGATGGATGGAAGGCCATCCCTAGAGAAGAATTTGTCGGCGTTTGGAGACTGGGTGGACCACAAGATACGTCACTGTGCATCTCTTGTGACGCCAGTTGTTCAAGACGATCGTGAAGGGAAGAAAAGCAGAGCCACACGGGGGTCGGCAAACGTTCATGCCTCCTCTGAAGATCGGACTGATGGGCAGACGAAGGAAAAGTGCCCCTGTTGCGGAGGACGAAACCATGGACTTGCGAAGTGCTTCAAGTTCAAGAAGGAATCGCTTGAAGACAAGGTGCAGTTAGTGCAGTTAAAAGGATTATGCTTCAGATGCCTGGAACCTGGCCATCTGAAGAAGGATTGTGAGTTGGATGCTGTTTGTGGAAAGGATGACTGCGGAAAGGCTCATCACACACTCCTGCATCTTGAAGGCAAGCCATGGAAGGACAACGGTAAACGCAAGAAAGGACGAAGAGGTTCAAGGAGTCAGTCAGACGGTAGCTCATCTTCGTCAGATAGTGACACTGACAACAAAAGTGCCAGTGCTAACGTTGGAGCTATCCAAACGAAATTGTCCAAGCCGTTGTCCATTGTGAAGATTCGCCTCAGAGGACCCAAAGGATGTAAGAAGGTCTACGCAATGCTTGACAGTGGCGCAGACACAACCATGATTGAGGCTGGATTAGCAGCGGATCTAGGTATTTCCGGTAAGGAGTCAAGACGCAAGTGCCGAGGCATCACTGGACACACCATGACACTCACCTCACAGTGTGTCAACTTCGAGGTCGCTGGTACTCAGAAGGATGCCAAGTACCACAAGATTATGGATGCCATGACAATCGGATCACTTGGCCTTGCTCCGTACACCCAGAATGCGGACGCAGTTAAGACAACTTGGCCTTATCTTAAGAATGCCAAGTTAAGGAACCTGAATAAAGTTGTGCCACGAGTCCTTATCGGAGAGGATCATCCACATCCCACCATCCATTTGGAGGTACTGAGCGGCCGGGAGGATCAACCGATCGCCAAGAGGACGTCATTGGGATGGGTACTGGGAGGCAAGATTGGCACTGACACTAAAGACGTCACCTACTTGAATTTGGTGATCAGCGATCGTGAGGAAGATACAGAACTGGAGATGGTGCCCTTCAAGGCTTATCCAGTTCCTGAGAAGATCGTAGAGGATGACTCTGAACCCGAGAACGAAGTAGCAGTTGTTGCCCAACAGACGGAGAAATCTGAAGAGAAAGGATCTGTGGGATCGGTTGGATGGTCATCCGAAGAGCTGAAGAAATGGAAAGCAGAAGCGGTCGCCAGAGAGAAGAAAAAGGCGAAGATGCAGCATCAGCGGATCCTTGAGCTACGGGCCTTGAAGGCAGCCAAGGATAAGAATGAAGGACGACAGCAAATGGAAAAGAAAGTGGGGATATCAAATCCGCCTCAGCATTCGGATCTCTTCAGGCTACAACGACCTGGATCGAAATTGATTAGCAGCCCGTTGGAAGCAAGTGGACAAGAAGCTGAGACAACAATGGATCAAGTACGAGATGGCAACTGGAGAGCCACGACCCAGAAGAAGATGAAAGATGACTCGGTGCAGGAAGTGAAAATCAGGCAATTCCCTGATTTTGGGGGTCGGAATGTCGAGGAGGATGAATGTTTAGAGTAGTATTAGAGTAGCATTTTTGCAGTCTTTCAACTTGGCATTATTATATCTTTTCAGTTTAGCATTATTTCATCTTTTCGAGTTGGCATTATTTCATCTTTTCGAGTTGGCATTATTTCATCTTTTCGAGTTGGCATTATTTCATCTTTTCAGTTTGGCATTATTTTATCCTTTCGACTTGGCACTTTTGCCTGTTTTCAGAATTGTCTTATAATGTGTTTCGTTTAGGTTACGTTTTGCTGACTGCGTGTTAGTTTAGTGTAAGTATGTATGTGTTAAAGTAAAACGTTTATGTCGACGTGCATTGAAAGTTCGAACTTTTCTTGCTCGTCGTTCTTTTGTAAGATCGAGTTTATTCTTGTTCTGTTTATAAGCCTAGCGGTAAGTTTAGCGTGTAAGTATATATGTATGTATTATGGTATTGGTAGAACTTAGAGGAAAAAAGAAGAAAAATAGTTTAGTGTGAGTTTGTCTGCCGAGTAATGATCAACTCAGAACTCCAGAAAAAAGAATAAGTTTTTTCTGTAAGATTTTTGTTAGCGATAAATTAAATACGCTGTAAATCAAAATTAATTAGTAGAATTCAAGAAAACTGTTAAAAACCACTGATTGTTAATTGTTCTTTAAGTGATTGTAATAAAGGAGCAGTGATCTTATCGGTAATTCGTGTCTTATCAGGATAGGTGTTATTGTAGCATAGTAAAATCGCACAATAGCATGAGATCTTGTTGAACGTAAGGCTGTTAGGACCACACCTCTGAAACACCGTTTGACGCAAGAATAGAAACCGAGGGACCTGACGATCTGACTTTTTAAGGCGTCATACGTACTTGGCGTTTAAGTCACCTAACTCAGTCGCTCACAACAACAGTTTTCTCAAATGATGAGAATGGATGCGTGTGCACCTACTATATGTACTTATCACTTTTTTTCTACAAATGCTGTTATTCCTGTTACTACAGCCATATCAAGTAAACGAAACGGGCAAAAAAGAACCTTTCGCACTTTCGTCAGTTTTTTCTACAATCAACCGTTCATCCACACACCAAAATCTAGCAAAGCGAAATGGATGAGTGTTCAGCTTTGAGAAAAATTTATGCTCATCATTCTTTTGTATCTTTTATGGAAACTAAATGTGTACTGATATATCTACTATGTACATTCATTCTACGAAAACTCGCTTTAAATTTGCCATGTAATAGGTATATACATCATCCCTTTTCCCCTTTCACATGTGCAATGTATGCACACGTGTTTGTATCCGTTTGTGGGAATCATTTATAGACTTTGCTATTTGCATTTGTAAGAGGAAGATCTCTTATGCACATAGTTGATAGGGTTCCTTTGAAGCGGTGTACTGCTCTCTGGTCTATTATTACGCATAAAAGCATGTAAGTACTCATATTTACTCAAAGAAATGGTTGTTGCTTATTCTCCTAAAAGTATCGCGCATTTGAAGCTCATATGAAGATATGAATGTACATTTATACTGCTGCATTTCAAGCATTAAAGAGAAGATTCAACACATCATTCAAACCATTTTAAAAAGCGGCTTCCGTCGAATCATATCACTCACACTCTACCCACCATTCATACGATAAGCAAGAAAAGCATTCCCCATACATCCTCACATGTGTTCACTCACACACAAACATACAATCCTCCTTCTTCGGAGAAAGGACATGCAGCAATCGTCATAGTTGATAGAATAAAGCAAAGTGGAAAAAAGACTGTTGCATTTCAAAGGTAGAAAACGGTAGCTGTGAAACAGATAGAATGCAGTGCATCCGCAAGGAGTAAAGTTATCATTATTATGGAAAAGAAACCGTGAGTACCCAAGTCGGAAAGTTGAGAAATGAGGAGGAAGAAGAATAACGTCATGTTTATGGTAAACCGGCTCATGTGCAGTGTATTGGGCCCACTTGTGAGTGTGTACATTTGAAAATGAGAAAGAGAGAACCGTTCAGCGAATTTTCGTACATTAGTTTCCAGGCATGCTACTCGGCAAACAGCAAAAATATACAAACCGTTTGGCTTGAGAGAAGAAAGAGGCATTGCGTTCGTACACACACTCTCACTCTCAAGCTTTTACTTGACTTGTACGTACTACTGCAGCGCAACGGTATACACTCTCAGCTAGTGAACTGGCTCTGGAACTGGTGCTCTCCTCAAAGTAGACTAGATTCCCCCAGTGAAGCACGATCAGTCTCAGTCTGTCAACTCTGAGACACAGACAAAGTCGAGCACCGTGCTATTCATCCCGCAAGCTTTCTTCACGGAATTCTCAAGGATTGTTTATGTACGCTGCTATTGTACTAAACAACAACCTCAACTTCAACTCTTTTCTATCAGACTCTGATTTCCCTACACAAGTAGCGCAGGTGTTTTTTTTTGCTGTGCAAGTATTCAGCAGCAGAAGAGGGACAATCACCACAGATATTTATCGCTCTCGAGTGATATAAAAATTTGGCACAAAACACTAATTTTGCAATCATCTGTAGGGAATGTTGTTGTAAAAGTATGTAGTTAGAAAAATGTAGTGATTATCTTTAATTCCACTGGAAGTAGGTAAAAAAATGCCACTTAATCTTAAATAAATTGCTTTATAAGTGTGTATGTAATAGTAATATCTACAAACTGTGCGGCAAGTTTTGTCGTTAACTAGAAGAAAAAAGTTTCGTTTTCTCATTTTACTTACAGTTTTTCATATTGCAATTACAAGAGTATTCATATTACTCGAAAGTACATGAAATGATATAAGAGTGAGTTGTGTCTGTAAGTTGATCAAGTAATTATTATAACGAAAATTACATGTTCCAAAAAACATTCCAATTCCCAGAATGTGAGTCAAGTTGTTGGAAGTAGTTGCTGGCTGAACATGGACAGTGGACGTTAAAAGTAGATGGAGAGAAGAAGCCACGTTTCATTTAAGAGTGAGCAGTAGCAGTCTTTTTCTTGAGCTAAATGTCAAGTCTTAAATTTTCTGAACGCCCAAGTCAATATTTGTTTCGTGCGTGGATGTCGGCGTAAAAGGGGTACGTGTAGAGGCGGTATGCATGTGTGCGCTGTGAAGTAGATTCCACTCCTCTCGTGTACGAACATTTAAGACGCGGATCTATATACATGCGTATGTGCATAAGTGTTTTGGCTGCACTGGACATAGCTGTTTATCGCCACAATCATTGAATCTATCGGTGTAATACAAGAAGTATAAAAACGATTATATTATTTATTTGCTGCCTACCGATTTACTTGAAATGTGAAAAGTTTTCAAGAGAGTTTGATAGTTTGGTCTTCTTGCTCTATGCTCTTCTCTGTTGAGTCTTGCGAAGAACGAGTGTTTGTTTGTGCTCCTGGCTTAGTATTCTTTCCTCTCGGACTACTGCCCTTTGCTGCTCCTCCTGTCTGCCACAATACAGTTCTCATACGACGCCTTTCTCGGCTCCCACTCATAAACCACTTACAGTTTCAAACTTTTTTTTAGTTCGTGCCACTGGCAAACCCTACTGCTGCTCCTCTAGTACAAAGGTACTTACCCAATCCTTAGTGGTGGAAGAGTAGGAAAAGTGGGTTCCCCAACAACCGCTTTTTTATTATCGCCAAACAACTCTTTTTCTCTTGAACAGATATATCACAACAGAAAAAAATAATGATTATTATTACACTTGACTAGAAGTGGAGAAGCGAAATAGAGAGAAAGAACACAGCCAACAGGATTTTGTTGATGTGGTACTGTGTGCGGTTGTATAAATATAACTGCTTTTTTATTACGAAACCTTCTGACTGACCATGCCATACGCCTTGTCATTACCCTGGTTGTGTGTATGTGTGCATTTTGTGTTCCGATGATTATGTGCTGTTTCTGTGTGGTTCCACTACAATCATCTCGCAAGTCGCAACTATTTATCTCGGTCCAGAATAATACACAAAAAAAGTTATTTCGTAACGTTTTCCAATCAACCGAAAAATCTGCGACGTTGTGCAAGAACGAACGATGTGGTAACATTATGTGTACCTAGTACACAAACATAAATACACACATGACAAACTGAAAATGGGAAAAATATGCGTATAATGTGCTCATGATCAGGATAAGTGAACGAGCAGAGTCAAGTATTCCTTATCAGTAAATGTAAATATAAGTCTAAACACAAAGAAAGGACACAATACAACAAAAGAACTGCCTCCTACACCATCATCATCATCATTATAAAGATGACAAGTTTTCGGTGCTATGATTTTCTGGGTCGACCGTCAGGATTCCTCCTGTATCGGACGTCAATTTTTCTTTCCTATATTACATTGTGGTCACTTGTACTGCCCAGTTCGACAGACGGGAACTATAACCTTGTCCTACCGCGGAATGAAGTCCATAGATTACTTGGTAAGAGTTTATGTATCAACTTGAGACTTTTTGTGTTTTATCGGTTTGCCCATAGTCCATATCAAACACACACTGTATGCATTTATGACGGAAATGAACAGTCCAAACACTTGAACGTGTGTAGATACATATACTGTTCGTTCCAGTAGTGAAATATAAACATGTATATATGTTCATCATCATCATATTCATTTAAGACTTTTCCCTTTCTTGATTCTGTTTCATACATGAGCACTCAAAAGCCCATAAAGTTTTTATTACCATTTTCCCTGGAGTAATAGTCTCCCCTTTTATTAAATACAGGGCGCTTTCACTTTTGTTCAAACAATTTCTTCTCCTTTTGTGACTGGCTGTAGACTTGCAGCGCATAGCTGACAAGTAGCATGTTTCCGTGGTCAAGCAAGGATCACATCGTGCGCTCGCTATAAAAGCTTATCTATTCAAAAAATGCTGAGGTGGCAAGGTGGTATATGGCTTTAAGTGCTCTTAACCGTCGTGGCACTAGTCAAATAGAAATGTGCATGTCAACGCCGGTGACTACTACGCCTACCGCATGGACCATATAATAAAAGTGTACTGTGTGCACGTATAAAACGAATTTCTCATGTAATATTTTCACTTTATCTAATCTCACTGGATTACGTTGTAAAACTTTTCGCTAATACGCACACCGTTTCTGGCGATAAATAGCGGCTTCGGTAGAAGAGATGTGCGTAATTCAAAAAATGATGAAGAAAAGTTAATGGGCCGTTCCTCTCCATGTTCTGCAATCCTGCAAAGTTTTAAAGGTCAAATCCCGTACTAATTAGACTCAAGTCGTCTCTAAAATAATTTTATTAATTTGACAAGTCAAGCCTCAAGCGCTCATTTTATGTTTTCCCTTCTCTTCTCATAAGTATTATATCGGTCTGTCGTCTATGTATGTATGTGTCTTGATACTTTCGTTGTGTACTTTCTCAAACTAACATTAAAAGGATGACTGAGGACCACAAACCGTGTGAGTTTCTGAAAAGAGCGACATAATGAAAAAAGCTCACATTATATTCTAATTCAACATTTGTTTTCGCTCGAGTCCAAGAAGTGTCATGTTAGTATTATTAATAGAGAAAGAGCATAAAAGTGAGAGTGACTGGTATATGTACCTAGTAGGGCTTAGTTACATATCTCCTGGAAGCGCCATCGTCATCATCTGAAAAGCTGTAGTTATGGTTGGGCCATTCCCATCATCATCAGAGACGCACCAAGGATCATTAAGCACCCGCGAGGGAGACACGAGATATAAATAATAATCAGTAATATTATATAAGTAACACTAGCACTGCCACCACTGTTACCATCTTTTCCGCTGTGAGAAGTGCGAGGGAGGCTGTTGTAGTCAAGCAAACTGCTGAATAATAGCAAAATGCTATTCGCCGTCACCGCACTAAAATCTCACCAAATTTGTGTGTACATACACATTATGTTTGTGGCATCAGGTTTAGATTGGCATACTTCTTCTCGTCAGCATCATTATTATGACGATGGTAAATTATTATTACATGAACAAACATTCAAAAGTTTCCTCCCTTCTTGTTCCTCGTCTGCTAAAATTTCCAACGTTTATCATCGTGACTATATAGAAGACCATGCACATAAGATAAATGCTACCGCTACCACTGCTGCTGCTGATCCTCTGAATATTTTTCTCATTCATTATGGAAGAGAACACAATGCAGCAAGATTTCCTTGGTCTCTTGAAAATTTCACAACATTCTCTTGCAATAATCAACATAATGTTAATATAATATGCATTATTATCAGTTATTATCACTAAATTCATAATGCCTCTGTTCCTCATCCTCCTGTCGTAGTCCTGCTGTTGTTCTTCTGATGATACATTGTTTACATCTGGCACACGAGTCATCTAGTCCTGTCATATGTCATGTAGTTTCACTTTCAATTTCTTTCTCCAACCATTCACTACGCGTAAGCAACTTACTTCCGGAATTAGTTTTGAACAATACACCAAACAAAACTGAAAGAGTGTATCGTGCTGTGCGTACATTGGGTTCGTACCTCCTGCCATTCTTTTCCTGTGTGGAACACTGCCACTACTGCAACTAGTAATAATAATACTGTGGCAAAGCCACATTTTCCTACATTAATACGGAAATGAATGTACAGAGATGATGACACCAACTCTGTGAATAAAAAGAAACAAACTGCAAGTTGTGCGGCAAGGCTTACATATATCCAACCTACCTACTCTTCTCACTACACGACACAATTACTTGCTTATGTGTGCTTCTTCGCTGTTTATACGACACGTTTGTATGTGTAAGTTGTTGCTGTTGCAGACTTATAGACTTCTCACACAATGAACGTTGGATAAAAAAGCTGCAAAAACCTTCAGCAGTTATCATTTGTTTCCCAAGGGAAGACGACGAAGCTTCTCTTCCTTTTCTTCCTACTTTGCTTGTTCACAACCATTGGGATTTAATGTATAAAAGTGACATCTCAGTGACAAGTAACGATCAAGATGAGCACGATGGCAGAGTAGATTCCTTTACAACTGCTTCTGTTGAGAGACAACTACAGCAACTGCTTTCATTGCAATATCATCAACATCATGATCGTCATCGTCATCTCGTCTCTCTGGCTCACTATATCCACTTACTCATTCTTTCTTCAAGTACTGGATAGATGAGCTGACTCCTTGTATGCTATAATAAAAATAATGTAGAAAAGGAAGTTTGTCATCCATATACTCCGTATTATCGCAATGGCTCATTAAACATTTGCCAATGTAATGTTCATCAAAAAGAGAAGGAGACAGGCACACACACACACATCTTTTCCTTTCTTTCTTTGCATTTCTTTTATGTGTGACTGTTAGACGATAGGAGAATGGATTCTCTAGCTCGACAGCGGTAGTAGGAGTGGTAATACGAAAAGAAAGGAGGAGGACGAGGAGAGGCATCATCCATTTTTCTCTGAAGAAAGAGGAAAGGAGAATAATAATATAACGACTGGCAGAGTGAGATATCCCCAATGTGTACACAATTTCTAAAGAGATTTTCTTGACTCAATTTATTTCATTACTGCTTTCATTAGCTTTTTCATAACTTTTCACGTATATTCCGTTATGGAATCCATAAAACCTCTGCTCTATGAAATCCAAACCTATGACTTGCACACCAAAAGACAACGTCGCTCTTCATATATAAATTGTGATAATGGGATTCCTTATTGAAGGAAACATTGTGTCACGGCTCACAAAAAAGAATATTGTGCGTAATCTTCGTACTGCAGAAAGGAATTATATACATCATATTTGTGCCCAGTGAGTGAGAGTACTAATTCTATCAGAAGAAAAGCAGAACACGCGAAACTCCTTTCATAGAGCATTTTGTAACGAGAAATAAAAGGACGCACACTATACATTTATTGGGCAATTCGCATGAATAGAAAACAGTTTGATATGCTTATATCACAGTGACTTTTTCATCATCATTCATGCAATAAAAATAATCACTGTAATGAGTGTAATAATAATAATCATTTTTGAACAAAAGAAAACATGATTACATTGCCAGTGTTTGCGAAGCCCTCTCTTCTTTGACATAATAGCGTAATTCACAAAAGAAAACAGAAAGATCCGCACCTCTTCCCTCCTCAAGTCCTTGTCTGTTTGGAATAAAACGCACCGGATAGAATACAGCTACTACAGAAAAGAAAGTGGAAAAGCGTAGTGACTTAATTTCACATTTCGCTGTACATTTCTTGTCATTATAACATGATTTTTCTTGAGCTGTTTCATTTTTAGCCCACCTACTAAAAATCCACTTTGACAATAACTTAGTATCTCATTCTAATAATTCTTTAAAAAAATATATTGCTATAAATTGAAAAGCGGGCGTGGTATAGTTCACCAAGCAGTTGGGCTGCTACTGGTGAAAGTAGTTTTTATACTGTCGCCGTGTAGAAAACGGGTTTGCCCATTCCGTACGGGAATTGTCTACTATAAGCAAGGCGGTACAATGAAAACATTGCAATATTTCATAGACCACCGTTGTAGGCTGTAACTGGTAAATATCGGTCGTTATCAGAGGTTTTCAGGATCATAACATCCCATTTCTCTCGTTGCAGTTACACACCAGAAATGTTTCCGTCGGGAAAGAAAAAGACGGTGAATCGTCACACCACTACTGAAAAAGTTAAAATGGTAGAGCATTCGTTTTTATTTCACAAGCATACAGACAGATATATGTAATTTTATTTTTTAGATGCGTTGTAAATTTTTTCTGCAATTTACACTGCACTACTACAAAATACAGAACAAAAAAGTTTAAAAGTAAAAATCATAAGGCAGAATTCATGACCAGGTGAATCAATAATTCATGACTGTCACAAAAGTACATAAAAATCTGAGATAGAAACAAAGTTTATGGGAAATGCAAAATACTTGTGTATGTGCGTCTACGGATGAATTGAAATGAAAGACTGATGGTGATGCTGGAATCCCGTGAAGAAACGGATCGAGAGAAAATAGATATATCAAAACAGAAAATATGTCTTCGATCAACTGAAAATAAAGGGAGCCAGAGCTGACTTCGTCGGAGGTGGTGGTGATGACGGTGGTTTATATAGTGGCAGAGAAAGCATATGTAGTCAAGCAATGTTTCACGTGAAAATGTGAATTTATTTATTTTTTGCTTGGGAAGATGGGGAGCCAACAGAGACACATGAACGAACTGACAAACTCCAAAAGATGCTGATAGGCTTTCGCAAATCACGCTTGCTTAGCCGACAAAGTAAATGGTTGCCTCGTTATGAAAATATGACTTGGGAATTTCTCGCTTCCTCGTCACCACAAACAGGAGAAAAGGAGAGAGAACGACATGCGATATTTGCCAAGAGAAAATAATGTTGTTCCAAGTTACTACATAGTTTAAAGTACAACAGGCTTGTGATAAGTGCGTGTAAATACCACGCTCTGGAGATACATATGGATTTCACATTATAAGACACCTTTTCATAACTATAAAGTTAACCTAAGCGCATTGAAATGTTGGTGGAAGCGACCCGTCTTGACTTGAGATTCTATAGGTTGACATTTGCAATGATAAATGTCGCGCTGCTAGTTTTTCCCTGGATTTCCAGTAATTTCTCGTTCCTCCTTACATTTCCCCCTTTTTCAAATAATGGTGAAAAACCTAATGCAATAGTTATTATACTAAAACGCAAAAGGCGGCTGGGAAAGGGAACAAACAGCGAAGCAAGACGGCGAAAAGGGAAGCTTTACATTGTTGGCATCTTAATGACTAAAAATCCACTCGCTTTGTTCACGTCTCATTTTTCCTTGCTCTCTCACAAAAGTTATGGATACGTAAACGTGTTCCACACACTTTTTCACAAATATACACGCTTCTGGTGGTGGTAGCGACTACGTTTTTTACGCTTAGCTTTTCTTACTAACTGCGTATGAAGGAGGAAGAAGAAGACTCCAGGGGTCCGGTTTTGTGCTGGTGTCTCTATACGAGAGTTTTGAATGTTTTGATGTACACCCAGCACATATTTCCTAGTTCCATTAATATACCTTATACGGAACGACTTGTTTTTTAGTAAAAGGCTTGTCACTGGTAGGAAGGAAGTACTTTTTTGTCAGTGAAACATAATACCAATTGATGATTGTTGGGAGCAATAAGCATGGAGGCAGAGGGGACGTTATATGTATGTGCAAGTGAAGGGAAAAGTGAAATGTTGGTCTCATAATGTCAACGGAGTGGAAATGAAAAGGTAGTCGATAAACGACGGCGAAACACTGAGCTCAAAATCATATTAACAATATAAGGTGTGTAAGTAAGCCACTCTTTTTCTCTCACTACTTTCTCGGATGTCTGCTGGAAAGAAAGGGTGAAACACTGTGCATGTGATTTCCATGAACGCTTATAATATAATATAAAAGAAAAATATTTTTGGTGTGAGGAGCACCTCAAAAGAAAATGTCGATGGTATATCGTCGTAACTAGAGAAGCGTTTGGTAGTAGTGAGTGATGACATTGGCACTATCATATACATATATGTCTGCATATAGCCCAGTTGACTGTCACAGTATATTGAGAAATTGTTGGAAGAGAACATACATTGATAGACAATAATGCAAAAGAATAGCCTTATGTGTGTAATAATGGGAGGAGCACGAGGAACGGCAAGTTTAAGAAAAATTCAAAGACTCTAGGAAAGGGGGCTACTGGTAGGTACTAGAATGTATGTATACGCATAATATTACACACGCTTGTCTGGTGTTTCGGCTATCTCCCTACTTGTCGTATTTTTGCTTTTTATTATACTGGTAATAATACAATGACTACATCGTATCTGCCACTGGGATTCCTTGGCTTTTAACACAAAAGCAACTTCTTTTCTACTAAGTTTTGGTTTATGATGATAGAGTTGACATTACGGCGAGATTGATTTTACTCAAAGAATAGAAATTCTGTAACAGCAAGAGACATTTTTCAACTAAAATTTTGATCTCCTGGGGATCCTTTCAGTGCCGTACACCATCATCATCATCAAAACTGACTACATTTCCCTTGCCGCTACAAACGGCGTGTTTCCTTTAAAGCATGCTCTGGGAAAATGCTGACCCAACTTTCTCCACTTTCCCCCGCTTACATACCGGTGGTAATGATGATGCCTGTTGTTGTCACCTTTCGGTTCATGGCTGTTTTTTAGAGTCGTACATGCTGATTCTCATGTAATTGTGCGTTCTTTTTTGCTTATTTTGAAAAATACGTACCTTTGTCCTGTGAAAGCACAGACAACCTCGTTTGAAAGTTGGCGTTAAAGTTGCAATGTCATTGTCATCATAGAGGAAGGGAGCAGAGCGACATAAAACCTACTCACATCCCATTTGTCAGGTTTCAGGAGCAGCAGGAGTTTGTTGAAATATTGCTGGCATTTCTTTTCTTAAAGGGTCTCCTATATGCAGCCAAATAAAACTACAACTTTGTCCAATAATTCAAAAACAAATTATTAGCCGTATGTTCTAGTATGGAAATGACAGATTGTTTGTGAGCATTTTTATGTGCTAAAAATGTCAGACGCAGTGACTTTACGATTAAATAAGTTTCTAATGTTTTTGAATTAGACGATTGAGATTTATTTTTTCCAATATATAGTATATAACATACGCACACACAGTTATATTGTGGTACACGTTGAGGAGTAAAAGTTTGGTACTTTTTGGTTATGTCACGTCATATAAAATAAATCTTGCGATCTGGACTTTGGATTGCCCACCATACTTTCTACTACAACAAAAACAGAGAGGTCCGCTGGTGGTTGTCCAGCTTTACAGGCTTGTTACCTTCATTACATACTCATTCAAAATAAAAACACTCTGTCATAAAGCAGTAAAAATCTACCATAGAAAAAATTAAGTGCCTATCCAATTCGAGCAAGAGAATTTTTGGACTTTGTTGGTTTAAACACTTGGATGAAATTTATGACGCTATATATTCTTTTGACAGCCAGGTGACAAATCATGTTAGATTGTAGTGACCACTGCTGAGCCCTGTTGTAATTCTTTTTCTACAAGTTATACATTATTGGGTAGTACCAGGTAGTACTACAGTTATATACTTCTTGATAATACTTTGGTGGACCGTCGGTCCTAATGTTTCCACGTTTTCACAAAAGCCAATGAAATGAGTCTTTGTTTTTAATTTTTCGAATATATGAAGGTCGGGTTTAATTATTTACCACAGAAGGCAAAGTATTCATATATGTAGGTAGGTACATACCTACATTGGTTTGCGCCGTAATGGGTATTTGTATGTATATTTTCTTCTGCTACTTCACCATTCTCGTTGAGTTTATTTGTATGTATTGCAGTCTTAAAACCGAAACAGCTTTCTCAATTAAAGAGTAAAACTTTATCCTGTTACACTTTTTCTCGTATCACATTTTAGTACCTTTACTGCAAAATAACCCATATATATATAGAATCCACAATATTACAAAAGCGGCACAATATTACAATTGTACCTCACATCGGCAATCAACCTTGTGCGTTTGAAAGCAGAGTCCTGTTTAGTTGCGGGCCACTACAATAAAATGTGGAGTGAATAACATGTGTACATGGTGGGATAGCTTTTACCACTGGAAATTACTTTTATTTCAATGTGATAAAAATGTGTGGAACCTCGGGCCAAATAACACCACTACAGAGCACATAAGGTACATACTACACGGCTACATGACGAGAATTTCGTTCTTTTGCCGTGGAATTACAATTTAAGCACATTGAATGCGTGGTTACATGCTTGCATGGGTTCCCTTTTTTCTTTTACCACTTTCTCCTCACAAATTGATTTCCAGATCCACTTACCTTCGCATTACTTTCTCCTCTTCAAAGAAGAAGAAAGCATTGCAAAAAATTTAGATGTAATTTGGTTCATGCATTATTACAAACATGTAAAAATAAATTGATAGGCGAGCTAGCGACAAAACGAATATAAGTACTTTGAACGAGAGACAAATTTTCTGGATGCTAGATGTACGATTGGTTCGGTGCGTTGTGGGCCTGTACAATGTATGTCGTGTGGTTTTCCCATGTATTATTACACTTTTATAGCATCATTGTAAAAAAATTGTCCTTCGCTACCAATGTGTAAAGTATTATTGCCACAAGGAGGTCTGCAATAAATTATTGCTCGCTACTTCAGCAATTCCAGCTAGCGCCGAACACAGCGCATATAAGATCCTAAATATGTACCTAATGTAGTAAAAAGACCCACCCAATTTCAGAGATACATACACCGCATTCACATTCTGCTTTCAAGTAAAAAGACAAGAAAGGATTAAAGTGCATTTTCCTACTCCTACTCCCATTACCCGTCTGATTCAAGTTCATTTTATGTGTTATTATTATTATTATATTGCTTTCACAAGCTATTGGGACTGCATACTTCTTCTCTGGAGAATATAACATTCATTTTTGAAGATAACATAAGTTGTTTTTTTTGCCCAGAGTTTTGGCTCTGTGGTCGTCGTATTTGGGGATATGGGAAAGGTAAAACGATGATGATAATGCTTCGACTATGACTTTGGGAATCTATGCTTTAAAGTGGTAAACTACGGTTTCAATAGTAAATGATAAAATTTGTGGAAGAGGCTCACTCACGCACATTCCTTACTCGCACAACACAGTATACTATACTGAGTATAGTATCAATAATATACATTTTGGTCTGATATCAGGCAGGTAGAGCCAGCAGAGTTCTACATCGAATAAAGGCATGTAACTTAAATAAGGGTAGATCGTGTGATGTGATGTCTTTTTAGCTTGTACGGACCATCCCATGTAAACGTCCGCTTACACATTACCTTTTCTTTTCTCACTTGTTCAGGCAATAATATCAGAAGCCTTGTCCCATGAAAAATTTCGTGTGTGCTTTACAGAAGAAATGATGCATATTACGATCAACGGGCAATGTAATATCTAATGGCCACCATTTGGATAAATGTACGATATTATCGATGAATTACCATCGGTTGAAAGTGCATTATTGAAAATGTCGAATCTAGCAGTGGAGCTGCATTAACGTAAGCTTGCTTGGGTTCACGTCTCTACAAACTAGTCAAGATAATATATCGAGTTCAGTCGCACTGCTACGATATACTTACCAAACATTTTGATAGAAGCTTGTTCTTTGAAAAGGCTTACGGATTATTTGGAAACCTATTTGGAAGCTTAATTTTCCTGATTTCTTCTGCAATCATAAAAGGTATACCCATCCCAACTGGTTCCAATTGAGCACATTATGTGGCATGGACTAACATTTACTCAATTCAAAGTGAAGTGTTTACATCTATGTAGCTATATATACAGATATGCGTATGTACATGTATCAAGTAAACATTCAGTCCAATGCCTATCCTCAACATTAGCAGTGACCAGAGAAATTCTGTGATCGCACAAAAAATGGTGGGATTACTTAGGACAGTGTCCTCTTGCCAAATGAGAAATAGATATTGTCATGTAATAAATCCCTAGAGTTTCTAGAAAGCTGGAGAAATCGTCTTTGTTGAGTGCGAAGCTCATGCAAGCTCAAATTTCAATGATGAGCACGTCCATCCGATGAATCAAACAATATTATTCATATGCAAATTTTTCTTATTTGCATACTAATCCCAACTCGTGGCAATCTTGTCGTTGCTTTTCTGAGACTCACTTTTTTCCACCAGCTAAATATGAGCTTTCACAATAAATCTTCCTTATACAGAAGCAATGCTTCATCAGATTATGACAAGAACAAACCATTACCGTCTGGCTATATCTTTTCCCCTGCCACTATCCCACATATATGCTCAAAATTAGTCTTTGATCATGTAAAGCCCTCATACTAAACTTTTTGTATTCCTATTTAAGCGGGCTGGGGAGAGACAGGAAGGATGAAAGTAAATTCATTGCATACACATGCGCAGGTAGAAAGAAATATGAGTTTCCCTTCCTCATATTCTATGGCTCTGCCATGTTATCAGAACCAAGGTAGTGCATGCACATACCTTAAACTCTTTCCTTCGTCGTCTGAAGAAACTCTCCGTCGTCCTCTCATTTCCTTTTCTTATCCTTTCAATCTTTATGCATGGATTACTGGGAATTATCCTGCAATTAGATTCAAAACTAATGTAGAAAAAGTAAAATACCCGGGTTTGGATCATCACTTTTCTTTAGCATTTTATTCCGGCTACAGGAGGAGAAAGGGAAGAAAGCAAGAAAATGAGTAAAATGGAAGAAGACGAATAAGGGAAAAGTCTGAAAAAGAGAAACCTCTTTTGGCTGACAAACTTTTTTAAAAACTCATTCTTTTATGTAACTGCTCAGCTCGTGCTATATAACTAACTGGTGAACTTGCTTTTGCTTCTTCTGAAGCTGAAGCCAGCTCAGGTTTACTAGACTTGTTCAAGCAGTCTCTCAACACGATATGTATTTCTTATTATTATTAATACCACGACTGCACAAACCTTTTTCCTTTCGCGTTTTTAGTATTCTCCCTTGTTATATAACCATTTCCCTTTGTGCATTGCATACATCATTCTTTTACAATGAAATTAAATGAGTGAACCTGAACAGGGAAGAACAGCAGTGGCAGCAGAGCTGTTGTAGTCAAAATATAAATGCTTCAACTTTTATATCACTCTCTGCTTACTACTACTTCATGCTCACAAACATTTTTTACACTTGTCTGGTTACAATAATCTCCACGTGGAAGGAGGCAAGCAAGAAAGAAAAAGAAACTTTTCTTGAGTTTTTTTGGTACTTTCTCGTTAACCGGGTGAAAACGGTGATGGTGGTAATGGTGCTGCTGGGTTGGATAGAGTGAGCAAAAGGAATAGTTACAACTACACGTAGCTCACTCTTTTCATGCATGCATGGAAGAACTGGCTTCGCTGGCAGTTGATATAAAAGTCTTTTATCTCAAATTCCATAATATTACTTACCTCAACATCATCATCATCATCATGCTCATGATCAGCGGCAGTTGCAATATACATTGTATAAATGTGCATAAATACTTTCTCCTTCGTTTTCGTCCTTGTAAGAGATACAAAAGCTCAATAACTTTCACAAAGTAAATAGTGCTCCCTCTTATACAACATTTGCTTCCAAGAAGGTGTAATAATATAAAATATATGAAGCAATGGAACTCACTCAGAGGAAGGATATCCACCTCTGCGCGTAGCTACGGGCATAATATATATATGATGTAGATGAATCAGCCCTAAAAATAAACGAAAGAACGACAAAGAACTTTTTTTTCTAATTTTCTGTAAAACGTAATCGATCAGTTTCTATCCAACCCTGCATATGGTTATCTCCGATATCATGGGCTTACCTTTGATGCTTTGAGGCAGATGGCTAGTTGTGCCACTGGATTAGGTATACTTACTTACCTACTACATAATATATTATCTATGGAATATTTTGTCGCACAGGAATCTACTACACAGCAACTACTAACTGGGAACAAAATAAGTACCTGGTTGGTATGTTCAAAAGCTGTAAGCATTCTTGTTGAAAATTTCCCTGGATGCTAGGTGCGGCCCCTCGATAAACCTTTCTACTCCTCGCTCTACAGCGTAGCAGCCAGAACTTTATCAGCTTGTTGTTGTCCATTTTTGTTTCATAAAGGCGTGTACAAAGCGTGATATAGAGTTCGGTAGTCGATATTTTTGGGCTGGTTTCATTTGAATATGCATGTTTTATACTGATTGACTACTTCGGTCGAGTTTAGTGGGAGTTTAGATTTGAAGGCAATGCATATTCGATGAGCAAAAGTAAAAAAGAGTTTCTCTGCCTACAAACTTTCTCCAATCAAGAAGCAGTATATTTGTTTGAGATAATGTTGTGGCTTATTCGCTTAAAGCACTCTATTTGCTAGAGGAAGCGTCTACTAAAATCTCCTTATTATAAGCTACATACACTTGCATATCTAGCCTGATTATGTATTCCACATGCATATTTAAAGAGCGCAGTAATACTACACATCCGACAAGCTGTGGTTGGATTCGATTAGGCCATCGGTTACGGTTGTACGTTTAACGACAAATGGACTAGTTGCTCACAAATATCAAAAGCGACTCGTAATAATTTATTATTAAGCATGAATTTAACAAGCAAATTCTCAAAGTGACTTTGACAAAGGCAACGAAAGTGTGTCTTGTACATTGTGTTACGTCCATTAATGCCAGTTAAGTATGAGCCATATTCACTTGATATAAAGAGCATCAAATAACAATCTTCTTCTTTTACGGTCATGTGGATGTTTTTAGTAAGCCTGCAAAAACAAAAAATAGCAACTATTGCGATATAACTTAACAAGCTAATCATTGGGTCCACATTTCTGTGATAATAGCGATCGTAAAAAAGTTCATGTCCGTTGACTATGTATCAATGATGAAACTGGAACAGTGATAATTGGTCCGCTACAAACAATTTGATGCTGCTGGCATGACCCTTTGTCTCAATAACTGTAAAGTTGAAATGAAACCAACCCAAACGTTGCCAACAATTATCCTTTAGAATTCGGCGATATATTGGCCAAATTAGTTTAGCCATGTCATGTTGAAATACTACTAGCATTGCATTTCTATACGCTTTGCAGACAGACTGGTGATCCCAAAGTGATAAGTAAGAACGAAAAATGTCCGCAATTTTCACTCGCCAGACTTAATGGCAAAAATATGTAGTAACATCTTATCGCAAATTCAATAAAGCAGTTTTTGGTCAGACAAGAATCGTATCTAGGTTTAATAAAAAATCTCTGGTTAGGTATTGGAGAAACTCGTGAAATCCGCTCAACACTTTTATGCGCTTGTTGTGTACTTGTGTTTTTCGCACAATATTTAACCCCATTCACGTAATCTGGATTTTTTTCCACTGTTATAATATTCCTCAACCAGTAAAATGTGAAAGCACATAAAATATTCCTGTTTTTTTCTTTAGCTGCTTACGCAAAAGTTTATTGCAAAAATGCGTATTCGGGATACGCAACTCTAGAGAGAATAAACAAATCGAGTCAAGTGAAAAACGAGGTCTCTTGCATCATCGTCATCAACATCAGCAGTCGTTCTTCCTGTCTTGCTGCCCGGCCGTCTGGTAAATGGACTGAATGACGAAACTATAACAAAACATAATATCTGAAGAGGCGGCTGGATCAGACTGATATGTAATAATATCGTGGTAGCAAATGCGAGTATGTTTCTGATAAAATGCTATCCAGAGAGAGAGATACATATAGGTCATAGGTATCCTGGCACAAATTTATACAATAGGGGAAAGGCAGTTAAAGCTAAAGCAGTTATCCGGTCGCCAACAACAGATGAGGGAGAGAGAAACACGAAAGATTAGGGAAACCTGGCTTGCTGGCAGACACAGTAAAAAAGTAATGTCACTTTAAATTCAAGCCACGTTATCACTCCCTTAGTTCAATTGTTCTGCTGTTTAGATTCCAGGAAAAGGCAGACTCCATGACATGCTCCTATAAGTCTTAAGTATAGAGTCGCCGACCAAAGTTAGTCAGCAAGCGGTGTGGCAGCCATGTACGTATCCATGTATAAAGTATGAAAGGGGGCATATTGCTAGCTGACTACTTTACAACACTTCTTTTATTGGAATCCACTGCTAGCAACCGAGCACAAGTATGATGATGAGATGTGCCGTAACGCTGGTCGAAGTTATCTCTTTCTTCGATATTACAAGTAAACTAACTGATATTACAGTGTATCTAAGCTATTTACTTGACATTCCTTCGGGTTCTCCTGGGAGAAAGCCGTTGTATTTTCACTCGTGCCAATTGATATCAGACCTGGACCCTTCTGCAACAAAAAACGTGATACTAAACTGTCTGATGTGAAAATGTGAGAGCGCGGCATCTCACCAGGAGAAATCTCACAGGCAGCGAACGAACGTGGTGCAGGCTATATTGCAATTCAGATAGATTGTTGCTGATATTCCATGCCATCCCAATCTCTACCCTCAGATAAATGTTGTACTTTGTTATGTATACCAAAACTCCGTTAGTTTTGCACAATATTGCACGCTCCCTGCTTGATGTGATACATTAGTCCCGTGTGTACGGTGGTGGGTGGTCGGCTTCATTGGAATTTCTGTACTGTTGTTGCTTTTCCTGTGTTGTTGCTGCTACCGCTCTGAAGAAAATTTCGTTTAGATCTAATGGAAAGGAATTGAATTGATTGAAGCTCAAGAAACCTTTCCAGTGCTTTGCGAGAAGAGGAATGAGACAAGCAGGCATATCCTGTTCGTCTTGAAATGAAATAAGCCAACACTTGTATCGATTGTGGGAGTAAACAGAATGGTGAAGGAACTCATGCACAAAGTTGTAATATGTATACAGAGCCGTTTTGTCACTGGATACATAAGATGGGAATGGGAAATGCGAGAGCTTTTCTAGATTTAATTTTCAATTTCACAGCTTATAATCTCCACGACTTGATGGAGGGGACATTGCATGACCTTGTCGCGGTAAAGATTCTACACTTTAAATTTTCTCTAAATACCTGCCTCCGTTAGATATATCGTCAGAAATGAAGTGATAATTGACTATAAGGCAAAGTACAAAGATGGACAGGTACTCCACACGTAATTGCAAACTGAAACTAAAATAAGACGTGATCTTTGCTATCGAGTAAAAAAGGTCTGTAAATTGTAAGTAAAGCAACACAACATGTACGGTCTTTATAAAACTCGCTCTGGTTAAGAGATGGTCCATTAAGTTCGAAACAGCTTTGCCAACTAAAAATCGGATGTGAGCTTTAGCTAAATACGTAGTTCTTTAGCACGTATTTACTTTTCATGGACGTATTGCTTCCTGTCATTATTCCAATGTGGAACTTTTTTTGCACTGTTGATCGCTATTGTTTGTTGCTCTGTGAGTTAAGTGAAGCCTAAGAAAAAGTTAGAAGAAAGCATAATGAATTGTCTGTCATTCTTTCAAAGCTAACGATTAGTTTTGGAAAGTTGGTGAAAATACATACGTATATAAATCTACGTATTCACTGCATACTAACACAATAAGAAGTACGGAGTATATTTATAAAGTAATCTTCGTTGTGTTCCTTCTTATCATTTTGCCATTCCTATTTGGGAAATGAGTTTCAGTTAAGTAGTAAAGTAAATGTAAACGAAAATTGGAAGGTATACTGTAATCAGCGAGACGACGTAGAGAACCACTTTCACAACCACTCTCGTTTTTTTTCCTGGATCACTTTCACCGGCACTTTCACGTGCCCACGTTCTTTTATATGCGTTGCCTATTTAGCACACAGGAGCAGTAGGAAAAAAGTGGAAAACGTAGCAAAGGGAGCGAAGTTCTTGAGTTTGCCTCGGCTATCATCATTACATATCTGGTTGTTTAAGGACTCCGTCGCTGCTTTCGTAAATGACGAGACACTTGAGTACACACACAACACAAACTGCCGTATACTTATGGCTTTTCTATTTATTTTACTGATTGGTACGAGAGGATGGCATACTAAATTTGGTTGAAGCTATTTTTGTTCTCTCCTAGTTTATCTCCGTGTACAACTGTATATTCAGTAGCTGATTTCCTTCAAACGAGACTCGCTACCTGGAACTGGACATTTCACTGCTTCTGACAATGTAAATTGCCTAGTCTTTACAGATAAGAGCAATAAAGGGAACCCCTTTATTTTCTCTATTGCTCCGTTTAGTTGTTCTGACGGACGAGCCTGTTTCTGGTGAAAGCATAATTTTTAGATTGCTGAAACAGGAAGCTGTTTTACAATATCTACTCTTAACAGTATTTACGCTTTCTGTCAAACAGTACAACGTGCCAGTTGCTATTGAAAAAAATGTACATTAACATGTATTCCATGTAATGCATAAAATTACTTATATTATTAATATGTTCATAAAATGGACTATTTCCTATACATGTAATATGTATTCGGGAAACAAGAAACATACGCCATTGACTGGTGTCGTGTTGTTGTTTTGTCTCGTGGAATGAGAGTAATTTTAAAATATTTATGAATGTAACGCCATCGCACTATCTTCTTTAGTACACTACATTAGTTCCAAACCTAGGCGATTACAAGGGCTCATTACATTCATTTATTAGAAATACAGTTACAGTGGTAGGTAGTGAGCCCGCGGACCGTCGTCCAAAAACAGAACATAATGTTTTGCGTCTAGAGACCTGAATTTACTACCCTTCTATTTCCTGTGCTCTCTTTCCACAGGAGAAAATGCGTGAAGTGCATTTTATAATCGCGTGATAAGTTGCAGTTACATTAGTTTCTTTTGTCGTTTTTCTTTAGAGGCAGCAGCAGTGTAGCAACATATATATCGCATAGAGTATATAAATAGAAGCGTTATCTGGCTCCTCACAAACTCTTGACTACCATTACTCTTATTAGTAAATAATATTCGTTTTTCGTTCCTCTCTTTCTCTCTTCGTCTCTGTGCTCATTTCCGACAATATACACAATTCACTAGTCAGAGCATTAGAGAGATCCCATCAGACCTAAAAGGCACGTTCTCTTTTGCTGTTGTATTATGGTACGGTGGTGTGCAAGTACGGTGGGCGCAAAGAGTTGCTGAAAAAACCAGCGGAATCCAATCCACCAGAGAGTCTATTGAACCTGCTTCCCAGCCACCTACGCCTAAGAAAACGTGCTTACACAAAAATAGGAAAAGATCTAAACATTTTCCTTGTAGTGGAATTCAGTTGTTGTTCAAGATGTAAATCCTTATTATACCAATACAATAACTATAAAGTATACGCATTTGTGTTGCCTACTCATTTATATCGTAATACATCAACAAGAAAAACTGGCTACAGTGACCCAAGTTTGAAGTAACAGTGATGAAGAAAGCATACACGAGGAAAGAAAGATATTAAGGTCATATATATTGGTTGTGCCTTAAAAAGAAAGTAAACGGATGATATTTGTTATTATAAAACGAGCTTTAAGAAGAGAAGCTACACAGGCAGGTATGCACGTGCATTATCACATCAAAATGTCTAATCGCAGAGGCGCGTCGTCGTCTTCTATTTAGGCTTCTTTTGTTTCGAAAAATGTATCTCATGCCGGTGTAAACAAATGCAGTGCACTGCTGCACGAATTGTTTGTATTGATAGCGAGTAATAAAATAGGAGGGGATACAAACAGATCCCATTACTTACTACTGTCGGTGTGGAGCTGAGAATACAGTTAGACAATAACATGAATTCCATTGTTTAGTTCACAAAATGTAATACAATCATGTTTCTTTTTAGTGAGAAGGGGAAGAAAAATGAAGGGGAAAGGGAAAGCTAGAAAAATAGAGTTCGTAAATAGATTTCATGCAAATGGACTGTGAGAAATCATTTGTTTTGTTCTAAATCACTTTCTTGTCCGAAAATACCAGAATAAGACACACGTTGCACTCTTTGCCCTTTTATTTCACTTTCCCCTGAAAATTGAATGTGACTTCTATAGAGCATACGCATACTTGAAGAATACATTACAAGGATTTGTCCCAAGGTAAAGGAGTTTTTTTCAAGG